>KZ308263.1:599540-729442 GCA_000376725.2 Ladona fulva
TTATTTATTTATTTAATAATCATTGCAAGTTGGTCGATGGACCAGGTGGCAATGGTCAAGGGGGATAAAATAATAGTGACATCTGCCCGGCATTCGCCCAAAGATGGGAGGAAAACCCCTCCAAAAACCTCCCGTGGACAGTTTAGATACAGTAAGTATAAATAAACAACAGACAATAAATGTCGCAGTACAGTTCAGAATTCTAATACAATAAAACTAAAGAGTACATACATACATATCGAATAATTATATAGACAAACTTTTACATGGATATAATGGGCAAAAAAATTAAGATGAAATATAATGAAACTCAACAGAGTTAGTCTAGTATTTTAGTAAATTACTCTTCATTGTCATATAATTCAAATATTTACGGACAACTAACCGCTATTTATGGTGGAAGATTGTTTTCAGCTGTAACAATTCTAAAATAGGTATCGAAAACCATGATTCGATTATATTTCCTTCAATTACCATGAAGGGTATATTATCCAGTTTCTTCGTAACGTGCACTTCTCAATTCATTTCACTCAAAGTTCAACCAATTGCTAAAAACAAACATGAACATTTTATGGATGTAAAAGATTAAAATTGGAACCCAAGAGCTACAATAATGGGCGAATAATTCGGGTGAAAATTAATCGGAAAACGAAAAACAAAATCTACTGTTCCTAGCCTTAATGTAGAGAGAGATTTACCGGGAGTGGCTAAAGTTTCAGCAGTGTACATGAGCCATAATGACGAGAATTTCTTGGGGAAGATTGCAAAGTTTGGTGGAGATTAATTTATCATCGTATAATGACAAAGACTTCCGGAGAGGAAATTCCAAAATTGATGCGAGCAATGAGGTAAGCCTAACGAGACGAAGTTAGATTCAGACACATTTTTCCTTGTCAGTGCATGCTACATAACGTATATTTTCGTTGACGTCGAAAAATTTGGCAATGCCTTGTTATTAACTGCTACTGTCTAAGTATACGATGACGTAGAACTGATGGCGAAACACTTCATGTAACTTGTTTTTCTACAACTTTTCTAAACGCAATTATGAACATGTTGATCTAGCGATGCTTTTTATTCTTTGTATGGCTTCGTATTGATGAATTCGTACTTTGTACTTAGACGATCAAGAAAACCATATTCATAGCCATTCCGGCACCTGATATTTTCTCTTTTTTCTATTCTATTTCTCTTTTTTTCTACCTATTCCAATTCGAAACTAAACTGGCAGGCATTTGTTTAATTAAATATAATGTTAGAGTAAATAAGTGAATGTATTAAGCAAATTGAAAACCTGTGAAGCTACACGAAATGTTAATCGTGCAAGCGATGAATATTTTTGCATTTAGCTTTTGCGGCAGTATAAAAGACAAATAATTAAATACTAAATTTATGGATTACTTATTGCTTACGTGTCTTTCAAATAAGCCGCTTTAAATAATATTTTTTAAATATTATTGAATGCCTATTGGCACAAATGAATGTCTGATTAGCTCCTCTCGATAGCGGTAGCAGATATATTAAAATGATCTAAAAATCATTTCATAAGTATGATTCATTTTTGACCACAGGTCAGATGTTCTGATATTATCTCGCGTCTACCTGAGTCCACGTAAAAGCTGGAATTTACTTCGGATTCGTTACGAATCGGCATAGTCCTTTGCATTTATTCCTTCCGCAGCTATTCTTAGCTGTCGGAGCAATGACTGGAAAGAACCGCTACCGCGAAGCTGAGAGCTCTTCAAGAGGAAAAATATTCCTTCCCGTCCTAAAACGTTAAGACTGGGAAGAAACACCTTTCGAAGATCCTTTTGACACACCACACCGTCTAAATAATTGCTCAGGCCATACACATTGAATGAGCACTCTCGGAGAGCAAAGCAGGAACTCTCTTCCACGCAAGAAGTGACCGAGAGAGAACTAAAGATACTGACCACTCCTTTTCACGAGCTTCCTTCATAAACCCTCCAGCAATCCTTCGCGACTTTCATCTTTCTGTTGGTCTCGCGCCATGTTCTCGCCTCCTATGTGTGCGTACGTGAAAATAGCCCTTGCAAGAAATAAAAGATATTTGCTTCCCCTCCCTGGAAATGTTACAAAGCTGCACGTACCATTCATCAACAAGGGCATTGCATTTTACGATTTAAGCGCAGAGGAATAAAGAAGGAAAGACTGCGTGTGTGGCGGGCGTCGTGGAAAACCGAAGAAAAAAAAAGGGTAGCGAAATGAGATGGAGGGCGCCACTTGTCGGCTGGCGGTCAAAAAATAAAACTACTCTTTTTTTATAACTTTTCTTCCTCTCCACGAAATGAGCGTCAAGGTTTTTGGCACGGACGTGAGCGTGACACACGCCGACAGAAGGAGAGTAAAGGGGGATTTAAGCAGAACGAGTTAGGGATTTTAGACGCGAGAAAAGTCCGCTTTAAAGATGATACCCAAATGGGTCGTTTCCTTTATTTGTCGTGTCTTTTGTCTTTGAAACATCAGCGTAGGAGATGAGGAAAGAAGATTGAAACAGCGAAGAGAAGAAATGTTCCAGTTACACGCGATGGCTTAAAAGAATTTGGTCCTTGTTTACCTTTCTCGTTAAAGATGAGAAAAATGGAAAGAAAACACGCCATAAAAATTGTAAGCCATTTAATGCTTTTAACATTCCTTCCGTGGGCAATGCCTACAAAAATATTCCGCGTCCCTCTTGATTCATTAAATTTTTTATAAGTATGGACAGAATTATGATGGATTATCTTCTTATTTTTTATTATCATCTGAGTTTTTAGCATAAAAAGTCAACTTTAAATCGTTTGTTGCCTTACATTTTATTTATCATAATTCATTATCATCATTACGCTCATTTTAGTCACCGAAAACTTCATTCCGTTTCTCCGTCATTAATCACTATTTTTAAGGCCTTTAAAATGATTAAGTTCCCAATTTTAGATCAATTTTTAAATTTAATCGCTTCCGGCGAAGATGGGCGATTAACTAATTTTAATAAACATGACTATATTTCGATGGGCGAAAGAGAACTGCTAAAATTTAGTTCAATTCGTCGCTGTAACAATATTAATTCAGAAGCTTTAAATTGGGAAATAAATTGCAAGTTGACCCTGGAAGCGTTTCGGTTAACCCCGTTTAACCTATTTCACGATTAATTTATCAAGCCAAAAGGTAAGCCAAGCTATCAAAATAGTCATTATGCGAAAAAAAAAATTTAATTCACCATTACAGCTGCAGTCGTTACTTCGGTAAATGATGGGATTTTTCAATCCCTTGGCAAAATGAACTTATACTTTGAACGAGCAATATGACTTCTTAACTTGATGAACATATTCATGCTGGAAGAATTACCCTTTCCTTTCCTGCATCTCTGCGTTAAACTCATCTTTCATCCAACTCAGATGTATATACCCATTCATCAGATAAAAATGTGATGGTTTATTGAAACATCAGTTAGAAAGGAAACAAATTGACCCTTATGACAAATACGTATCCACCGCAGTAGTAAATATCTCCTGGAGTAACGTGCATGGCGTTTTCGGCTAATAGAGAGACTAAAGAAAGTTATTCTGTCAGGTTAAAGGAATCGCCATAGCAGAAAATTCAGGCTTGAATCTCGCATACATACTAAATCCCCTTTTCTATTCTGGTGCTAGTTGGTTAGGTTTGGCTCGGCTGTCGTCCGTCGACAGGGTTGTCATTTATCGAGACTTTATTTGAATATCCCCGTTCCCATAGATTGCAACGGGAATCTTAATGCCAGTTCAGTCTCAGGTTTTCCAAGAAACTGTAGGTTCGAAATGTGCATGGCATAGCAGAAGGACAAACAACATGGAACTACCATAATTTGGTGAACTGAATGGTCACCCAGCTATATTAAAGTTTAAAATGTGCTCAGTGAAAGCTGTATTAAATGCACTTCCAACATTGCCTGTTAAGAAATGCCATTTGAAACATTCCGTTGGGGAGTGTTCAAATTCTCATACGGGAAAGAAATGCGATTTTCATGTAAATTTGGACGTTACATCTTGCCCAAGAAAAGCGACAATATTAACTTGAAACGATTTTCATGTTTCACCTTTCTGCATCCAATCTCATTTCATTATACTTATTTCATAGGGCAATTTTGATGATAATTTATTCAGGAGATAGTTCAAGGAAATGGGAAATAGAAGTAACGAATGCTCCTGCACGTCTGGAAAATATCAATAAATGATATTTTAAGTAAAGGAATGAGAATAACTCCTTACGAATGAGCGGTGCTCATACTTGACGCCCACAGTGAATGAAATTAATCGTGATTAATAAAGTGAATAAGGAAGCTGCGGTAACTTTGTGGAAGACCGACATGACGTTAAGAGAAGAGTAAATCATATTCTGCAAAGTAAAAGTAAAATTCAAGGAAATAATGAAAGAAAACTTTGTAATTTCCACAAGAATATAACTGAACAACCGGTTTCAGTACAGAGCCATCATCAGGTTCTCTGCTGAAACCATCACACAGCCATCATCAAGTTCTGTGCTGAAACCGTCCTTATGTCGTTCCACGAAGTACGGCAAGAAACGATTGAGTACAATTCAAGTACATTAACTTTGTCTGCAAAAACTTTAAGCATAGTAGATGCATAGTAGATTTATCACGTTACTTTAAAAGGAATGGCCAGTCTCAATTCTCCTCTTCTGGAAAAAGATATATCTAAACTAATATTAAATTTGCCGCCTGAAAATGTAAAGAACTATCCAAGTAAGAATAGGTTACTGTAGTAATATAGCTTGATATTAAGCATTCAGATTAACAATAAGTAATTAGAGAAAACAAAATAGCAATATTTAGATGTATTAACCACTTATTTATTACAGCGACTACTTTATAAGGGGTTAAAATGCTTCTCATTGAAACATACATTTACTTTAGGAAAAAAGAATATTTTTCTTAGTTTCGTTTAGTTCCAAAAAAAATGTTTTCCTTCATTTTCAAAAATTATTCAGGTCAATCCAAAATTACAATATAAAGTCATTACTCAAGCAATCAAAAGTCAAAATCCCTAATTCTAGCCTAATTTCTCATCGAATGAGTAGAAATGCCCACTTGACTGAAGAAATCTCACTGTCCCGCGCAGAACTCTTCAAATTCCAGCATCCATGATTATGAATCAGATAAATTTCACTTCAGCCAAGTTCACTGTATTAATCTATTATGTATTTGGCTGCATTAGGTTAGATTATGGTCCCTTAAAAATTTGGAAATAATGATTGGTACCATGAAATTACATAAAACCTTCACGCAACATCTAGTAATACAACCATAGTTCCATCCTGTTTCTCAGTATATCTGTACAGTAATAAGCCTGAAGCCAGTTTGACCCTCACAACCTCCATCATTAGCAACCAAAAGCACTGGAGAGGGAAATAGTTTACAAGGCGAAATAAGGAGTGAGATTGTTTCCCTTGCTTTTCTCACTGAGAATGATTCAAAATGCTGTGTTGAAAACGTCCACATAAGTAAATACAACTTATAGGAAAAAATAAAAAAACAGGAGCCACTTTTCTCAGGAAACTAGATCCTATTTAATATAGAAACACTGCAAAACACCACAAACCTGTTATCAACAAAATGACTCGATGTGTAACATTTTCCATAACATTCCATAAGGAATAACCAAAATGAATGTTTTTTCATCAGGACAGTTAATTCTTCAGTAGCTTTCCTAGCACCATAACATACCATCATGAACAAGACAGAAACAAAGATGAATAAAAGGTAGACGTTTGGTTTCGCTGCACCAAAGGTTCCCTGTAAGGGTAGTACAATATTGCTTCTATAGTGGTGCTGAGGTGAAGATTCCTACTTTAGGTGAAGGAATCCGTATCCAAGTAACGATAAAGAAAAACTTCGAAGATGGAGAATAAAAGAATGAAGATACCGATGAAGAGCGAGTTTGAGAGAAGACACAGACGAAGCGAGCCGCGAAACGAGAAAGAATACAGCTAAAGCATGGAGGCGTTATGGATGTCTGGTGTCGGACGACTTCGGAACGGGGAAAATCCTAAAAAAAGAGAGATAGCAAAGATGGGAGAGGAATAGCTTTGGTTCCCAAGGAGAACATGATAGAGAGCTTAGTCTGGACGGAACCAGTCAGAAAAGCGCTGCGGTCTACTCCAAGCAGTTTCCGCGTGAGAATGCGTGGGTGGAGAGGCGATCGTAAAATATTTAGGGTTAAAGGAACCTTTTTACGGTGCTGAGGCAACGGATGGAATCGGAAGAAAGATGGAGACGAAAAGACACCATTTTGGAGAGGAGGTCAAGCAAAGGAACATACTGACAACCGGGATGAAAATAAATCTGCGAAGCGTCGGATGAATGGAGAGACATAATGGAAAATGGAAGGATGAAACTGCGATTGATACGGCCTTAGAGTCGACGGACCTAATGAAAACGGCAAACGGAAAACGTATTTTCTATTCAGGATGAAAGTTAAGACGCAAACTTGCACAAAAATTTTACTACAATTTTTAATACAAAAATTGATTAACTGAATGAGTTACTGTTTTCGAATATACAGGCGTTCGGATGAGATCCCCATTTTAAGAAGACCTTCATTTGCACTTTCGTGATAATGAATAGCATATGCTCGAGGCTCCTCTTGGCCTATTGCCGATTTTCCAAGGAGAAATTGAAAAAAAAACTACTTCATACCTCAAATTTATTAACCTTATCAATGACATAGAAGGACAAATATTTTTTGTAAATATTATGAAACTGATTTGTTGAATTGTTTAATTTTAGTACGGGTATTAGCTATGTGATTTGGTCGATTCATTTGAAAAGAATAAATGATAAAAGAAAGCAACTGCCATACTAGCCAAAAGATTAAATTCAGCCATTATTTTTTCAGTTCTCTTAGGCGTTCCATTCAGGATTTGTTTGTAAAACTAAACTTTAAGTTACTATTGCAGAAAAACCAGTGGCTAGTTTCAGGTGCAAAATATTACACGTGTGCCATAGAGTTCTCCAACGATTGCCTGAAATCTTTAGTTCCGTATATACGTATAGCAAAAGCATTATGAGAGTAATTTTATTCAACGCAAACAGTACATGACGTCTCAGAGTTCATGGGCCCATCTATAATGAAAAATGTGCTACAGACGTCTATTCTTTCGAAAAAATCTGCAGCAAAATTTGGTCGTCACGTATGTGATGTAGCACCTCCTAGAAACTACCACAGAAACTGCGACCTCGACATGTACATACAAAACCCCATATAAATTTTAACTCATGAAGAAATTAAAATTAAAACAAAATTATTATTAAATAGAGAGAGGAGTAAAAATCTTCTTCTCCTCATTTACTACGGAGTTAATGAAGTGCTCTTTTATAAACGATAACAACCTTGATATGTTTACAAGGACCCGGAAGTATATCGAGTTTAAAATAAAATAAGTTTGAAAATGTAGGGTTATGGTCCTATCTCAGTAAGGATGGAGCTCAAGAGATTCAGGGATTTGTAGACGAGATGGAAAAATCTCCGCATCAATGCCCACTCTCCATCAACGCACACCAGCCTTCCATTGTTATTCAAATAACGTGAATAATGCGGCATCTCGAAACGATAGACTAAAGCGATATATATATATACTGACTGTGGTGGAAGGGAAAAGGACATTGTGAGAAGAGAAAAGGTCCACACGACGTAGAATATACAGTTCGAGATCTGAGCGGTCAGAAAGAATTTCTTGGGTCGGCTCCTGGAAAATACATATGATGTATGAGAGAAAATCCCTTTGGATAATCGTTTCTTAGGAGAGTTTCCGAGAGTTTACGGAAATTCTCTTAAGAAACGATTATCTAAAGGGATCTCTCTATTAGCAGTAGATATGATCTATTATTTCCAATCTATTCTAAGTTTCTGGAAAATTCGTCCCTGATATAAAATGAGCATCTTCGGCGTTAACTGGGTCAAAATATTACTGATGAAGAGTATTTAACGAACAGTAAACTTAAAGATTTTACAAACTGAATTATACAGACGTCAATCAGTATGAAAATGCATATGTATGTGTATGTCTAAGTGTATTAACTATATATGTACGCTTACTTAAGCTCTATCCTTCACTACATTATTAAGAAACAGTACATAATTCCATTCAAACTTTGATCTAAGGAGGATAATATTACAAATGAACCCCCTTCTACTATTACGCAGTCAGAATAACGGTGAATCACTCTCTATTTTCAATTTTATCTTTTTTTTATTTAGGAACTGTAAAATAGTTTTGCTGAAATATTGTTATCGTGGAATAAAAAAAGTAAGAAGTTGGTTTATGTAAACTTTCATTGGAAGAGCATGTCGATAAATCTTCTCTATGCGAATTCGAAAAGTAAGTCGCTGAGTATACTGCATTTTTCAAGAAAATATTTTATACGTACAAAAAATAATCGAAATAATAATATAATTGCATGAACAAAGAAATAATTTCGAATTTTAACAAATATTATTTAAAATTCGCGAAACATTCGGGTGCATAATTAAAAATAGGCAGCAATAAAATTTCAGATTAAATTAAATTAAAAAATCGCCTCTTTAGGCGTTTAATTAAATAATACGTAGCCGTAGTACGGCTTTTGGGAGGTTTTCTCGAACTCTGTCTGATCACAGCCGTGTTTCTTTTCCTTATAGATTTTAAGGCGTTTATTACAGTAGTCGTTCTGAACGCTCAATGGCCTTTGTTAACCCTCTAAATATTCATAAATATCCTGCAAACTGCCTTTCAGGTTGTGGCATGGGGTGCAAACATAGACCGTTCGAGCTCTTCCTTGAGCTTTTTAGTAAGACGAAATATAGACTAAATTCGCAGTGGTTGCCATACCATAACTAAATCGCCTCCACTTGAAACCCGAGAGTGGATTGAATTAAATATCCCTTCCAACAAACACTACCACTTTGTTTAGAAAAGGGTCTTTTTAGGAGACGGCACACATGAAAGAGGAGCAATGGAGAGACATTGGAACACTGCAATGATTTTCTCTTGGAAACTCTGATTCGCGCTTGGTTATGATACGGGTCAGCCGCAATGAGGAGAGAATCCCTCACGCGAATTGCGTCTCCAGGCGAAGTGAAACAGCGTTGAAGAGGGCTTGTTTCGGAAATATTTTCACTCCGAATAACACGACCTTCCAAGACCCGTAAGCGCATTAAATCGTAGTGTTTTTGTCGGGGTCTTGGGAGCTCTGATTTAAGTACTACAACTACTCCGCAGATTAATACTTCTCTCTGCGCAAAACTAGTTTTCACACCTTCGAGATTCAATCTATTTTGCGCAGTTGTTAATTAATTCTCTAGCTAAATCGCTTTTTGAGCTTGAAAATATTAATAACCTTTAAGACTCTTCTGTTAAGTATATTAGGCTTATAATCTGTGTTTAAGTATCCGAGCAGAGTATCGGCGTTATATATCAAACTTCATCTTCAGACAAAATCGTTGCGCGGATCAGCATGTCGTGTATTTCACTTTTTGGAGCTTTCTTCATCTTTTGCAAAGAACTCAAATTCTCAAATCTAGAATCATGGTACGAGATAGAGAGGCTTAGAATCGTCTTATGCCTAAATCTAAGGATAACCGTTGCTGAGAAAAGTCTGCAAAAAAGCAGCTAGAACACAGACCTTGTAGTTGAAGGAGAAGACCCACCAGAGAAATGGAAGATCCGGGTTCGAGTTCCGGGCTTCTCACTCCATATATCCTTTAGGATAATCCCTTTCGCTCATCTTATTGTAACGATCTTTCGTTAGATTCTTGCTTTGTTCATATCTATCAATTAACTATATAACTTCCTACGAATATTTCTTAATTGGTGACCTTAACTTAAACCGTATTTTCCAAATGACGTAACATGACCATTGCTAGAAAACTATTGGTCAACCGGGTGGATAAATAGCAATATTACGTTCTGGTAGTTATCCAAAAAGTTAATTTGTTATCAACGACCGAAAAGCCAAGTAATATGGAAGCATTAATTAAGAGTTTTTTATAGAAAGTGAAATGAGAATGTTCAAATCCATAATGGAAATAACTGAGATGACAGAAATGAAGTGTTTTGACCCCTTTGATCTTAGGAACGAACTCATTCTCTTTACCACCTTAGACCTTACCACCTAAACCTTTCAAACCATCGAAGAGTCATAAAAGTAACGTGTTCTTCGTGCGTGAGAAATGACCCCATCTGGAGATCTCCGAAATAGGAGTTGCAACTTATGTTAGCTGAAGGTGCGAAAGCTAAGAATGTAATAAATACAAAACAGTGCTATACAAACGGCTTTATAAGTGAGATTGAGACTATGAGATCCTTGTCTGTAAATTATTCACCCGTTCCGAAACTCAAGATGAGGAATCAGGTAGTTTTTGCATGCTTTCCTCACTAAACCAGAATACTATTAGCGAAAAAGGAAAAGGTCCTATACAATGTTAATACCATTGTCGAAAATTGCGTAAAATTTACTTGATAAATCGCAACCAGCGATAGGCAAAGGAACGGAAAAAATACAGCTATATATAGGCCTATTATAGGCAAAGTTAGGCCAGTGAGGGCTTGCTTCTCTTCCGAGACACTACGAACGTCGTTTTAATATTTACAATAATTAATGCAAATAAAATAATAGCTTAAAATATTGTGGCGTAGAAATTTTTTCCTTACGATTGACATAGGAAAAAGGACAATTTGGAGTAAAGCTCTTAAAGAAAAGGGAGGTAAATTACATAAGGAATTCTAAATAAGAATAAAATAATATGTTAAGTCCAAAATACAGAAAATATAAAAAAATCAGAAGAATTATAAAAATCAGAAGAATTATAAAAAATCAAAATACTGGAAATATTGGTACTGAATGGATACTATAACTATGAAGATTTACGATACATAGGTATATATATGGTACATATTAGGACATTGGTTATTCGTTGTTTGGAATGTAAAAGTCATTGATTTAAATAAATCTTAAGGAATGACTACCCGAAGAATACGTAGATGACACTACGAGTATAATCGGTACGCATTGTAAGGGTCTCGAAGCAAGAGGAATTTGATGAAATAAGTACTAAAGATAAAATCTCAGGTGAGCCAAGAAAAGGTCGGGAGGGACCGAGGAGTTGAATAACGCCTTTCTCGATCTTTATTTTTCCTCCAAAAAGGCTGCGAGATTATAGCGTCTGGTTTCTTATATTCAGTGTCGATTTTGCACGGAATTACGGTTTCTGGAGAGAGGGTACGGACAGCGCTATCTTGGGAAGATGCTTTTGGGTGGCACAAAAGAAACCGTAGCATGGGTTTTCTACGTTTTCGTTTTACGGAACGATTGGAAACGGAGAAAAACTTAAAATCGATTTCGACCCAAGAAATGAGTGTAGGCATACAGGATATCAGAATTGCGACATAGCCTCAGGGGAGGGTATTTTTTTTACATGAAACGAAAATATTTAATTTAAATGTTCGGAAATATATTCGGGCGAAGAGATTGAACAAATACATTACGGCAATGTTCCCATGTGTTGCTACTATTTTGCAGACAAGTTACTGGAATGAGTGATATTTTATCAGCTCAATACGTATGCGTACACTCATATGTAATTTATAATTTAAGAGCACTAATTCTCACGCAGCATAAAAAGCTTCGAAATGTGAGGAAATGAGGATATGTGAGGGCCCACCAGGAATCAAACCCTTCACCGACCCAGTTGGCTATCCCAGAACCCTTTATTTCTCAAGCATAACACTAATTAAATAACCAAAGCTCTTTTAATTTCTGCCCAACTGATTCTTCGTGGGCCCAAAAACTTTAGAGATATTTGAAAGCACTCTGAGCTAGTTGTCGCAAAGTTTTATAATATTGGAAACCCTTCACATTGGAAACACGATAGTTGTAATAATTATCCTATTTCACGAAGCAAATAACATTTTTAATTTAGTGATTCATATTTTTCTCAGCAATGATAGCGCTTAATTCGTAACCTAATCGACCAGAGCAATTTGATTTCCATCCAAAAGTTCAAACAATTAGAATAAATTACTATTACAACTTCACTCTCCTTGGAGTGGTCCTCAGAATTTATCAAGACTGGACCATTCTAAATGAAAGGGGACGTAAGGTTTATATCCTAAATCATACACAAAGAAGTATCTAAAACATAACTTCGACAAATATCAGATTAGTGAGTTCTCGGAAAATGCTGTATAATGATAGAATCGTAATATCTAGGGGTAAAATCAGAGATAAGAGCGCAAGACAAATCGTTTTTTAAACTCATTCTTTCCACGACCTTTCCGCAGAAGCAGCGATCAGAATCAATAGGTCTAAGTCAATCGCTTGAGGTTAACACTCGCCGCTCCTACCAGGTTGAAGGTATGAATGTAGGGCAGCCAAGAAATGTAATCTAAATCCTCAAAAGAGAATAAGGAAAGTCTTTCCTTATTCTCTAGATGGCTTTCCACGAAGTACGGCCAGAAGTTATTTACAATAAATCCTCAAAATTAATCGATTAAAAGGCAGTTTTAAAGAACTGAAATTGCAATTTTCTAATTCGACATTTTAAGAACCTGGATAGCATTATTTTGGAGAAACAATATTGTCTTAAATGTCAATCTAAGAATCCAATGAGAAATTGAACCTAGGAAAAACTGGTCATAAACGAAATGTTTCACTTATTGTTTGAATATTAATTATCGGTTCTCAAAAGGAAGACAAAACTTTTCAAACTCCTGCCTCTGTTGGTTGTTCCCTTTAAGGTATATTAAGGTAATCACTTCAGAATATTCGATTACCTTCCAAAAAAGACAAAAATATTCTGTGTTGACCACAGGAAATCTTAATTAGAATTCTTGCTCGATGATTGATGACACTTTCGCCGTTCGTAAACAACACGGAAAAAAACATCCCGAGGCCTCAAAAACAGGGTATTCTGGAATATCCCATCACACATATATAAAATACGTTTTATGTATAAAAGACAAGACTATCAGGTCCTTAAACCAACACACGAGATAAAAAAGTGTCTTCGCTTATGACGTGTCACAGTTTGCAAATTCGTAGATATCATTTTTTAGTTATGCAAAGACAACTTCAGGAATAGCTGCTCTTTTTTCAGAAGATTAATTTTTAATTTCAAATTATCTCTAACATTATTAAAATCCTTAACACACACGCATCAATCAAGCTGTTCATTTTTGGGGTGATCATGTTATTTGTCTCGCTTGCCAAAAATTCTCAACACTTTCCTCTCATACAGCTTTAGCTTAAGATATTTTCATACATTTTTCATACATTCCTTTATATTCCTCAATTTGCTTAACGTAATGTATTTTCTACAGTCATTATTATATAATGTATAGAACTTCTCTTGATAAGTCATAATAGACATTCTAAATGTCGAAAGGAAGGTATATTGTTTCAAGAAAAGTAAGATATACGGGGTATAGAATAATTTTAAAGTAGTTTTAGTAACATCCTAAGGTAACGTAGATATAAATATCAGTTTATGAACACTCGGCTATTTCTTAGATACCTCATTTTACAAGATATTTTAAATTTATCGATAAGAAAAAGGCAAAACTGAGAGTGACCGGACCTCTAATTAACCCATTAGCGCTGGACTTCTTTCTTCTGCTACGTAAGCATAAAATTAAAATATAATTTTTTAATAAAATAGTTTTCCAATGCAGTAATTATGTAATAAACGGTATTTATATTTATGAAGTATAAGTATTACTGATCTATTAACTGGTAACAAACTCAATATATCGACCATTTCAGAGAAAGTGAAAGAGTAATTTTAAAATTCACCATTCCGATATGTCCGTCGGGATCATACGACCTCGCTAGGCGTTAATGGATTAATACTGTACTAAATTAGTAAATAAACTATTTGTCAACTTAATTAATCACTTAATCGCTCTTTTAAAAATCTGGCAATAACACAACACCTAACTTGTATCTCAGTGATGAGTATTACTCCTTAAGAAATAATAAGCCTAACTACAAAGTAAGTAAAAATATTCGTACAAAGAGGGAAATTCTTTTCATTCATATTAATGGACAAAAGCGACGAGATGGTTGCAGCGGATGAAAGGAGTACTAGAGTGGGAATTCCTTCGAACAGAGGCAGAAACGAGATGGAAACGGATAAGGAAGTATAAAAAGTAGGATTGTCGGAAGGAAAGGTTGGGTTACTCAGGTGGCCTTGCGAGGGAGAGCGTGGGTGGGAGCCGAAAGGCAGCTTCCGGGTCAAACAAAGGTCGATCCCTTCACAAACATTCTTATACACGTATGCCTTCCTATATTGAATGCTAAGATGAAAGGAAAGGATAGAGATATTCCCACCTCCCAATTCTCCCCAGAGGAAATAAAAATATAGGAATTCTACTCCATAATTGAAAAGTTGCACCAAAGCAAGGAAGTGTGTATGTATCCGCGAATCCTCCTTTTAAGATTTTGTCTAATGTAACACGTTAATTTTACTACCTTAAAAAAGCTTTAAATAAGTACGTAGGATAGCTTTCTGAGGAAACCGAAATTCAACAAATTTTTAAGTTGCATACTGACCGGAATTTACCTAATATAGACAAATGATAAAATATTACTATGACAATGATTCGTAAAGGTCATTGTAATATTTTTTGGAAAAAAAGACAGATTGATAGAAGACTTTTTTGGCGAAATTGAGACTAGAGAGTCACATCTTCCATTTAACCAATACAAATATGGCAAAGAAATTACATAGAATACCATTAGAATGACACTGGTAACATAAAACAAAAACGGAGCTGTGATAACAAAGGATATTTACAAACTTTAGCATAGGAAATTTGCAAATTTGCAGTTTATGTATTGTAAAGGTGTTACTAAGAAAGAGTAGCTTTAAGTACATGTTAAAACATAAGAAAATTCTTCGTCTAAGCTGGTGAATTTTTAGCGAATGTAGCATAAAATAATTATTTACAAAGTTATCTGGGGATGTTATAGAATAAACAGTAATCGTAATTCATTGCAAGATATTAGTTATAAAAATTACAAGGAAATTATGAAATATTTATAAAGCGGGAAACATAAAAGAGCTATAGTTATAGAGCAGGAGGAAATGAGAATTTGTTAGAACAATAAATTAATTTGTATAAAAAAATGAAGCTGTAATTTCAAAGAAAAGAGGTAAAATCATGTGATTATTAGCAAAATTTCCTTTCCAATCCAAATTTCTCCATTAATCGTCGTATATTCAATGAGAGGCTATCAATTTGGACTAAATAAGGCACTGACGTAAATTTTTCTATACGGTCAAGATTTAATTAGAGGAAAACGTTGGGACATTAGCACTAAGTAGTTACAGATAGGTGAAATTTATAACGATAAATACAAAATTCTCATTGGTCCAGTCCTAAGTGAAGGTTTATCGATAATGCTTCATCTATGCTTATTGAATGAAAAGTCACTTTAGAATTGGTTTAAAACGAAAATGCGTCGGTTTCATCAAAGTTTTGGCAATTTTGAACTTAATACCTCAGATATGAGAAGAACACGATTTACTACGGAAACCCTTTCTCATCGAGAACTCCTAGAACTAACAATTAAATATAACAGTTAAATTTTTCAAAGAAAAATAATATTTCGTACTGCACTGGTGATTTCCACAAGCATTATTATCGAAAAATGAGAAATCGCGTTCAGCCCAACTAGGGACTAATAGATGAATGAATACTACACTATCTTCTGCTGCTTAGCGAAGTCCAATTAATTGTGAATCTCGAAAGGTATGCATGTTATAGTCCTACAGTCTTAGGTCTATTTTGAGGACAGCAAACGTACACTCTATACGTTAAGAAATCGATGTATTCGGGAATATATCTAAGGACACATAAGACAAACATTCCGTCGAGTCCTTCATTGTTTATAGAAAAGGAGGATTGTAGCGCAACCAACCGTCACTTTCATCCTTTGGATAGGACTAGCAACGGGGCACAGATTCTTTCGGCCATAACCCTGCCACAGCATCTATAACCGTGCAATCATAAAACCGTCTCATTTTCTTGATCGAATCATATACCATCAAAAGCCATGCCAAGAGAAGCTATCATCCGCGAGTGGGTTACAATAGGGGATTTCAGGAAGGAAGGTGACACGTGGAGATCACGTGACGTCGTTTGGCTGGAATTGGTGGGGATAGAATATCTTGGCAAATAAGGAAGAGAAATGGACCGGAGCGAGGTATGGGGGGAATTTTGAGAATGGGAAGGAGAAAAATGCCTCTTCTACGTTGCATCTTATCAGCATCTCACTTTCTCCTATATTTTATTTATTATTTCGTACTCATACTTGGTAACTAAACCGATGAAACAAGACATTTTTCTTCTCGTGAGTTGCAGGACGATATTTTTATAAACAAACACTCCGAAAAAGGGGTTTTCGCTGATGATTTTGTCGATGATTTTTTTTTCAAACTGAATCACTTCAGCTGCAAAATTTCTCAGCTGAACATTTTCCGAAGATAAATCAACGAACTGAGAATTTAGAAACGTTCAAATTTTTGTTAAGATTTTTAAGAAATAAGTTTATCGTGATACACTTATTATTATTATATAAGAGAAAATTATATTAGATTATATTTAATATATTATCCAAAATTTACCGGTTTGAAAAATGACCACATCACTTCTACAATCAAGTATTCCTATTTTCGCAAAAGAAACTAAATCTGCGGACCATACAAGCCTATACTAATCGTAAATTCGTAACAATACAAACTACTCGTAAATTTCCTATGAAAATCGTATTTAATAACCAGTCGATAATCCCGGACATTTTTTATTTAAGAGTATGAAATTATTTACAGCGCATATTTATTCAATCATAATAAAGATTTTAAAGCTGAATAATCTCCATTTTGAGTTTTAGGCGAAGGTATTATAAATATGGCGCTATTTTGTTCTGGGATAAGTACGTTCTTTGCCCCGTACACAATACTACCATATAATAGCCCACCATTTTTATTTCTTTCGCTCCGGAAACATTCACACATATCTTTTAATGCATTTATGCTCTATGATTGTTTCGGATGCGTACAAGTCTTTATAATTCACCACCTTCAAACAGCATTTTCTCGTTCTTCTCCTTCTACCACCACTTTCATTCTTCTCATACTTTACTCACTCGGGTTCCATAAATTCAAATCCATAGAAAAAGTCCAACAAATAAAGTCTTATTTCAAGCGATACCCTAACAGAAATAAAGACAGTTTGTCGAAGTAGAAATTAATCCGCAAAAACAAGAAGAAATTTGTCAAAATGACACTAACTTAACCTAAAACTGTTGATGAATGAAATATGAATATCTGATGTTACATTAATTTTGACAATCTGAAATATAGCATAAAGTATAGTATAATACTGTTATAGTGAGTTATCTATTTGTTTAACCACGGATGACGGCAGTATTTCGGTTAAATGTCATCGGCAGTATTTACGTCAACTGTTCGATATATGTGACATAAATTATTTTAACGTAAACTTAAAGACCCTTAAATCACACCTTATACAATTTTAGCATGCTATATTGTATATTGACGTCATTTATGTTAAACAACATGTGTATTAACAAAGATCTAGACCAATTCAGCACTGCGACAACTGAGCGCGTCTCACTACTTCACTAAACGTAAAACTATGTTATATTAATTTCGGACAATGTTACGGATTGCATAGTTTGTCAAATATTGTTATAGTTATACGCTCCTTTGCTTAAGAGATGTAACTATAACGCGAAGTTGTCCGGCCACGACCTGGAGACCGTAAAATGACTCTCTATAGCATAATTTGGTGGTAAGATCAGATGTTTATTTTGATGATAGGTGCAGATTCATCACGTGATTTAAATGACCATTTCTAAAATAAGATCCTACTAGACCTGCATTAAAAATTCATCTAAGTTAATGAAAAAAAGAAGCTTCCTTTGGTTTTCCTTGACTTTGACCACAGATTTTCAAAATTGTTAGAATAATAGCTATTTTTGAATTCAGATAAATCACAAAATATTTCCCTCGTATGCATTGAAGCCAAAATGGAACATTACTAAAATTTCAATACGATGCACCCAATATGAAATATTTCGGGTAGGAAGTATAAAGAAGCAGGGATGTTATCGTACCTTCCCCAATATGTACTGTATTACATGAGTCGTAAATATTTCAAAAGAAACTGGGCCCTTACGGCGGAAGCCATCTCAGCCATTCACTATCTTCTACGCCATGAATAGTAAAGCTGTTTTCGTAAGCCTAAATCCAATTTCCTTGTGTCAAGATACTCACTCTACCTCTGCTAAAAAATTGCTTTAGAAAGAACGTACTGCGCCAAGTGCTTTTAAACTATGGATTGTCGAGCTAAAGCAGATGCATACCGAACTATTTAAAACGAAAAATGAAGGGAATAATTCTATCTTTCTCCATAATATATAACAAGCAAGGTATACTAAATCTCATAGCAAACTTCTGCTAGTTTCAGTCATTTTAATTAAAAAAATACTTTAATTCTTTTTAATTTTATAGTTTGGTTAATTAAATTCGCGTTCCCTTAAGAGTATTGTTTTGGATTTTGAAGCAGGGCATTTGATCGGAACCGGAACAAAAACAGAAACCAGTTATTTTTTTCAAAGCGAACCAAAAAAGTTGAAATTCCTGAATCAGAACCGATACAGAAAACCATTATTTATTTCGTTCTGATTCACATTTTCCAGTAATGCGCATTTTAGCGTGCAACTGAAAGAAGGGTTACTAAGTGTATGTAACTACGGCTTGCAATCAACTATTACTGAGTTTTTTCTAAAATTTATCGTAATTTAAGGTAAATCATAATACCTAGAAATATTTTTTTTTTAATCTTTCAGAAGGACATAATTTTATGATGGTCGAAGAGATAAATCCGTTTCGAACCTGTTTGACATTAGCAAAAGGAGCAAAACCGGAGCTGAACCAAAATTCCTGTTGGATCGGAGTAAAAACCTAAACAAAATGCAATACGATTCGAAAAAGAGAAGCGACGCGCGGAATTAAAGGAAATAAGGTACATAATGGAGAGTTCCGTAGTAAATGTGTCAAAGGCGAAATACGCACACAAAGTTAGAAAAATATTGTGAATACTGTTGTGAATATCAGGAAGTGAAAAATATATATGTACGAATTCTCTGTTTTAAGCATTTCCCTTTCACATCTTTTTGCAACTAGCAAACAATGATGATTAGAGTATACAAAAATTTTCACAAAGAAATAGTGATATACAGTGTACCGGATAAAATAGAGGAGACTAAATATGAGGTGAATGAATTTTGACCGCCTTAGGAGTATGTCCTAGAATTAACAACTCAAAATAGGTTTGTAGGTTACCTAAGAGAGCTATGAGAATTTTTAAGACCAAATGTCAGTTTTTGAATTATTAAATACACAGTAAAGTTAAAGTTCTAAATGATAAGAGGCATAACCAATTGCGATCTTTAATGTTCGGTAAAAAAATCAGATGAATTTAACTTGGTTTTCAAACATTAATAAATTCAATATTTAACTTACAGAAGTAGCACTGATTAAAACAGGCTATCAAGTTTATCTATGGATGAATTCTATAAATAGAGTAGAATCGACTTTTCTTAATATTCTCGTTTGAAAAGTAAGAATACTTAAGAATAATTTTCTCACTAAATCGAAATTCTAGGACAAGATCAAGAACGAGACTTTGGATTTCACCCTCTCATTTATAATGATATAATAAGAGTCTACAGTAGTTCTTTTCTAGTTTTGCATAACATATTCTTTCATTTGTAGAATATACTAATGAGGAACTACATCTGAACGACCGGGTGCTCAGTTACTTAATCAAGTTGTTATGTTGATCAAAAGTTGCAAACAATATCACATATGAATAACAATGATATAAAATAAGTTTTTTCAAGATTATTCGTTTCATCAGCGTTCCTTTATTCTAATTTATAGATTGATTTACACGTTTTCGGACATGCATTGTCAAATAAGAAAGCTATTACTTTATGACATTGCTTATTTTGTCATTTAACGGATGAAAGTCCTTAAACGAAACAGAAGCAGGCGTTACTATGTGGACGTCATTAACATAAAAAAGCACCAAGTTAACAAACGTTTACTAAACCACAATAAAAATTTGGTTTCCTCGTGGGATAGTAAACGTTTGCTATCATGGAGCTTCTTTTTGAAGTCGTTAATTTGTAATTTATACCCTTCCATATGAATAATGGCGCAGCTTCATAATGCAAGCCCCATTGGCAATTTCCTACCCGTTCAAGAATGAAAAAGGATAACAATACTTGGGAAAAGAATAGACTCTAATAGTTACGTACATTAATCAAATAAGCAACGCTCAAAAATTTCCCAAAACCTCAAACGCAATCGCAGTCGTATTGGCTGAAAGCAAACTTCAAATATTGAACCTGGAGACGAATTATTTTTTCGGTCCCTTTGCGCGAGGAGGCCCTCGCTGACAATAAAAACTTAGGAAGAATAAACTGCAAGGCAGCGTCAGAAAATTAAACACGGTGACAGTGCAACTCTCTTTAGCCAGCATCCGCCTGATCGTGTTCGCGGTTGAGGCGGGCGTAATTAAACATCCTCTCCTCGCGTCTTACGTGGATCGGTCCCTCAATAAGGGACGCGCAAATAAAAGATGAGGCTGAGGCGGATGACGAATCACGCCAAGCCGACTCCGAAGACGTGCCATAAATTCTCACATTCAATGCGCGCGTACGCATTCGCTCCGTCGTTGCCGTCACGACCCACTCCCCCTCTTCCTCTTGGTCTCATCACAGTCTTGGAAAACGGCCTCCCTTTCCTTAGCCAGAAAAGAGCTAAGATGGTTCTCCTAATCCAGGCATGTCCAGTCTTATTGGCTGGATGGCCATATTAGGAGTATAAATTACCAAGAGGGACAGCAGGGTCCCTCAAATTAGGTAACCCCTCACTATTACGTCAAGGGGGGGGGGAACCTCTCTTCATGGGCAGACATTAAGCCGCATATGAAACAATAAGGCCGCGTTTAGCGACAAATTGCATAGACTCAAATATACCTCATCAAAACAACCCGTAAGTCCGGGTTTGGGAACCTATTATCATCGGAACGCATTTACATATTACATATGTGCCATTAAGCCGCGTATAAAACCATCAGGGCGCACTTCAGCGACATAATGTATATCGTTAAATATACGTCAAAAAAACTCTCGCTCGTCTAAGTCAGGGTTCCACTTATTGGAAGGCATATAAGCTTAGGTCGTACATGCAACTATTTGGCCGAATACGTAGATAACAATCAGGTAGCACTTGAGCAACAATCCGCATATACTCGGATATTCCAACAATGAAACTGAACGTTTGAAAACGAATTAAATCGCTGATAAAACTTCAAGAGGACATTTTTCATTTTATATTAACTCGTCGTAGTACACGATACTTGGCTGCAAAATAATTTCACTATCTGAAGATCACTCTAAGTGAATTTTTTGTCGTTTTCTTCACTTCTTGAAACAAAAAAAACAAATAATAAATAAATATGGTATCGCACAAATAAAGACGTAATTATTTATTACTTATTTACACGTGGCAAGAAGTGAATAAATAGCAGCGTTAAAATCCGCGAAGGTATATTGTTGCCTGAAGGTCGCAGGTTCTCTAGCATTGATTACGTATTCCTGCAATTATTTCCTATTTTCCCACAGCTAATTTTACGATGAAGGAGTACTCCAGGAGTCTCCAACGTCAGGCCCTCGGGCCGCACGCGTCCTTTTCATTTATTTCTGCGGCCCAGTAGCTAACTTTCTCCTACAAGTTTCATACAATTTTCATACAAATACTAAAGCTTGAAAACTGAAATGGTATGGAAGAACGAAGAAAACTTTGCTTAAAATCTACCCATAAAATTTAACCTCTTTATTCATTTTCATTATCATTGAAGTAAATATTACACAACTTATTCTTGGTTAGTGGTCAGCATTTAAAGATACATGTAAATATCAGCAACCTGTAGTCTTTATAAGAGGTGGTGCGAGACGGTGGAGCTTTGACGCCTCTGCCTTACGCTGAGAAGGTGAAGAATGGCGAACATAACAGTATCAAGAAAAGACTGATAAAATCCTTAGTATTGAGTGTTTTGTTTTATGGATGTGAAACATGGACTTCAGAAAAAAAAGATGAAAATAATTCATTGATAGAAAGAGTTCTGTGTTAGTGCTGGAGATATTACATAAACGACGGATTTCAACCGATATTATAAAAGGGAGGTAGAGGAGAAAGGTGTAAGAATTTTGAGAATATTTTAGAAAAAGAAAACCATACGCCTCAAATATTTAAAACTAGGTTATTCTTAGAATCCACAATTTCAGTTTCAACTTTTTCGTAGCTCACCATGATAAACGGGGGAGTAAAACACAACTTTTACTCGTTACCTCGTATACTCGTGGTCAGAGGTAAAACTTTTATTCCTCTCTTATTCAGGTTTTACTCATTATACACTTCCATTTTCATATCTGAGATGCATGACCGTACCGCAATTGTCATTCAAGCGATGGAAATGCATTCCCCTCTCGAACTAGTCGTTGAGGGCCCACTAAATTTGGAGAAAGGCCAGGGGACAATGAGTCGATGTCGTGAAGAGCAGTGACGTGTTCTCAATGGGCCACACCCAAAAGCGATTGCTTCAGTTCCACATCTCACGACTGCTCCTGAAATTGCGAGCGTATCACGGATGACTGACACTCACCTCTAGTTTTTTCAATGCTTACGACCGAAGGAATCTGTTGATTGGTTAGGGCGTGGGAGAGCGAGGGGGGATCAGTGAGACGAATGTGACGGAAGCTTTTCGTTAAGAGGATGATGGTATTATAGATTGAATGTTTGCGGTGACGAATTCTTTTTCAAGACCGAGAGGGGACACATGTCTCCATAACAGTCTTCTATCGGCTACACTAGTCAACCTCTCCGTAAAATCATGAGCCAAGAAACCTTTAGTTACGTTTATAAACGTTCATCTTAACGTCCTTTTCCTGAATTCTTGAACACCATTTAAATCAATCAACAAATTTAGACTTTATACTCAAACAAGGTAAGAGCTAAGCGCCTAACTAAGGGAAAGCGCGTCTCAAATAACGATTAAATAATTGAAGCATGAAGTATGAAAGGTTGGTCACCCCTGACCTAAACCTTTCCTATATTTTCAGTACCTATCAATACTTACAGAAATAGAAGTTCTAAAGGTACACTTATTTCAGCATGTTGTTACGGTTAAGTTGCAACGAAAATGACTGATTTTTCAACGTTTGACGTTTTTACGTAATCATGAATCTTTAAACGAAAGATACGGAATTTCATTTTATAAAATAAAAGTTTCTAATGAAACCATGATTGTTTACAATAAGTTTCACGAAATTAGGTGTTTAATGAATGAATACTAAAACCGGATTTTTGTAAACTTACAATATCTTTCAAAATTTTTAAACATATTGCGAAAAATAAAATACTTCCTAATGAGAAGAAATTTAAATTCCAACAGGCAATTAGTGAATTATATCGAAAAACAATTTATCCAATTGGAATAAGAACCACTTCCTGGTATGTGTGTAATTGTCAGTATTTGAAAATGGATTAGAAAAACTTGAAGAATAATGAAAATCAGACTTTATCTTTACATAGAATAAACACATTCTGTCGTTAAAATAAAAGTTTGATTTTCGTTGAGGTTGATTTATAATATTGTACGAGAAAGCCCTCTTAAGTGTTATAAAAACACAAAAATAAAGCGAAGAAAAACGGCGAAATAAATATCAAGTATAGAAACTATAAAAACATAGAAATAAACGAATGAAAAATAAGCAAACAAAGAAGCTTACTCCAACTCTTATAAGGAAAGCAGATGAAAGGGACTCTTAGTTAACACATCCGCATCAATTTCTTCGCTAAATCCTTCGCATACTAATGCATTTAAAATGGACATCTTATCGCAATTACCGCCGGCTCGTTAGCACGCATGCATTCGCTTGCAACGCCGAGCGTCTCCGTCAATCTCCCCACTTAGAGACGTGGTGCATCCTTCTTCTAATTATCCCTTGCTTCGGATATGAAGCGATGAAAAGAAAGTTTTCATCACAGAACGATGTGCACGCGATGATTACCTATGGGAGATTACCATAAGCGGAGGAAGATGCATTATCCTTCCGTTATTTTTTTTACGTATCGTTAGGGTAACGAATCAATGCAAGGTGGTGGGCACATTGCGTCGACTCATCGTCGGCCAGCTGTTCAACTGTGGAGAATGTAACGAAACGGGCAATCGGGCCGTAGAAGGTTTCATTGTTGAGGCTACTGCCATTTGTTTGATTACGCCCAATGAGCCTTTAAGCGCGACAATAGAAGAAAAAAGAGTGGGGTAACAGTTGGAAATCCGGTTCCGAATGCAGCTCAATGGTGAAAGAAAGAACGGTCTGCGGTGGAATGGATTTCAAAGTCATTCACTAAGAAGTTATGATGGGAGGACTTAATGCACTTTCACGTTGGCAAAAGCTTGGCCTTGATCCAAGCCGCAGGAATCATGCAAGAGCGTATAAAAGTTAAAATTATCTCAAACTCACATTCAGCGCCTTGAAAAAAAAGGCGTTTAATGAGCACATAAATTCAGTTTAGACGTTAAAATAAATGGGTTTTCAAGGGTGAAAATGTAACTCCACAGCGAATATTCGTTTTCTCACGTAATTAGCCGTAATTAATCTGTAAGAAAATAAAGTTTTTATGCGTCGATTTTCTTGACTTTTCCCTTAAAAAGAATCCTAACCTCAATTTAATTCTAACTAGAGGCACAGCAGACACTACTTTTATTTATCTATCACATTAATAATTATTTTATTAAAATCAAATTACTCTTTTAATTGCCAATGATGAATTCCAAGCTTGGAAATCTACGATATGTTTTGGCTGACATGGATACCATCATCCAACAAAGCCAAGAATCACCACTTTGAGGTAACCCACAGTTCTATAGTTTGCCATTAATGAGGTTTATTAATTGAAATATAATTAAAAGCGGCAACACAAAATAATTCAAAACTACCCACTTCACTTTCATTTTTCGCAAACTGAGATAAAATGTAAATACTATATGCGCATCTTAAAAGTAAATCAATAAATAATTTTCTCACCGATCATTCAACTCATATATTAGATTAATCCAGCTTCTTTTTTCTCTATTATGTTATTCACATTTAATGAACAGTAAAAATATGCATATTTCTGTGGATGAAGACTGTTTTTGTTTGTATTAAACATGAAAATTTACTCCACGTATTGCTGGAATTATTTAATAATATATTATTAACTTTTCTCGTGTATTGGTATAATTTTTCTACATCTCGTTGTTTATATGCTTCCCAGCTAGTACATACACGCTTGTTGACCCAAAATTTATGTAAGCATTACGTAAAATATAGGGAAACAACTGTTGTTTCCTTGTATTTTACGTAATGCTTACATAAATTTTGGGTCAACAAGCGTGTCTGTACTAGCTAGGAATTGTTTTTTTTTCATCTTTTCTTGGAATCTGTTTTTGAACCAATACTCGTATAATCACCGTTAGTTGCCTTTTCAATCCTAGTTAAATATAAATAAAAATAATATATAAATAGTAAAAATACATTCAATATCATAACGTATATATTTATATTATAAGTGTTTATGGTATGCATGTTCTAATTCTTTTTTTATTTCTTATTTCAACTTAAAAGTGGTTTCACAAGCTATCGTGCTTGAAAAAAGATTGGACGATCAACTTCCTCACCATTTAAAGTATTAAGTTGTATGATTATGATGCGATAACAAAAACAGATCTCAAGAGAAAAGAACAGAAATAAAAATTCTTGTAATGCAAAAGAATAATATCATATAACTGTAATGTAGTAAACATAAACCTGCCTCCAACAAGCAATTAACTGTCACTTAAATTTACCCGGCTCAGTTGTCACTCGTTCATCAAATTACAACAACATAGCGGAATAAGCAAATATTATCTATCTATGTCTATGTCCCTGCTAGCCACCTTTCGGCGTGTGGCAGGGGGTGCATGCACCAAGACTCTATTTACCTAGTCGATTACTTTCGCGTATCGTTCGAGGAAAAAACGAATTCTTGAATCGGTTCGTTTTCGCATCTATTTCTCTTATTTTCCTCGCTGTATCGGAGCGGCCTATATAGCAGGGAGGGCGCATTATGTCCGCGACGTCTTCCGAGAACGTGGTTTCTATGAACTAATTTAATAAATTTATCCTTAGCGTTAATCTTCTTTTTTCTAATGATTCCCATCCCGCGTTCTTGAGCATCTCAGTAACGCTTACTGATTTGTCATAGCAATTCTTCACGAAACGTATCGCCTTTCGTTGCACCTTTTCTATTTCTCGAATGCAGCACTTGTCGGCCGGGTCCCATACACTACATGCATACTCAAGGTGAGGCCTGACTAACGCGAAGTAACAACGCTCGGGGACTTTTTCTCAATATTATATCTCAACGCAATATTACTTGAGTATGTAACAGTTACGCATTCAAGTAAATATTGGCTACTGCTCCTACCAACTCAAAAGAGAAATGCACAGCTGGAATCCGATCAAAGGAAAAAATCTTAGAGCCATTTTTCATTTCTCTGAGGTCATAACATTAATCTCTCCTAGCTATGAAAGAATTATTGGCATCGAGACAAATTATTCCTGGAAACAGCGATGAGTTACGCTTTCTCTGAACTATGACACGGTTAAGTCCATCAATGCAGAGGATGCTTCCGTCACAACTCAAGCGCTCTAGGATACTTAATGGAAGTTATAGGAGTTGATAAGCTGTAGAACCGAAAATAAGACCATCTGCTTAATACGACCAGTCTTTAACCTGTCTTTGTAGAAGTACGAGTTTAACTTGCCGTATTTTCAGTTAAAGTGCACTCGCAGAAGATAAGGTGGATAAAAAGATTCGATGCCGTGAGTATATACGATATACAGCGGGTTTCAAATCTTACCATTAATATTAATACATCTTCACAAATTTTATAATAACCGCTTTTAAAACGTTTTTTGTGTGTTTTCGAGTAAAATTTGGCGAGTTTTGCTTTGAAAATAGTACACAAATCTTCCAGCAATCGAACGAGGAATAAAACACATATTCCTGAAGTATCTCAGGCTTTTAACCAGTATTCCTGCTATGCCTTGCTTAACAAATATCCATTGAGCACCTCGCACGGTAATGTTTACCATGTGCAGTTTTTGTATGGATCATAGCACATATAGAGATACGTACTATAAATAATACGGTATTTGATTTGCAAGGTCGTCTAATATGACCATCCCAAGAAACTTAGCAGTAGCCAGCCTGATGATGCTCACTAGCAAAACATGTTGCATCAACAAAATCTGCGAAACTGCACGAGAGATTTCTTTTCAATAGCCATTAGGAGTTACAGAAGAATACCTAAGTCAAATAAGGAAGACAAATTGGTGGTGTAAAAGGTAGAATTCATGAAGTAATGAAGCTATTGTCAAAGAATAGAATAGCTTACAAAAATTCAATAAACCACTCCTCGTATTCAAAACATTTACTGGTAAAAAAACTTAATTTCTAAATATTTAATAATTTCCTTAAAGTCATTCTCTCATAATCTAATCTTGCTATGTAAAACGTTTGCTTAAGTTGGCCACTTGCAGAAAACCCGCTGAGACAAGTGTATCCATTATCTACACACTCAACTCAATATGATTGGCAAGAATTACATTCATAACTTTTGCTAAGACTGACACGTGCACAGTTACACTTGCATGATATGGCCCATCCCACATTCTCAGGAATTCCATTAACGCAACCTCAAGAGTTCCATGAATCACGTGCGCGGTTGTTTTGATTTATTTTTCTGCCGCTTCCCCAGGGAGTGGCAGCAGCGTATGTGGCGTATTACAATGCCAGACGAGTTCGGAGAGAAATGGGCGCAGTCATCACGTCGGGAGAGAAGACCGTAAGTCTTCAATTTCTTCTCGCAGCGCAAAAAAAGTCATTTGTTACAGTTAAAGTAGTGTTATTATAATGCCTAAGTTGTTGGGCCAAGATTAATCCACCACTAGAGCTACAACGATGGCACTGGTGTTAGCTCCATTTATACGCTGGTGAAGACTCCATCTTTAGAAACAGTTTTGAATAAATCTTTGAAATGAGATTTTAAATTTCAACGCACCAGTAAGTCAGCAATCTTGTCATTAACGTCAGAACCCAGAGCGATTTAGTAGCATAAATGATGGGCTAACAAACGACAATCCCAGACATATTGAAGAGAGAATTAGGAGGCATAACTACTAACGAAAGTATTACTACTTAAAGGGAACTTTCCCTTGAGTAGCTTTGGTTTTGAAGACGGAAGCTCAAGTATCAGTAATGTAATCATACTGTGGAGGACTTAAATTTATTTTTCAACTTTAAAATTACTTTTAAATCGATTCAGTTTCTTTAATTGAACTTAAATTTTTCAAATACAATAGGTGTTCTTTATAAGAAAAAATTAACTCTATGAAGTATTATCTAGGAGCAATGTCTTCACTCCTTCAACTACTACTTTCTTTAGGACGATATGAATAGATTTAGTTCAAGTATGAAGATTCATTTCATTTGGCTAAATTTACGGAAGGTTGCTTTTACGCAAGTCGAGTCGCACGTGGTTCTGAGAGTACTCTCTGATTACTCATTGTGAATTACATTCTCAAAGGAGTTTCTTTATTTATTTCCCAATACCCCCACAAAAATCCAATTACTGGTCAATTGCAATGGTGGGTTTAAACAATAACAATGGACGAACTCTCACAACCATTCTCTACACGGAAAAATCCTATAATCCGTGATTCGAACCCGGGACATTGGAATTGAAGCGTTAGCACGTTAATCACTCCACCACGGCAATTGGTGAATTTATCATTAGAAGGAGTTTAAATCAGTAAGGCTTCTCTTTTCAAAAGTCCAGCAACAATACCCAACTATAAGATAAATGCATGTCGGATTTGAAAGGATTTTCCATGGAATTCTTCAAAATACCCCTTGATTTGTATGTGTAGTCATGATTTAGGTTATTATCCGTTGACCTGCAGATGACGGTCGTACGTGGAAATTAGATTTTGATGAAAGAGAACTCTTGTGAGTTACTTTTAAATCACTCAAGAGGTCAAGCTCAAGTAATAGGCAATGATATAAAAAATAACTTTTTGCGAGCAAATACGAGAGAGTTTAGGGAAATTTCTGAACGCCCTACTGAAGGTTTTGCTAAAAAAAAGCAGAGGAAGTACATCAAACGTTTTTTTTTTAATTAATAACGATCAATTCATATGCTTTCAGTGTTACGCCTACCCTCGGCTTGTTTCGAACGTGGTTCACAATCGAATGCAGTTGGACCTTAGGGTAGAGAACAACTCTTTGTTAGCGCCCCTACACGGAGCGTTTCCATTATGAAAAAGCGACTCGTTAAATTTACTTCCCGATCCATTCAACGTAATGTGGCGTTCATTATGCATCTATGTCTACCATCTTAAACTTTATCGCCGACAAGTAATTTGGGGAGCGAGGGCTACAAATCATATTCCTTAAGCTTTCCCGCTGCAACGCATTAAAACCAAAGAACCGGTCTGCGCTGATGCGCTATTCCCTTAGGGCCATGGGGGTAAAAGGGGTAAGCGGAAAGGGGCAGAGGGAAGCTGGAAGCTCTCTCTAGTATGTGAGTTCACTATCTATGGCGGACTCCGCGCCCATGCTGCAGAAGCCTCGGCTCCTTTCCGGGGGAAGGAACCGGCATTCTTAATGGGATTACGCTTTGCGTTGTTTTAAAAAATACAAGACGTAACGCATGGAGGAAGCGAGTTCGGAGAGGATTGGAAAGCGGAACGGGAGCGAAAAGAGAATAAGCAGAGGCGCCAAAAGAAGCTGGGCGTGTGTAACGCGCGAGTCGAATGGGGCCGTTTGAAACGAAAATTCGGGAAATGCCAGACAGGCGGCGCGAGTGCCAACGTCAGTAAATTCGTGCACTGAAAGGAAAGAATTAACGCTTGAAATTAAATAAAGAAAAAAAGATGAAGCAATTCACAATAGGAGGATTAACAATATGTTTAATCACATATGTTACGATTAGGAAATTACCCAAGAAAGGAATAGGATTCAAGATGCGGTAACTATATGGAAGAAAGACGCTAGATGTCTCAATAGCAATATTACATATATAACACCCTTCCACACAATTTCCCTTATATCAATTTGAGCTTATATCAGTTTCGTGCGACTATTAAGTTTGTGACCAATAACAAAGTTTAGGTGTATATCTTATGGGAATATTTGACTCGTCTGGAGTCGAACAGGAGATAATTATACATGTTAAAAGCAGCTTACCATCTGCGTGGCGTCGGTTACTGATAACGTATAAACTATGAACATTGTGCTAATTCTGTTAGTCAAGTTTTAGGCGAACATACACGCAAACACACTTTATCAATAATATAGATAGTTTACAAAGAATATAAAATGAAATCACCATTATTACATAAGTAAAATCTGCACGGCTATTATATAATTAAAATTGTATGGATAAATAGAAAAAAGATACAACAAGATAATATTGTTGAAAGTAAATACCAGTGCTCTCACAACAGATAATGAGGAAACGTAAATGTTCGATAAAAAATTACACAATGACCATAAGAAAAGAATGCTTCCGTTTTACTTACCAAAAATTAAAATTCACGGTAGTGTTGAACGTAGCATAACCAATTGAAACACATCGTAACATCTTGTGCTACAGATTATGGGTGCATGCATGGCGGAAACAGCTTTGTTTGGAAGCCAAAGAAAATTACCTGAAAAGATAATTGAAACAAAAATTAAATGTGTTGTTATTTTGGATTAAGGTTCCAATAATTTTAAACTGAACGCACTTAATATATGAATATTTAAAATGGGAACAAATGCATTGACAATAATATCTAAAACGTGGAGATTAAATTAATTAATATTTCGTCCAAATGGTAAATACCTTAAGTGTTCGATGCCATCAAAAACTTTGCTTTCGTACTTGCTTAATGGTCGTAATATGAGGTAGTTATAAGATAGTAATAATAGTTTATAAGAGAAATAAAGCATCGGTTTCAGTAATATTGTGGTTAAAATTAGTGATATTTATATGTTGGCTAACTTCTCCCCACAGTATCTAAGATACATTTTGTGGATCAGTAAAAGTTATTTGTATTGTTTTCTAAAGCTTTGTTTTATTTAACGGTTGAAGTCCTACCCACAGAATTTACAGGAGCACTGGACATTAAATAAAATGAAGTGGAAATATCCCGGTGAGAAATTTTAACGATAAAAATAATTTTATTTAGGATGGATAGTGATTGAAATGCGCTTCTCACATCTAATCCATCGTCGATAATATTACATTATTAACGTATTTAATTCGTCGTCATTAGAAATAGAGTAGTAAATCTTAAAAAGAAAGTATTCATGTAGAAACTAAGAGTTAACTATCAACTAAGAGCGTAATTATTGAGAAAATATCCACGTAAAAATATCCACATAAAAGTAGAGAAAAAAACTCGGATGAACCTAGATAAATATGTAGAAAAAACAAACAGAGAAAAATAAAGCGTTTTCAAAGGAAATTTTAGAATAACTTATTTTCGCTCTTTCGACAAACTGAGGTACCATTTAATTTTCAAATTAAACATTTGCTCTCATGAGGAAATGAATTTATCCTCGTGAAGAGTTAATTAAAGTTTAATTACGAAAAGTCTTCTTAAGAAATATATGCGAAACAGGATTGCATCAAGGAAGACCTATAAATAATTGTGGAGGCGTTTCTGGAATGAATGACGTGAGGATACCAATCTAAAAGTAAAAGAATGAGAGATTTATAAGGGTGACAACTCTAAATCACCTTAAAATTTATAGCTCTCATTTGATAACGTAAGAGATGCAATTAATGTGATGGGAATCATAAGAGTTTTAAATTACTAAGTCCCAGGAAGAATATTACGTGATACAAAACAATGCCTCGTTAAGAAGGGAATGAAAATTATGAGATGATGAATACCTTGATGACGTTGACCCATTTGGCTAATAATTAATGCTGGAGCGTGAAGATAAAACCAAATAAAATTTTAACTTTATCATTCGTGATCACATTTATTCTTAAAGGATTATGATGCAATAAAAGCGACATCATTTTCCAAACCTCTTCAATTGACATCCTTATAAACTAATCTTCCGCACTGGTGAACGAATTTTATGAAATATCATTCCATCCTTATCTTCAAATGAAAGAAAGGAAAAAAAGGGTGAGCGGAGTTTAGAGTCAGAATTAAACATTTTTGACAATAACAACTAACACAGAAATGCCGGGATAATCATTCTTCAAAGGCTTAGAAAGGCGTGGAGAAATGGTATGAATAAATGTAGTACCTAAGTAATGTGCTTAACCCGAAATGGAATAGCATGAGCAATACATTTGTATGCATGTAAGATTAACGAAAGAATAACATCCTATATAAAGGAACCTGTCCTTTTAAAAGGATTAAACGTTTTAAAACATAGATTCCACGGCATTTTCCTCTTTTTCCATCACTTTGTTATTGAAAGGTCAATTTATACTCGAGTTCATACTGTGATTTCATGACTCCATCACTGATTGCTAATTACCATTGCCAAAACTGATTTAAACAATATCAAAGGTCGCTAAATTGAACTACTGAGAGAACCACTGGTTCTCACTAATCGCCTCAAGCTGATACTCGGGAAGTCCAACGTATCTTTTCACACGATCAAGCCCTCGTGGTTGAGATTCGTGAATAGGACTCGAGTGTAAATGTGTAGAGTATGATATCGTATTTTAAATTTAATTTGTCTCATCTCTCCGATACGTTAACACTTTAACATCAACTTGCCCTCTTAATTCTTTAATTCTCTCTAAATCAGGATAAGTGGCTTCAGCCATCCATGCTTCCGTAATGATTTATATTCTGTACATGAATTGAGATTTATATCGTGTCTCCCTGGCCATTTAGCTGCCTTGCAGATAAGCAGTTGACATTACGATTTAAAAGAGCTCTCATTTAAGGTAGAGTTGCAGTAAGTAGGGAGATTTTATCTCATTTACAAGCCTCGCTCCTTGCTTGGTAATACGAGAAGGGAATACAAAGCCAATTAATTAAAACGAAAGGAATATGCATAGGGATTTAAAAGATAACATTTAAAAGGTCCGTCTACTAAATCTCTGATATTTATGCGCGATGAGAACTACAGTTTTTTGTCTTTTTAATCTTGTTGCATTTCATGTAGCTATTTCAATTTTTTGTTCCATGGCTTTGATGCGAAATTCTTTCTCATCTCCTAAATTTGATTAGACCGAGTCGCACCTTTTACTAGGTATATTACTATTTGTAGGAAGTTTACAAACTTGGGTCACTTCTTGCAAACCTTCATTTGCAGCCGTATCTTAGGCGTCCCAGAACAGAAATCTGCGTCTAATGAAATATTTACAATTTAACCAGAAAGTTGATAAATGACATTAAGGAGAAAATGTTCTGAATTTTCAACTGTCTACCACGTAAACAGACTTACCGATGCCTATTATTTCCCATAGATTTGTTGGTGTTCATGGTCTCAACAGACAATTATTTTGGTGCAACGAAAGCTAATGCAAAAGGAAACAAGTTTTATCATTAATTTATGAAATTATGTGTATACTACACATAAATTGTCTCAAGCGTGGAGGAATTAAATGAAATCTTTCCGCATCATCTGTAAATTTCATAATCGGTGAATAAAAGGCATCAATACTGCTTTTTCTAGCACTGGCACAAGTATGTAAAACACCAGAATAACCAAGCCACGCATGCGCCGTTACAGAACAAGCTAATGAATGGGAATTGCAAAGCGAACCAACCGGGGTAACATAAACGAGTTGAGCGAGAAGTACGAGTGACATCAGGTGGAAAAAATAGCCCGGCAGAAAGGGGTGCGGGGAAGAATGAGAAAAGAATCATGCTTCATTGTGAGGAGAATCTGTCCAGGTTCATAAATATAAATGGGATTTTCGGTGCGCAAACATCTTGGCCACTTAATGAAGGGATACGGAGATATGGAGTTAAGAAGCGAGCAAAAAGATTCTCAAGGATGACATTCACTTTGCTGCAAATTTAGGCTACGTATCCTCCGCTGTACGACATCCGTGGCGATGTTTGCGGAAAGTGCCCTTCGCTAGCTGAAAAAAAACTGCTACAGTATGAATGATGAGAGAGCTATTTGAATATTTAATCCTCTCACGGTGGCATTTATAACATGAGCAAGAATTACGTTTAGGAATTCGAATCAGATGCATTTAACCATCCTTATTGTCTAATTAAGCCGCAAAGGAGCATCAACGCTTTTGCCTTATGAGTGTATTTTGTTTAATTCTTTGTGGAAGGCATTCGTCTGATGTACAGAATAGATATTCTTAGTGATTTACGTATTGGACTGTGGATGTATGAGCTAGATGTAAGAGAGGGCTTAATAGTCCCTATCTCGCTCGTAATAAAAACGATTCTATTCTATTTATAACGTTAATTAAAGCATTAAAAATTAAAATGAATGCACTCGCCATGTTTTTGTCTGGAAATTAAAATAATAATCGCTTATGTTATAAAAATTTCTTGGCCGGAATTTACATTATTTTAGAAAATGAAAGTATTACCACATAGCATGGCGTTTAAAACACGCCATATTTCGCACACTAAGATACGCTCTACCCAGGTCTTTCNATTGATCGATTGATATCAATTAAGCAAGTCGATGAAATAAAAACGATTCTATTCTATTTATAACGTTAATTAAAGCATTAAAAATTAAAATGAATGCACTCGCCATGTTTTTGTCTGGAAATTAAAATAAGAATCGCTTATGTTATAAAAATTTCTTGGCCGGAATTTACATTATTTTAGAAAAAGAAAGTATTACCACATAGCTTGGCGTTTGAAACACGCCATATTTCGCACACTAAGATACGCTCCACCCAGGTCTTTCTGAAGTGCTCTATCATCTGGAGGTACAAAGTGAATTCCTTGGTATAATTTTTGAGGTTTCATAAATGCAATAAACATTGATTTACCTTTATCCCACAATCGATAAGTTTAATCTAAAGACATGTTTTTGGGTCTTTTATGTTTAAATCCACAAATAAATCAGCATCTTCATTTCTTCAGTGCAAGTGCGATAGCTTTCTCATTTTCGAAGATCACATGGCATAAAGTAAAATCCTACATTCAACTTTAAGAAATCCTAGATTTGTGTCTTAACTAAACGATAAAAATACAACCTTTCAAATTAGCAGGAAAAAAAAAACAAATCAAAGCTAACGAAGGCTACAGAGAACGAACCTCATAGGCCACTGGGCTTAGAAACATCCCATATTTCCGCGGTCAAACTAATGAGTTATATTAAATTTTGAATTTAAAGTGTCGTAACTCGTTAAAATTCAACGTTCTTTAGTTCACATAATTGTTTTTATGTTAAAGATTTGATAAAATATTTCTAATCAGGCGTTACAGTCGAATTCTTGAAATCGAACTACTTCGAATGTTTACAACAAGTAAGGACGTTTTCTTTTAAATCATCCTCTGGGTTTTACTACACCCTTCAATCTGGAATATACAGCACTCAAGAAATCTTCCTTAACCAAACTTAACCGATCTTGCTACCAAGAGTTTAACCAAGGGTTTCCTTCAAGTTATTAAGTACTTTCATGCATTAAACNCTTCGAATGTTTACAAGTAGTAAGGGCGTTTTCTTTTGAATCATCTTCTGGGTTTTACTGCACTCTTCAATCTTGAATATACAGCTCTCAAGAAATCTTCCTTAACCAAACTTAACCGATCTGGCTATCATAAGTTTAACCAAGGTTTTCCTTCAAGTTATTAAGTACTTTCATGCATTAAACTGGTACATATACACTCAGGTAAGTAATAATTAGACTACTGAATTAGTATTCGCAGCGGTTCGGAAAGTGTGATAGATTCATTTATTAAACTTAAGTCAATCTAAATGGTGAATACTTGGAATGACAGTGGGTGTGGTAATTGCCATTCCGTTCTCCCTATATTTTTCTCGCCAAGGCATTCGCTAGATAGAGCTCCTGTAAAAGTTGATAATTTCCATTCACCCCATTATCAATTTACATACAAAATTGTTTACATCATCGTCTTCCTCATCAAGAGGTGACGCAAAATTTCGAAACGTAATTGCGAAAAGAGCTTCACGACGGCGCCACCCATGACAGCTGCATTAATTCGCAGCAGATTTCGTTCTTTCGAGAACCTTTCCAAGCGAACCCATTCGAAAATTACTTCGGTCGCTTGCTCATTTCTTGAAGCGAAACTGTGATCTATGGGTTTGCTTAACATCAGCTTCCTGACAACATAGGGAGTGGGTGACAAATTGGCGTCTTTAGAGATCCATCGGCGCATGGCACTCTTCAACAACTTGTTTACAACGATTCCTGAGATCTTGAAGAGATTTGATTTCACAATAATTATGCGCTTCCTTGGAAAACACTTCAAGAAGTGAACGACTCAAAACTTCGTACAGGTAAATCGAATATGGCTTAGAAACATCATAGTTTTATGTTCACGGCTAGGTTCGTTCTATGGTTCAGTCGCTTTTAACCTTTTCAAAATCTAGCTTCCTTTGAACTTATATTTTTTAGTACTTATTTGCAAAAACTCTCACAGATAATGAAAATATTGAGATAACGACTTCAAATAAATACTAATTGAGTTCAGTGCCTCAATAAAATGAGCAATCAATGATTTGTACATACTAATGTACTATATCACATAATAAACAAAGGAGCAACCGGTAAAATTAATCTCGTAGTGTTGTAAAAATTATCCACTGCTGATGTCCTTTCAGCTTAAGTAGACAGGTTTAGAATGACCGCCAGACATTGCTTACAAAGTTCACTAAATCAAATTCATTCTTTTGGCTCCAATTTTTTCATAAATTATGATCAATTCTCATCTGCTCATCAATAGTTACCAGTAGTTTTGAAGAAGGAATGACACAAAGCAAGACGAGGAGTTAGGTAATTTCCCCTTGCCACCTTCAATGAAATCAAATGCTATGAGTGGAAAAAACCACGTGAGTGCATCACAAAGACCCTATGGATAGCGATTTTGATATAATTCAATAAGGATGGACAGAAATAAATCACACTACTACGGCATTACTCATACTTCCATCCAAAACCAAACGACAAATGAAAAATAATGCACTTACATGTCTATTTACGAGGAATTATATATCATTGAAATAAAACAAAATCCAAAAATATTGTCAATATCATTATACATCATCAAGGGGATTAATTGTTCGTAATATGCCGACAAAAGACTATCGTTTCCATGAAGAAAAACGGGTAAGAACTCAAGGACAGGGAAAGAATGAGCTCACACAAAGCTGCAACAAAACGCATTCTACAAAGATTTGGTTCATTCTACGTGGATAAAACTGGCACCTCAATTTACCGAACTATATTATGCAAAGATCAAAGAAGACCATATCTACCGCCCCACCTGAGCAGCTACGGAATTCCTAAAACTGTTTAGCATTATTAAAATCGGCTCGCTTAGGCATTTAGCTTCTTTCAACAAAGTCGTGCGCCTCGGAAAACTCCACCCTCGACGATTTTAGTTAGCATTTAATCAGTTTTGGAGCCACACCTGCGGCGAGCCACGTGTTCCTCAAAGGATTTCACTTTTTCCTCGCACATCATTGGAAACAAATGAAGCGGTCTCTGAAGCAGACTCCCTCAAAGTCGGAGGAGCTAATGCGTGACTCTGGAAGCATTTAAGTAGGTCACGAAATATCACGCGTGCAGTCACGGTCACGGCCGATCAACGACGCGTCTGCATATGTCTCCTGAATGTATCTTCAAGGTGTACTGTTTTGAAATGATTAATTGATTGATTGATCGATTGATATCAATTAAGCAAGTCGATGATGTTGATTGCTGTCAGTTGCGATAACATTGTGGTGGGAATATGTAAATTCTTACCTCTGTATGTGAATAACAAACAACGAAACATACGTGTTAAACAAAATATACCCGCTATGAGAAATTGTCACCTGAGGATGGTGCCATGCACCGAAACCGGTCGTGTTTTTGTAACATTGTGGTTTGTTAATATTAAAGTTTCTTTCTCATAGCTTACAATGATTTACCACCAAGTCAAGGCCGAGGCCATCTCAACCAAAATATACCCGGTATGTAAATTTACAGTGGATATTATCCTGCGAAATTAATGTCTGTCGTTAACATTTTACACATATAACTTGCGTTCTAGTCTTTAAAAAAGTGGTAAAATTCTCCATTGATTGGAGAAAGCAATAATTATTTCTTATTTCAACGATGGATAGAGAGAGGTCTTTAGTTTGGCAAAATAATTTATCTTCCGTATGAAATTTAGCATGAAGCGAGTGAAAGTAAAGTAAGTTAAATGTTTTAAAGGGTTAGGATATTGCTAAGAGGTAAGGAAAAGGCGGTCGGTAAGGGATTCTAAGACAATTAATGATGAAAATGAGCGTAGAAGTAAGGGAAGGGGCAGACCAAAAAATAACTAGTTGAATGCGGTGAAGGAGATCATGAAGGGTTAGAGACATTGGTAGCTTAAGGAATAGAATGAATTGCATAAAAGGTACAAATAAGAAGAAGAATATATAAAAGACTTACGGAGGCAAAAATGATCGTGATATTCCTGAATATCGTATGTATGTATCAATAAATAATTTCCACCATTAAATAAGTAACTCGTGGCAATAAGATAGAAAATTGACAGTCACGCTGATTCTACCTACCAGGTCTACCTTAAATCCTCACGCAACGTTTGACGAATACAAAACTATAGCGAACAACGATTAAGTTAAAAAATATCGCACTACTTCTCACTGGAAAGAGTTCACCTCTGAAGATTAAATCACTGAAACTGAAAGCCTCTTTATGATCTGGCGCCCTTCCAAAGGTCTGACTCACCATGACGTAAGAAACCATTTTCATGAACGATTTAATCCCTCGAGAAATAAGCTCACAAAACAAATACAACGTAAATGGGAAATATTTTCAAATGATAATTAACTGTAATTTATCCATAATATTTTGTCGCAAAGGTCAACTTAACTAAATCACGCATCATTATCATTTGCAGACACATTGCTCTCGTCCGAGACGCGCATTTAATCTCAGCGTCGCAAGAAAGACAAGCTTGAACTTTTTATGAGGAAGCTGGGCGAGTAACTTCCGTTACAGAGGCTCTGAGATAAATATGAGAAGAACTGTTTACGATGTGGGTAATATCTTTTTTCTGGACCTGGAAATCTCCTCATATTCCATGAATGGGGAATATCTCTGACGTTTCATATTACTTCCTTTTCTTTCTTAACGCGAGGGAGCGTTAGCGAGTGCGTGCTAACGTGAGCTAACGAATGGTCACAAAGGGAGAGAAAAATGGGAAGTTGGTGCCGGGTCGCCGTTCCGTTCCTTCATTCAATGATGGCAGAACTTTAAGGCGAAGATGTGAATAATATCCGCACGTGCGTCGTGTTTACTTGACTTACGGAAAAGAGCGTAGTGTTGCGACTTCGAGCCATTCATTCTACGCAATGAAAGTGATTCGGATACTAACTCGGAAATTCAAGCAGTTTCCTAGTTCTTGGTTTAATGCAGGGACCTCATTTCCAGCAGAGTCATTTCTAGGCATTCAGGCGCTCTAGGCATAAATACCTCAATGAGCGCGTCCCTAAAGAAAATCCAAGGAGCTCCGAAATAAAGTTATTATCAGATTAACCAGGGGAAATTAAATAAAAGAACAAACTATTTTTGGTACAGGAATCAACCACGAATTGGTTATATTAAGAGAGTTTTAAAAACTTGCACATTAATACACAATAGCTTTGCAGATAATTTTCTGCACCGGATTTTTTTACTCCGTATAAACCATTCTTCCTTTCTTTAACTCCGATATTTTTCCTCCTGATTTTCGGTGCTTAGTTTCCCGATCTTAATATATCTTATGGATTTTTGCATATAATTTTGATGGTGAATTAAATGATAGATGGAACTTTCTAGTCACAACTTCGCACCATGTATTTCTTTGGGTGTTAATATGAAGAGTCGTCAAACACGTAAAGATTTTGGCATGATATCCCAAATATGAGACAAAGCAGCTGGCGGAAACATGATTTTATTGCTTTTTATCTTCGCAAGAATGAATTAAATAATATGTAAAATAGTTTATAACGACCGATTGCGAAAAATTCATAACATAAGTTCACCGCGGATGATTTGAAACTTGGGTAGAGTTATTTACATCTGTACAATTATGAAGTTTCATATAGTTTCGTCTAAATTCATCAATTATAATTTAAAAAAATATTTTAACCTAATATATTTCGTTTCAATGCATATGAGAATGTTATAAAAGGATGAACTGCGTTCGCCATCTTTCCTCATGAGCAAGTAACTCGAAGAACTATTGCACAACCTTTGAAGGGAGCTTTAAAATCACTTAAGTCAACGTTAGTTAACTTAGATTCTCAAACTCTTTTCCATCTAAGTTACGCAAAGTGTAACCAAGTCAACGTTAAAGGATACCTATATAAGCGCGACAATTCCTATTGTTCCCTTATTAAGCGGATATTCCTTCCTTACATGACATTTAGGTGCATCAAGACCGTAACAAGTTACACAAACTTCCTAAATTTGCGTGCACAGAAGTCGTAATTACATCGCAAGCAAGATTTTCCTTTGCCTCTTTGCCATGGCTTGCACAGATAACAATTTAATCGGATTGAAAATTTAACATATGTTCAGGCAGTTACACATTGCATTTACGCTCTTCCCTCTTGGATGAGGTATTTTCACTCAGGAGATCTTTAACGTGAAAGGAATTGTGAAAAGTAATCCGGTTCCCACAGATTTTTATTTACAAAAGGACTACCAGTTTCCTCGTAAGAGATTTACCATCAGGTCAGATAAAGCAAAGGAGGTGATAAAAGATGAAGCGAACTTTGAATCATTCAGCTTCACTGAAACCACGATGACTTAAACTAACCTACCTGAGATTCTTCAGTTCTAAAATTTGTCACTCTCCCCTCAAGGACTCCAGCATAAAACCAGCAAGTTATTATAAGAATATTAATGAGAAATTCCTTTAAATTTTAAAGTTAAAAACCCAGTAAATACTAAATATGTTGTATGAAAAGTGTTGTATTTGGGAATTAGGAAAAGTACAGGGAAAGGCGATATGTTTTGTAAAAAAATGTTACAAGTTAGCGAGTGTTACGTAATGCTTCAGGATGCGGGCTTAAACAAAGGATAAATCTACTAAATAAATTTAGAGAAGACACGTTCACAGATTATGTAACTGACATAATGTGTCCCCCATGTTACATAAAACATAAAATATCCCACATATTACATGATATTGGGAGGAAAATCAGATAAATAGATGCTAGAACAGGTCGTTTCAAGAATTCATTTTTCCCGTGAACGATACGCGAAAACAATCGATTAGAAAAGTAGAGTCATGATGCTTGCCACCCAATGCCAAACACCGAAAGGCGTCTTGCAGGGTACATATGTAGAAGTGTATATAGACAAGTGTGCAAAATTGTGATACCATTTACATAGGACAGAACGGAAGTGTTTCCATTTGGAAATAAGAACAAGCTTACTCCTATGATTGAAAAACAATGTTTCCCATTTTGTAAATCATCTTGAAAATAGTCAGTCTTCAAGTTTTAAATATTACGCTCAGCATCTCAGCATCATACAGCTCAGCTCAGCAGCAGTAAATTTGACGCTTTGGAAACCTTAGAAATCATCCAAAATATTCAGTTTAGCGAAAAATCACTTATTTACGATGAATTCATCAATTATTTATTCCCTCAAATTCCTACTTCCCCTTCCACCCTTTCCTCTCCTTCCTCTCTCTATAATTAACTAGTTTCTTTCCCTCCCTATCGCCAACCTTTCAAGGGTGTATAAGTGTGTTTCTTTGGCTTTTAAACCTGACCTGATGGTGACGCTCTTGCATCGAAACTTATTCTATTTCTTAATAAAAGAATGATAGAAACCGGAATATTCCGCGCAATTTTCTTCACTATGAATGACATATCTCGGTTCCCCGAAACGTTACCTGAGATAGTCGATTAGACCAGTTTATGTTGCTGTTGTATTTTTCTTCCAATTCTAAACATTAAATTAAATTTATATAATAACAATTAAGTTAAAGTGGAGGAGAGGTCACCTTGGGCCTAACTTTAATAAGAACTATTAATTAATTTATCATTCTATCCTAATCAAAGAGACAAACGAAAAACGATCATTAAGATATGGAGCAGGAACAGAGTCCCAATATCATAAAAAATTGCATCGCAAGGTCCTGAAAACTTTCACCAAAACCGTATTCATGAAAAGAGAGCAGTAAATAAAGCATCGCGTTTCATTGCCACGGTTAAGGCGAGAGGAAGAGGTTAATATTTAGCGAGGGGAGAGCGCGTCCGGCGAGGAAGTGGTCAGGCGCCGCATTCAGCGTAGGCAGGGGACGCCGACGGTCACTTCCTCTCGCGGAAGGGGAAAGTGCAAGGAAAGATACGGCGGGTTACGCAGACCGCCCGCTGGAAGTGATACAACTCTTTTCCGCGACACTCTTTTGCAACTAATGAAAAAGATAAAGGGGAAAAATTCCACGCGCATACCGCTCGCAATCTTAAGCTCCATTCATGAGTCGCTTCACGCGTTTCCTGTCAACTCAGCAGCGTCCGCCTCCTCAACTCTCTGCCCCCAGGCAATCATCCCGCGTGAGGATGCATTAATGATGCAATTTGTCAGACTGCGGCGCTCAAAGTTGATGGAGCGATAGATTAATTGAGCTGCGAGTGTAAAGGCGTCTCGGGGAGTATTCTTCCGGGAAGGGAGACATCTTGACGCGATGAGGCATCTCAGAGAAGGAAATCGTTCATATCTGATGCAGCGTCCTCAATTGGCTAGACTTAAAGGCGACTTTTCGTCATTGTAAGGTTATGGTCACAGAAAATATGCAATTTTCATTTTTTAATTATGCGGAACCAACTATTTTAAAAAAGGCAATAGTGATAACACCTTTATAGTAAAGAAACTACAACAGCCTAATCACTAAGCAACGCTAATTATTGTTGTTATTCAGATAATCGTTAATTTAGAATGATTATATGATTAAATTCTCCATAACCGCGTTCTCCTACGAAAGATTCTAGTTGACGTTCAACCAGTTACTGAATATTGAGTGGAATTTAGCATAATTTAGTGACGCACGTGGGACATTCATTAGTAATGTTGCACTTCAACATAATGGCCACAATAAATGTTAGTGCGAAAAATTTTAGGTGCAATGGATGACGTTATGAAACAATGATCATTATCGACATTCCAGAAAATTTTATCAAAGAATACAAGATAATTTGCAGCCAATGGGCTAGCTCGGTTTTCTCTAACTTTCATTTGTTTAGGAATTCCTTATAAAATATTCCCTTCAAATATTAATGAGGAACCCCGAAAATTTTTTTCGTGCGGTCAGAACACACTGATTTCTCCTTTAGGAGAAATTGAAAATGATCTCTTACTTTAATACTATTCGTCCTATTTCTAAAACGTTTGATCAAAATTTATACAGAAGAGGACAAGTGGTGCCCAAATATTAGGCTCAGCGAGCCAGACAACAAATTTCCGGAAGTCTGCGGGCCGTAGTAGTAATAACCGCAGTATAAATAAATTTCAAAAACTTCTTAAATTTTTAAAGAATTCTTTAAATTCTTTTCCTTATGAATAGTTTATCCATGAATTATGAGTTACTTTTATGATTTGAATGGTGAGAAAGCTAATGTAGCAGCAAAGGCAACGTAGCACTCGATAAAACTCAATCAAGCGTGATCAATTATGAAATACGTTACCAACATTTTCGCGAGCTAAAAGAGCTGTTTGGATCCAAGGAAATTGACTTGTGCTCCACTGCCTATGGCATTTACGGGAAAAATGAGGCCTTTTTATGGGTTTTATATAACCTTTTCGTCACTTACTGTAGCAAATTCGCTTATTTAAATTTCAGCTATTCTCGTGAAAATTGATTTCGTTTCCCGATCTCGATAATTGCTCCTCGTGAAAATAAAATAGAAAATATTCTTTATTTCAAATTCAGTAAGATCTTATGTTGGCAGTGCAACGAAGAAAACGGTAGTTTCCAAAACAATATTGTGTGTAAAGGTACATATCTTTCCACCCTCAGAAGGAAGGCGTTCTATTTATGTTTACTGAGTGATTTAATTCACTCCATCTTGCATCATTTTAATGTTGAAGTATTTGAATAAATTGCGGCGATAAATAAAAAGTTTCTTATGCAGTCGAAGTGTACATGAGACCTTTCGATAAAAAGATGCTCCCCTATCATGGCCTAAGAAAACTAAATCCGCACCTAGTCATTCGGAAAAGACTATGGAAATTGGAGCTAAATAAAGGGAAGAGGGATGAAAATAATTTAAAGCTCAAGGGAGAGAAAAAAATTAGGAATGTCTCCAAAGAAATAGGAATAATAATAGAAGGCAGGGAGAAAATTTTTCAAACTTTCCAAATTTGAAGAAATCTCCGCGGAACTCCCGGAAGACCTTCACAAGCACGTACGGACAGTTCCGAAACCTCTTTCAGCCCAACGGAAAACTGCCTGAGAAACATGGCCGCTTAACATAGCGAACAGCAATTCCTTCGAGGGCAGCCCACTTCTTTCTCCCTGTTCACGAAGTCTGCAACCGAATCGAAAAGTCGCTAATACTCCGTGGAAAAATCCAGGGACATGCCGCGGAATGGCAAGCAGGAGGGGATTTGGAACGGGCGGACAAAATGCGAAACATGTCCTTCCGGAAGAAGGAACGAGGGAGCTGTTTCCAAATTCTTTCGTCTTCCCACCATAACTTTCCTCGTTCATATCCCCCGCGCGTTAACGGGAAACAAACTTGTAGGTTACCCGAACACAAGAAGTGATATCTTAGCCAACTCAAGCTCTAGAAGGAATGTGATGATGAGAAAGTGATAGGAGCAGGTGGTAGATGCAGTAACAGAGAGGCTGTGACCAAATTCGGAAAGTCTTAATTGGATAGGGATTCCTTACAGACACCTTTTTATTGGAGTATATTCATCCACGAATAGGACATATTTCATCCGTCTTTTGGTACAAGATAAAATATAACCCTTACTTATGTTTCATGTTTGTCAGTGGCCGTGATAATATGAGAACCAGCGAGGCATGAGTAGTTCTAACTAATGACATTCACTTTGATCACCGTGCGTGTGTTACTCTTATTTGGACTTATTCCTTTTGTAACATCCAGACTGAGTGCGGAAACTAAAGAAAAACTATCTCACTCCTCATCTTACCTATAAAACCTCATACCCTCTCCAAAGATTTTCTTAGCTAATCGTGGAAAGGTGAAGAACCAACATTCATAGAAATAGCCCCCAGAGCTAATTCCTAACCAACATAATTTTTCCATCCTTTTCCTCGTCCACATCATGACGGTCTCTCGTCTCTTGCTTCCCTCCTTTCTAAGTAACAGATGAACCCATCCATGGAGCGAAACACTCCACTCCTATCTTTCTTCAGAAAGCCTTATCAATACCTCGATGTCGAAGTGGTTACCATGCTAGCCATCTACCGCCAAGGTCTCAAGTTCGACTCCAGGCCAACCAGGATGTTCAGGTAAGGGAATGTATGTTAGTGTTCCTCAATTCTTGAATACCTCACCGTACTTTTCCTAGCTGAATTTTTGGGAGGGCCCCAATAAATAAATAACAATATAATAAAAAGGCGCTCAGAAATCAGTTCCCTTCGTGAATTCTCGCTTATCTACCGCTATACTCTTTCTAACATCAAAATTAAATGCAGTAATATTCAGGAAGGCATTCCGAAAGTTTGTATTTCCGATAGTTCAAAGTATTATAAAGGAAGAAAATTAATGTAAACAATTTGCTGGGAACAAACTATGTGAACATTAAAAGAACAGCTTTGACAGCAAAATATTTGCCAAATTCCATCCATAACTCTAATAATTGCCGAGCGTTTGATATTTATCGTCAGATGAAAGTTAAACACGACTTTACCTTCCATTAGAAAAGGTTGCAAAAACTAAACATTCCGTCCTTCTCGCATAAACTGCTCGGTTTACCAGGGGAAAAAGCGAGAAAATTTTAAATATTTGCACAATCAGAAGGAGCATCCATTACTATCGGATATTTCTTAGCGGAAAAGACTGCAGAACAAACAGCTCGTGATGTCGTGAGGAGTTGAAGAAGACGGAGGAGAAAAAAAGGATGGGATGGAGAGAGAGAAAGATAAGGAGAAAGAGGTATCGTGGAATAAAAATGAATAGATAAGGAGATGCAAGAGAGCAAAAGGCAAACAGCTTGGGAAAAAGAAAGGCAGGGAATTTGATTGAGAGGTTATGAGAAAAAGTAAAAGAGAAGAAAATGGGGAAAAGGGAGAAAGAGGCAACAATACTTGAAGAAGATTGAGTGGTTATTATGGAAAGGTGAAGTGTGCTGAAGAGCGGTGAAAGGAGAAACATAAAAAATGAAAGGATTTTTATGGACGTAGCGGTGTGAGAAAAGTCTCAGAACCACGTTGGCGAAGGCAACTTAAGATAATGAAGACGTTACCTCTCGTAACGGAAATTATCTCAGAAGGTGATTTTCAGGGCATAATAAACATTCAAGTTTCATTGTAACGTTATCTATTCTACCGTATTTTCACTGTGCATCAAAACGGCTTCGGATGCCTTTTTTCACTCTGGTTCGAAGAATAAGCAAATTTCGGTTCAGTTACGCTCCGTCAACCATCGAACCTGTTAGAATCGATATTTCTGCAGCAAACATTACATCCCTATGAACTACTTTTGATTACACATAGATTTCATCGATTACAATACACATAAATATATTTTAGGATAAAAATTGCGAAATAAAAATGCCACGATCAAAATATAAATATTAATATAAAGCATTTCCTTAACTCTACTTTAAGTAGCCATTATAGAGAATTAGACAAATGTCCTCCACTTAAATGAAATTGCATTGCTGAAAACCAAAAACTGGAATTGGAGCAGAATAAATTACTTTCCTAGTTCGGTTTTCAATCCTGCAAAAATAACGGTTATTACGGTTTCAGTTGTTAGTTCGCTTTCTGTTCAATGCCCATTTTTTGTGCAGGAAATTTTCGTGGCTGCAGCTATGCAAAAATATTAAATGCAGTATTTGAGACGAATATATGCTTACTGATGTATGCGGTGACGGATCGTACCCGTTGCACCTTTCGTTTTTCACCTTTAGTTTCACCTTTAGTTTTCGTCTATTCTTGAGTAACTAAAAATAACTGATAAGATAATTAGGCACGCGATAATTAGCAGAGCTCAATTTAGGAATCCCATCTTCAACAAAACTCGAGGTTTTAAAAATTAATCATCGGGTACGGTAATTATTCAATATTAAATTCATTTTCTCCGTGAACCAAGGTCCAAACGAACATTAATTTGAAAAATAAGAACCAAAGACTTTGTAATTTCCACTAGGTAATTCTTTACCTGAAGGAAATTACAGTGTTTGATTCTTATTTTTCATTGTGCCTTTCCACGAAGTACGGCCAGAAATGATTGATTGCAACAGTACTTTCTACGTATAGTGGTTTTCATCCAATAATTAACCTCTGATTTAAACCCCAAGTTTCATGCCCTGTCATGACCAATTTATGTCGCATTTACATGTAATGAGGCTTCCAAGCTCCCGAATATCACAATTTAAGCGTCAGAGAAAAAAATAAATAGTTCTACCGTCGTTTCCCAAATTATATGGAAACAGATCCATACTCAAGATGTCAATTATATTCTCGTTTCCATATTCCAGATGATCCGTGAACTCGACCGTTAAGATAATGTTGTTTACCATTCTCGCTGATGAAATGGATGTATGTATATTATGTCAGCGTACAGATGATAAAACCTAGGATGGCACTTAGCGTGACCAGAAATTCATACTACCGACGCAAATCATAGTAATGACCCTCGATAAAGTATCTGATTCTCCTAACGCTTTTATTTGCCCTTTAGAAAGTGGCAAACTCCGTTCTCTTTCTATCACACGCCGAAAATAATATCGATATTCCCCTTCATTAAGCCCAAAAAAACACTCCCCGGGCTATGAATCCCACTAAAATCTTTTCTCTTCCCACTCCCGCAATCGCGCTCCCGGTTCATTTCTTACCACTACTTGCTAATTCCTCTCATAATTCTCCCACGACCTCATTTGACCCCACCGTATTTCGTTCCCTCCCTCACTTCTCCTCGAAGTTCGATGATTTTTTTAAACTTTGATTGCGTCAATATTATGAAAACGAAGTTTCTTTTTAAGTTTCCGCCATATTTACTGCGGAGAGAATAATTTTGAATGCTCTAGGTTCTGCCGTAGATATTGTCCGACTTATCATCAGCCCATAGTATCAAGTTACGGAAGAAAATGCGCACGATAACGTTAAATGATAATATGCAGATACGATGTTCGAATACATGAAATTACGGTCAACTCTGCCTTGGTTTCTTTTTTTTCTTTTTTTTTATGGTTTTAGGAGTTTGTTCCTTTCTTTACTTAACTTGTTGTATCCATCAGTGGCCTTATTATACTTTATATAAGGAAGCTAATTTGAAATTCTTTCATTCATAGACAGGACGACTTTATTAGAATTTGCTTCTCTTTCCCATATGGGGAGTTTAATCAAGGATAGTTCCAAACCCGCAGAAAGCTAGCTGAAAGCTATAAATTNAAGAATCTGAAAAGCTGCTTAAGCACTAATGATTTTTTCCCTCCCAATTTATACTAGAGCCCGCTTGCCTACCAGCTTTGCCCAGCCCATGCATACCTCTACTTCACCAGCCCGGCGAGAGGGAGCGTTCACCGTGCCCCATATTTTGTATATTCTCATTCCTTATGACCACGTCATCCTCCGAACACCAATAGTCATTTAAAGATACTTAACGCCGAAAATTTGTGGATCGATTGAGGTCCTCCAAAGTGGGTTGCGGCCAATTAGTTATCATTTAAGCGAGAGAAACCCCTGAATTGCAAAGTAGTCCCTGATCGCGAGATCTTACATCGCAGAGAACCGTGTGATCATACTTGGGGCCATACTGAGAAACGGTCCAACCCGTGACAATATGGCCAAAAAGCGCAAAAACTGATAAATTATGGTACGACGTGTGAGAGGAGAGTTGATTTTAAAGGGAAAGAAAAAAGGATAACGAGCTAGTCCAATGAGGTGAAATAGATACTGAAAAGAGAGGACGTAAATCGATCAAAGAATAAGAATGAATGCAAGATTTCCCCGAAGCGTTTACTGTATGCCAGGAGAAGAGAGTATCGAGGAGTATAGCTGATAAACGAAGTGAAGAATGTGTTAAATCGGAAAGCGAATATCGAGATGGATCTTATGAATAAATTAGTATAAAAAATGTGTACCTGTTCTGAATGAATGTATTTAAATACAAGGCCAATTTGAAGCTTACGAATACGCTATTATCAATCTTAAGTCACACTTTACGAAAGGAACTGTACATTGCACATCTTCTGATTCCCAGCTTTGAGTTAATTCGATCGATAATTTAAGGAAGCAAAAGAAAATTTCTTCGGGAAAACCCCAAAGGAAATATTTTAATAGCAACACAATAATTTTTTTATTAACCAAGAATCAGTCGTTCTGTTGCATTTGTAAATTCACATTTAGTTTTCCTTCTTCGTAATTTCTATGGAAATGCTAAAATAGCTTTAGAAATGGATTTGCAGGAATGCGAATGCGAAATTACGTAATTTCCCGTCGTACAAGTTTTTGTTCGGATATTTGTTTTTGTTTTATTTCTTTTGTTTTATTTAAATAATTATTATGAAGACAAATTACACATAAATGTATCACAGATGTTCCTTAAATAAGAGACAGCGCACGGAGAAGGGTTAAAGGTGGCTTTGCACGTAAAGGCGTGAACCTGGGAAAATTCGCAAGGAGAAACGGATGTGAAAAAAGTCTGATGGAGCCGGGACTCGAATCTGAGTCTCCAAATAAACATGCCGCTTAGGTTTGGATGATCTGACCTGATATCTCAATGGATAGAGCAACTGACCGTTGGGAGACCTGGGTATGATCCCCGTTCCCGTCAGAGTATAATACGAGTACTCGTATCATATCCGTTTCTCCTTGTTAAAGAGATAGTGATCAAATGTTATAAATATTTAACGAAGAATTTATTACAAAAGAATCTGAAAAGCTGCTTAAGCACTAATGATTTTTTCCCTCCCAATTTATACTAGAGCCCGCTTGCCTACCAGCTTTGCCCAGCCCATGCATACCTCTACTTTCCCTAAGTCACCAGCCCGGCGAGAGGGAGCGTTCACCGTGCCCCATATTTTGTATATTCTCATTCCTTATGACCACGTCATCCTCATCCTCCGAACACCAATAGAAGCGACCTCAGGAGAGGGCCAACCGACCCGCCCCCACACCCACGACCTGGGCAATCATGGAGAGCCATCGGGACGCCTTCCCCACCCTCTGACCGTTCCTTTAAACAGCGTTTCTAAAGCACGGGATCCTCCTTCGACGCTTTCAAAACTTTACGCTGCTGTTAAAAGAAATGAAGTACGCCCGTGTTCCTCGAAAGACAATAAAACGCCGTGTCTCTCACGTTACCATGCTTGGGTAGGTTTTCTTCCCGGAGAACGGGAATACATACGAACGTTAAGCTTTTTCTTTATTTACTTTTTCTGAGATCTCGTGGGAAGCGTCAAAGGGAGAGCCTCTCCTCGTCCGAAGCATCGGGTTTTATGAGAATGTTCTGGGTCGGAGTAACAATAATTAGTAGGTCGAGCGAGTCCTGGCACCGACGTACAGATGGAATATAAGTGAAAAGTAAGGCGCGAGTTGTATGAAACAGTATTTCTTCCCCTGAGATGCTGGGATAAGACTCTTTAATGGGTTGTATTAATGGAGATGGCGTTTCAGAGATTACTGAGGAGCTTCTTGGTACGTGTGGCAAGGAAACTATTAACACCATGGACGTGTCTTGGATTGATAACAATGGTTAAAAGCTTTTCCACGTATGAGCATTCTTATTCGCTGACGAAACTGAGAGTTGTGATGTTACGAGTTTCATTAGTGCAAACCGCTAATTATTTTTGCAATCTCGACTACATAAATCATGTATCTCGGATTTTTATCTACTTTAATGATGGAATGGAATTTTCCAGGGTGAATTCGAGAATGCGTTTCATGGCAAACATTAGGAAGCAGCTCTCTTTAAAAATGAAAATCTACAAATTACTCTTCAGAACCAGCTTATTAAACATAAATTAATTCTTATAATTCATTGCATACTTCATACGAATTTTCTGTATGTATTAAAAAGCAGATGAAAATTACATCTGAAACTTGCATGATACATAACATTATTAAAATACTTAGTTTTCGATGTAAACTCACCCCGTTTGATGGCCGTTTTGTTTGCAAAATCTGGAGGTTTTCTTTTTAAAGTGAAAAAATCCAAAAGCGAAAGCTATAATTGCAAGAAAAAATGACAGAAATTTAAAAATGTAAGGGAAATTACATCAACGAAAATCATGACTTAAAGACGTCGAGAAAGATATCAACAGTATTATACAACAAATATCAGAGAATTCACAATATCGAATATCTCCTTGATATAACCCGATATTCATATACCATATCTGTAGTAAATAATTTGCTTTTCATAGGAATGCAAAGTCACGCTGTTAGAATTAGTTCACTGAGCAAAAAAATGATTCCCTAAGAACCACAAAGTTTCAGTAAGCTGAAATTTAAACGTAAAATATCCCCTTACTATCAAATTTCAATGTATGGTCTCCATAATATACAATGTATTTCTTACGTAAGCTCAAAGAAAAACTTCATAATTACAATATTTTAACATAAATATTAACTCATGCTTAGTATCCGGGATTAGTAAAGTAAATGACTGGTCAATTTAGGTCGAATCTGTAGAACTAGGTTGCTCCTCAATGTTCTAACTTGTACAAAGTTCAGCGACAACTGAGCGGACTGCTAAATTTTTAATGCGGACCACAAAGAGAAGGCCACGACTGAGCTGAAAAGGGAACGACAAAGGGATGAAAAATAATAAACTTCATAAAGTGATTCCTTTTAACCCGAATTTACAGGTTAGATGGAAGAAGAGACTTTTTAGTCTCAATCTCGCCTTAATAAATACCTTGAAGAATTCGATCCAATAACTTCCCAACTTGCATAAAAAGTCTATTCTACCTTCCAAAAAAAATTTTAATCTGAGCGATTTTCAAGTTATTGTGATCACTGTCAATCTTAAAGTTCTAGATAAAAGTTTTGAATGTTTACCAAAATTACAATCAAGCAACTTAGAAAGGATATTGAAATTAGCCACCTATAACATCAGTTGTGATTATACATTTGAGAGAAAATCATGTCTTAAATAATTCTTAAGTACAGAATGGCATTAAAGTTTAACTATATTTATACCATTCTAATATGTAAATAATTGTATATACTGTCACTTAAATTTAAGAAGTGTAAAAGGATTATTTTCTGCAAAAGCTTACTTGATAATACTAACTTTGTACGAGTAGTAATTTTAAAAATTAACATGTTAACCTATGAAAAATTACGGCATGAAATTAAACACTTCCAAAATTACTTGCCGATAGACGAACAATATGCTTCTGAGCGGGATGACATTATTGATTCTAATCAATCGGAGGAGCCTTAACTTTGTAGAATTCCACAACAGGAAGCATGGACAGAAGACATTCTACAGAAGGAAATTCTTTCTTTAGAATTTGCACATCTATTTACAATCTTTCCTATTATTGATTCCTTTTGATTGTAAGGTACGCACCAAAAGAAAATCAAATTACATAGAGTTCATTTCCGGCTGAAAAGCTTAATTTTCTGAGATAATGCACCTCTTCGTTTTTCATACTTAAACCTCTGACCTCATTACATTCAATGAAGAAACATGGGCTACCTTTATCGGCACAAATCGCATATTAATAAATTGAGAGATAAATTCCAATAATAGATGATGATCTATGATATTTCCATCAGAATAATCACATCCTCTTAGTGTATTCTTCGCATATTGCGCCTAGGCCAATCTGTGCCCCATTTTGCACGCACCTCACATTAAGATTTCAGGAGCCCTCTCCAGATACTTCCACTCGCTTTCTCTGCCTCCTCTTCCCCATTTCCCTTTTGACTTTTATCATTTTCATACCAAACGAAAATGGATAGATACGGAAATACTATGTTCCGATAGTGTTTCTGCATTCCAGTCTTCATCAAATTTATTCTTAGCATTTGTTTCCTCTTTCACTATGGAAATATAGACTGAGCGCTAAATTCGAAATGAGTATACGTACTTCATTTCGACCTATTTAATCGCTTGAAGAGGCGGGCTAAAGCGATAAATGCGAATAAAAATCGTACACTATTTTAATAAGTGAGCGTAGTTAAAAATGCTGCATTAAATAACGTTTTTCTTCATCTCCTTGCATGATATGGAAGGGAACATTGATTTATTGTTATTTTTATCCTGAAATTTACCAAATGGAAAGTATTTATTCATTGAAATGTTTTTAATTATGTACTGGGATATTTTTATAATATATATACTTAAATTATTAATAATTAGTTTTACAGTTATTTATTGTACACATACATTCATAATGAAGTTAGTGAATTTTACGGTGAATCAAAATTTGTTAATGTCTTTCATTATTATTGAGCCTGTAAAATTTTTCAGAGATTAAGCTGCGCACTTCAAAATTAAACCTGAGCAAGAAACAAAACAGAATCTGTTTGCGACTCTACGACATGATCGTGGATAGTCTATTTATTAACAATGCCTATTTGACTTTAAAAAGCTGTACTCCTATATTGAATGTAATTGTTGACATACATCCATAAATTTTTAAATTTGCAATTCATATTTCAATAAATAAGACGTAAAGCTCTTCAAACTAAATCGTAATATATAATTGCGCTAAAATTCGCCCAATAATTTTATTTATTTCTCGATTTCTTAATTGCACTGTATTAATTCCCAAATCAGCCATTAAAGAAGGAGTCTGGAGATTTGATACAGTTATATATCCACTCTTTTTATCACTGAAAATTAACTTTGATTAACTTTATGTTACTTTCCCGTATAACATAGCTAAGGACCATTATACTATTGATGTAAAAAGCGAATAATTATACGCATCTTAGAACTCAAATATAAAAATTCCTAAAAGCTAGATTCCTTCTCCACACCTTCTCTATTAAAGTGGATGTAATTGGTATTATCCTGTTTCCATTGAAGAAATCATTATTGTTATTATCATTTTATTAATAGTTGTAAAAAAATAGTAGAAAAACGACTAAAGAATCCATGTAGTACCTTTTCTCGTGCAGCAGTGATGCATACTGGTTTTCTTTATTTGGTTCTCAATTCAAACTATTATTTTATTTTGAGTACCCGTAGCACTACAGCGATTTCGATGATCATTTTCTCCATCCCAAATAGTGACGGACCGGATTTACCATAATTCGTATTAGGTGCCATTAGGGGGCCACACTACCGGTGTGGCCTCGACATTAGTAAAAAACAGGTCAACCCCAATTACATCCATTATGTTATTACTATTCACAAACACACACAACCATTCCCTAATCGGAAAAATCCGAGTAGCCGGGATTCGAACCCAGGACTTTAGTGTTGGAGCGCTAGGTTAGGAGGTTAGGTCCTAGGAGGAAAGAAACGCCACACCGCAGCCGGTGGCGGAGTGGTTACCGTGCCATCATAGCATATCATTCACAAAATACTTTGGGCTCTTAAGGCATAAGAAATTATATATGTAAGGATTTTCAACTGTATAAAATGGAGGATTTTTTTAAGATATTCTTAAAATAAGCTAATTTATTTGAGCAACGAGAAACGCATGGTTCACATGCTTGGTTTTAGATGAAGGATAAAATCTGTGCAGTAGCCGTCACAGCCGCAACAGTGCAGTCTCTCGACTAGTTTAGTCTAGGGGCATGTTTCACTTGTGATTGGCACTCTGTAACAGCCTGCTAAAACGGGTAACTAATATCTTGTTTTTAATACGTGCATGCCGATGCAGTATTTTTTTACTCCCTTCAAAATGAGTTCAGACGTAAATGTTTAGCTTATGTGATAGTTTAATTTTTTGAGATCTTTGTCTAGTGAAACAAAAATTCAAAGCCATTAAATTTGTATTATTTTCGTATAAATAGGGTAAGCGATGAAAGTGATTCCGCACACCCCTTGATGATATTGTAAAACAAGCAATTTGCTAAGAGCATTATAAGGAGCTAAAACGAGATTAATAGCTAAGTTTTCCTAAAATAACCTAACGTGTATTGGATTTTCACGATAATATGGAATTTTACAGTTCATTGGAATTGATTAAACCTTTAATCTTTTGTCACTTTAGAAAGACATGCAAGTGATTACCAATAATAGCCGTTAATCACTCCAAATTTGCAGGTTGATAGAGTCGGACCTGCGTTGTATTGGTATAACCTTCTGGGGCCACGTGATACGCCTAGGGCCTCGATATGTGCAAATTCGGCCCTCGCTGAGACCGTCAAAAGAGATTATTGTTTTCATTGCGACGTTTAATTTCGTCCGCGACTGCGTCGACGAAAAACAAGACGACGTGCCTAATTCGTCTCGCTCTCGAGGCTAATTTGGAAGCGTGGATCTACTCCGCGTGCATCTCGATCTGTGGAAATACTCTCTATCCCATCTGCCTGTCTGCCTTCCTCTATTTCTTTCCACTCCGACCACTCTCACTCCAGCTCCCATATCATTTATGACTTCCGAATAGAGATCCCCTCGTACCCCACTCGAGGATTATAAGCGCACCCAACGGCCGGAAAGACACTCAATTATTCAGAGAGCTCTAATTGCGCGACTCACGGTTTCCGAATAAAAAGAGAACGAAAAGAAACAGACTGGCGAAAAAACCGGCGGGACGCGAAACAAAAGTTGCGAAAAAGAGGGGACGAAAATAAATGCAAAATGGGGGATGGTGGTGCCGGGCTGGGCGAGAGCATCCGCGGAATATTTGCACGCGAATCCGCTCCCTGCGGTCTTTTTTCCGCGAACGTCTCTCGTCTGCGAAATCGTAATCGAAAAGGGCGAAGTGGATGTCTAGCGCGCTTTCAGGAGTAGGTCATTTGAATAGAAGTCCGTTCGAGGAGGACATGCAGCCTCCCATAGGCGGAGGAGGGTTTCGTCTCGGATTAAGTCGAGATCCAAAAATGTAACTTCAATCGCTTTATTTTATTTATCGCGCGCGAGGTTTTGGAATCTTTTCATACGGCCAAGTCGTTAATGCGGAATTGCTCTAATTGTCTTTTTATGCCCGGCGATCAAAGGAGGACGCGTGTTGAATGCACCTTAATTGGGGGAAAATTTTGTCGAAAAGTTCGTTACGCGAGTGTCACGGTACGATGCCCTTGTTTCTTTTTTTCGAATCTGCAAGGGATGAAGGGCATGTCCGTCGAAACTGTATGTAATTTAAGCCGAGTCCCGAAAGGATTTTACGAGAGGGTTCTAATTCGATTACGGTTTGCATCAGAGCGTCTTCGTAGTCTCTCTAATTTCAATGTACCTAATCCCTCTTAAGAACCATCATGCATTTCTGGAAACTGCAACGCTCAATTGGTTGATGTAACTGATATTTTGCAAAGCTCTCTCCTCTACTTTAGACTCGCTTGGTGTCTGATTGAACGTGAGTCGTTAAAATTACTGCCCCAATATTAACTTTCTTTACCCCGTGACGTGCTCTTGGCTGCCAGGAGTAATTCATTCAGAGGTCAAGAGACCTCTACGAAATAACGCCATCATCATTATCATTGTGAAAAAAATCCATTTCCCAAAAAAAGACGGACGAGATACAGTGTGACAGTACCGGGACTTGAACACGGAATCCTTCACTTTCCGAGCGGATGCTCTAGGAAATCAAGCTATCGAGCCAGAAAATGCCGTTTTTGTAAACATTTTTATTTTTAAGAATTTTTTAAATATTGATATTTACTATAGTGGTTGCTACTTACTGTACTCTCAAGAAACATTAGATTGTTATATAAATAATGAGACGGGTAGATAACTATTTACTTAACGAACAGCACTTTTTTCGCTAATCATTTGTAAAATCACGTACAAACTTTCATTTATTAATGTATGTATAGGATATGCAAGCAAAGAATTTAAACTAATATAGAAAAAAAATGCACAGGAAATGATCAAATGATGGAAAAAAGAATAGTAAATCCTCACGGTATTACTAGAGCTCAATACATAACGATATTTTCTTTATAGATGTAGAGATGAATGCTAATCACTAGTATGTTTTCTTTTCCACAGCCAGTTTTTGCTAAAAATCTACTCAAGCCTCACAACCGTTTTCCCTTTTCTGGCCCTGCATAGATGAATGTCTTATTTTCCTGTCTCGTGACAAGCCAAAAGATAACTGGCCCCCTTGTCATATTCTAAATCAAGATGATTAATAAACACTTCTAATGATCGTAACTTTGACCCCAAGATTTGTCATCGTAATCGCAAAATGCTTAAATTAACTTAAATAGCCTTAATTCTCCGTATATTCTTATAGGGAATGCATGAGCTCAGATTCAATAATTGGTATTGTCGTCGGGGGAACGAGTAGTTCACAGCCTCAAAATTTCGCAAAATGTTTGCTAATTTTATCTAAATTTTCGCAAGGATAGCGATATTCCATGACCGAAATAAGAATTTTTATTCAGTTTCTCCTCTTTTGATACAAGTATCGATTACGTACTATTACTACGTATTTTTTCTAATTAAATTTTGCGAAAGAAATGAACCCTGTAAGCGAAAACAGTGAACTTGTATTACTTGTAGAAACGCTTTCACACTATAAAGGACCAACCGGGGACCTCTAGGCAAATAAAAGGTAGACTATTATCTGTTCAGGGTGACATTTAACAGTCTTTGCATTACAAAGGTTGCGCAACTTCTGGATTTCGAGTTTCGGGGGAATATAAACAAACTATCTACTTTATTAATAAGAGGATTATTACCATGATTGTGGCTCTATTACTTGAAATATGATTCTTGCAATGATAAACGATTATTGATCAGAATAAAATTATATTGAAATTATTTTAAATTACATTAGTGGAAAATTACTATTTCAATCTCATTTAATATATTCAATAATTTTCATTCAATACTTTTTAAAACATTTAGTTAACTCGAATCGTAATTGCCATAATCTTTCATTTCCAAGCTTATTTCCAATTTTATCCTACTTAAGTTTGTCATTCCGTTTTAGTCAAGTCTCGTTTCCTTTCAAACACTTTCAAATGTTGGACGCTCTATTTATTCAAATTAAATTTTGCTAAGGAAATGAACCACGTAAGCGATAAAAGTGAACTTTATTTTTTATAGGAACGCTTTCACACATCAGAGGTTGAGCCGGGGACATTTAGGCAAAAATAGGCCCTAAATATGGAAAGAAATTGTATCGTAATAAGCTGAATTCCTAGTGTCATGAATTCAATCAAATAGAATTATAATATCGAAAATCATAATCCATTTTCCAAGCTGAGCAACTCCCTGTATTAGGCTAATATATGCACTGAAGAAGGAAACAATCAGAAATTACGGAATTCATATTTTACTACTATTGCTAAACTGCGGCAAGGCTCTCCGCCTTGCGGTAGACTTTTACTTAAAAACCTAAAATGTATTTTAAAGATAAATAATACATTCCTTACATGCCACCAACTTGGTCCTGGAATTTCTAGGGTTTCCTCGACAGGCCTCAACGGTAGCCACGGGAAAAATCCTCACCATGTCAAGCAACCATTACTTCCTCCAGTATAATCTTCAACATTCGACTACAATGTTTTTTCAGCAAATAAAACATCCAGTACGTAGTCTCTATACATCATTGAAAAATGACACACGACGGAATCATTGAAACATGACGAGTTCCGAATATAGACCAGTTCACACGCACATGAAAAGTCTATTAAGCGCGACGTGTTTGGGAACTTCGGCATCACTTCGACACCTGCGCCTCAATTTTCCCTTGCGACATCGTCAGAAACGACCCTTTGAAGCGTAAACATCGTCAGTGAGGAGCAGACACGAGAGCAACAGCATTAAAAATCAAAAAGGACACCGGAAAAAGCGAATGGAGAACAGTCGGGAGATGGAAGTAATAAGGATAGAATGCGAAAGGGAGGCGCAGATGAACTGAAAAGAGACTAGGTGAAAGGAAGGGATTAAAGCAGACGGCGAAGATCGAGGGAATAAAATTAAAAAGGAGAAGTGAGCGAGGCACTTGGTGAGTGTTTTTCTGAGTGGAAATGGGGATAAATCCCCTACGGAATTGCAAGAGAAGAATGGTACGTACGCACGTATCCGTTCGCGAAAATACCGGCGCGGCACAAGGAGCAGTTGCAATTCCGCCCAGTCGCACGCCTTTGTGCCGCATGTGAGCCCGTGCGTGAAGCCGTGCGTGCGAAAAGCTCTCTGAGGCGTGTTTGCGCGCGAAAATTCTCTTTTTCCCCACCATTTCAACCCTTTTTTGTCACTCGGCTGAATGTAACTCTTCTACGAGTGCCGTCTCTTGAAAGTAAATACTGCTCTCCATTCTTATCCGAATATCATCTCGTCGTGAACGACTCGCCTCCTCCAGGGAATGGCACGTCTCCCTATTTTTCGTCAATATTTTTTCGCGGAGTAGAAAATGTTATACTCTGTTAAGATATAAGATTTAATAACTTGAAACTTTGATAACTTTGGAAAAACTTTCTCAGAACTTTCCAGAATGAATTGAATTTTATGATACGTTTACGAGTATAAAGATTCGGTTACTATTTCACTTTGATTCATTTTTTTAGTGTTCTGTATAACTTTTAACTATTTGTATTATTATAGCATTGTCTTGAAGAGTATATATAATAAGAGTATCTTAGAAAGAAAAGGAAATTAGAACAAGGCTGCTAGTGAATTACAGGTTTAAAGGCTCTCCGTAAGCCGTGCGTTGGCAGACGGAACAAGTTTTTGGTGGCAACGGAAAGCTCCGGATTTTCGATTTCTGGGAATAGCCCTATGCGCATTTCGGATACAAAGCTTCCATTCTCAAAGGTTCCACAATAGGAAATGATTGGTATTTCCCAGAAATCGGTAATCCGGAACTTCCTAACGCGAATTCCGTCTGCTTGAATTGAATTGAACGTAGAAATCTTCCTCTTTAACTCCGCAAGCTACTCCGAATTCCACGAAAATACCAACTGAGAAAGCAATTTTATTAATTAAGTTCGATTTAATGCTTCCGACTAAATATGGAAACGAAGATATTGGATTCAAGATAGCACCTTACTCAAATCCACAACAATTTCTGTCACGTCAAAGGCACACTCGAACTTGTTATCAATTAAATAAAATTAGGGATCTCCAATACGAAAACAAATACTGCAAATCAATTTAGCCTCAGCCAATTAACCCTCCGCTTTCCATGAAATCTGGAGAATAATCACTGAGATGAAGCCTTTCGCAACTTTATCGCAGCGAAATGGTACCTCCCCTCCGCTGTTCTTTGAAGTGTCAGACATCCTTCTTCAATTAACACAGATTCCATTTCTCTTTCATCCCTAGTTGTTCCCTTTGCCACTTTCCCCACCCACACCTAGGCAATTCTTCGCAATGACCCCGCAGTTTTCCGCTGCTTCATTCCATCTCAACATCAAAGCGACGCTTCTAATTTTACTTTTCCCGACAACTCAACGATGAAATAAAGTGAGCGAACAAACTGAATGTATCCTCCGCTTCCATTTCAGTTCAGAGACAGATGTACTACTGTATCAACATGAAATAATATTTCTCGCTAATTCTTATCTCCTTGATGAACCACGTTTTATATTATCTCGTTCAGAAAACTTAAACAAGGTATTGTATCGCAGTAAAAAAAAGTATATATCGCACCAATTTTTTACATATCGAAAAATAACTACTTCCTTCCGTCTTTCTCAGCCTTTCGTATTATACCTCGTTATAGACCGCGTAAACACTTAAATTGTACGTAAATATCTCATCAAATGCACAAGTTGATTCAAATTTCAACATTTTACTAAGTTCTACGCAGTATTTGGCTGAAAAACCATTGCATGTTCGTGATTATCGTAATCGAACATAATATGTTCATATCGGAGTAAATATCCAGATATTTTATTATATTCCAATGAATTATTACAATATAGGAAGTTATGGAAGTTATGAGAAATAATAACGGACGATTACGGCTAATTGACACCATCATCTTTCACGCATTGTTCGGCAATGCTGTCCATATCGTATATTTCTCTTAATCTCTCTTTAATTCATCACACCTATCAGAACAAATCATTCCGAAAATGGTTCTGGTAATGATATCATTAGCAATTTATTGTTATATATAACATCCGATATATATTGTTGTATAAGGATGTTAGTCGCTGTTCTTAGTAGCAAAGTATTAAAGTCGCCTGATTTGGTTTCTCAAACGAAGAATTAAATATACTTGAATTATGTCAGAGAAATAAAACTTCACCTTGTAAATTCCACTTGCAAGATTTATTTACGACCCGGGTTTCGTTGCGATGCTACATCATCAGGTGATCATCAGACCTGATGATGCTGCACCGCGAAAAAACCCGGGTCGTAAATAAATCTTACAAGTGGGATTTACAAAATAAAGTTTTATTTCTATAACAAAATCAATAAATTTCACCAGAAACCATTAATTTGATGCTTGAATTAATTCGAAAGACAAGATAATAGTAAGATGTGCAGTAAAAAAATGAAAAGAAAGCTAATGACGATAAAGTTAGCCACTGTCAATTCTAATTTCTTATTAGTATTAGTATTGTTAAATTACTTCGACAGCATTTCATTTCGCAAGAGGGCCCCCACCGGGTATCGAAACCGGGATCGCTTTCACAGAAGTGGAACGAGTGGCGTTGCCCATTTGGCTATCCGAGAGCCCTCTAATCTCTTCTGTAATTTCTGATCTAGTTCGTCTTTCCTCTTCAGTACTAAACTAATCTGAGTCTTGATTACGAGTTACCCAGCTAACGAATTTTTCGGCTGTCAAACATTCTTTCCCTCTTTTCAGACTCGGATGATAAAAGTTTAGAAGATTGTTCATCATATTCTTATTCGCTGAAAATTAAAATTTGACCAAAAAATGTATTTTGCCCATTTTATGTACCGGTAAAGAGCGTGGTATTTTTACGGCTGTATTTATCTGAGAAATTCAGAAAAGGGAAACTGATTTTCGGTAAACAATATTTCGGCTAAGGAATGTGATTTCGAAACAAATAACCTTAGCAGACATATCACTGCATTATTCATCGATTACCCTTCAGAATCTTTAAAATATATATGCATTGTATTACAAATTTATATCACTCGAATAATATCTATTGGATATGATGCGAAATCTTTCCCTTTCTATTTGAATTTGCATTGGAAAATTTATTACGAAGGCTATCTTTCCTAAGGAAGCCATTTTACACGAAGTTAAGATACTTTACCATTTTTAAAACTTTCGTGACTTTCGTTTCGCACGAATCTGCGAGTGTATTACCCAAAAAGAATATAAACGGCAGAATCTTCTTCACTGTGCGGCTTTCGAAAGCAATCGCGAGGTTTTACGATGGATCCCAAAAGTGTAGTTTTTCGATTCCAAGAGCCAAGTGAAAAGGGAAATTCAAGGTCGCTATTGGCCGCTCTTCATCCAGATTCCTTTACTAGAACGGAAAAGCAGTGAAATCAATCCTCCATAAGTTTGTTTTACGACTTTAATCTTGAAGGCGTAGCAACACCTTTCATCTACATCTACATCTACATAAGTACCCTGCAAGCCGCCTTCCGGCGTGTGGCAGGGGTAGGTAGGGCAGTGGCAGTTTCGACGGTACTCCTCGAAGAAAACTTACGTGACATGCCGATACTTGCAATGCTATGATTTCTTATTCAGTGGGAAGTTGATTTTTATTTCGGCTGATATATTATTAACGGTTTCATCTCGTTAACCGGTAGAAAAGGATCAGGGATGGCTTCAGGCAGTTGGTGAGTGAGTTAACCTCCTCAAGACGAGTTAAGCAAAGGGTATTCAATAATTCAGCTGTACGTATGGCTCTAAGTATAAAAAATGTGTGATTGAGAATTGTACCTAATGATGGATGAATAGTTCAAAACCGGCGGCTTTAGTAAATTTTAATAGTTTCCGTTGTTCATTTAATGACTACAAAAATGTTCCTGTAGATAACAGCGACGAGTTGCTAAATTAAATCGTAATTAGGGAAGCATTAAAGAAATTCATCAATAATCAGTTTTTGAGAATTAGTGAAGCATTTAATGAATACATCTTTAGCATTGATTTCGAGATACTCAGAAGAAGTAGCAATAAATGAAATGACTGAAGCACTGCCGAAATGTAACTCAATAGTAATCGAAAACGAATTTTTTTATGAAAAGCAAAAGCTAAAGAAAGATATCGAGTTTATGTTTTCTCATGACGACTACACATTTGAAACACTGCTAAGGAAGATACATCATTTACTGGGTCGAAAAAGCTATTTTGACGAATGGCTTTCCCAAGATCTACTGATTCGCTCGACTATTTCTTCCATGCTACACCTTTCAAATGCAAAAGTTCAAATTAGTGCATTCACATCCGACCAAAAACATTAAGCCGCGCAGGCACTGTGCTTTATTTAAAATCTCAGAAAAATTATATAATTCCACACATATCATAAATATCTTAATGAGAATCAAGCACGAACTAGCCTTTGGCACATAATTAAGGCTCTATAAGAAAAAATCTCCCGTGATAACATTTAACATTTTTACATTGTTTTCAACGGCAACGATAATTTACTATCAATTCTTCCTTGTTTTCTTTCGTTTACCTTATATTTTACACTCATTGTGCCTCTACTGCCTAATTTTAAAATTCACTTGGATCGGTGTTTCAATACTCATTAAGTGACTAAATTATAAATTAGATTTAAGTGACTAAAATATAAAATTGGCGATAGAAATGTTAAGAAGTTTGTTTGAGTAGGAGGCGCCAGCAGCCAATTACCCTTTGTCCGAACTCGAGTATAATAAGGAAATATATAAGACACTCGAAAAGATGACGTCACATAAACTCCTGTCGTAAAGCAACACACAGCACGTGTGTGATATGCGCTTTGCATATACTCAAGGAGATTGCCTACCGGCGCGCCTGTATTTTGCCGTGGCGGTGGGGAGTTAAGGTATACATTAGCATCCTGCAATTCTTAAAATTTTTAATTTAACAACAATGCCTCCCCAATATGAGAATTGGCAAATGAAACTCACAGGAAAACGTTGAATTAGTAGTATTTTTAAATAATCAACTTACAGTAGTTAAGCATTCCGCAACACGATTGTGCATCCCACCCTGTCTCGCTGTAGCACAATTAATCTATTTGAAAGACTACAATATTAAAGCTGAAATCACTATTTAAAAAGGTGCCACTAACTTGCAGATTCAAATATTGAACAAGTTTGCGATATTGCATCCCTCCCAGATCGATGATATTGGGAACCGAGTGTTTCATTGAATTTGGAAGCACAATTTGTGAAATTTCCATTCCAGTTACATAAACAAGGACTATTTTGATTTTAAGCCAAGAAGTAAAGTGGAGACAAAGGTTTGCTTATCCTGAAGGCACACATCTTCACTGAACACGCCCAAGTCATTCACTCAAACCTTTTATCAAAACTCCAACTCTTGGAATAAAAATAAAACTGCGGGGCGCAACCGAGTCCACAGTTTGAAGCAATTCAACCAACTCATTCGAGAATTCAAACTTACTTCCGTTTCCCCCATTTCCATTCTTCCCCTATTGTTTGCTTTTCATCATTCACTTTCCGTCCGCCTTACTTTTACGTTACTATGACCTGAATTATTTCTCTCGAATCTTTCGTTTACATATTCAATTACTTTCCTCCCTTTTATTCTCCCTTTCCTCCTGATGTTTACCCTCTTTTCTTCGCATTTTCCAGCTTATTTTACACTTTTCTCCGGGCCCAGTGGGTCCATTCTTCGCGAGCCTGCAGGTTCATTCAGACGCGCCGGCAAATCTCGCATATCGCGAAAGAATGAGCCACGTTCGTTTATCCCGGCTATTTACAGCTTTTTCCTTTGATCGCGGATTCTGCTCATTACTTGGCGCATTTCGGCGAGAATCGTGGCCGAATTAATTCTTCATCCGCCTTTCTGCCCGTCGTATTCGGTCGCAGGATTTTATAATTCCCTCTTCTCTCGCGTCCTTCACTCGGTGTACGAAACGTAGGCCAATTTGGCCACGAAAAGGGATTTGGTGGAGTGTTTGTCTTCGCTTCGCAGCGCGTGTACTCGGGAGGAGAAAAACGGTTTCGTTGTGACAACGGCTCTCGTTCCACGGAGTGAAAAGACACTCCATAATTTTAGTTTATTTTGATGAAAAAACCGTTAATACTTGATTTTGTCAAGATGATTACGAGTCTTATTTTTTGTCTTTTCGCTTTTTTCTCCCTTTTTATTCCTGTTTGCGTCGTTTGCATTTTTTTCGTCCTTTCGCGACGATTAAGCGAATTAGAGAAGCCGTAAATTTTGGAGATGCTCGAGCTAATACGTGTACCCTTTTGTGAAGGCATCCGTGACTGTAATCTTTATTCCCAGGATGTATTTGTTGATTATGTTTGGAAATATCCTAGTCCCCGCTTTTACAAAAATGTTGGCGGATATGAAACAAAATCAGCTTTCATTTAGCTCGAAGAGGAACATCATAAATCTAAGTAAGTGTGTGAGAGGTCCACATGGGCCTAACCTCGCCGAATAAAGAGTTTTATAAAAATTATACTGAACAATGTGTGCGGCTAACGAAAATGCAAACTAAGGGAATGCATCAGTTCAATAGTTTACGGATTTCTTTTTACTTCGAGTTCGCAATATACTATTTGGATGCGATTTATTGGACTCCATCGGGGTTTTATAAATATTAGCTAATATGAGCCATCAAAGCGTAGCTTGATTATATGACCATGCGATATCTCTTGAATGAATTAAACTTTTTTTAATTATCTTTCAGTCTTTTCTCCTTTTGACGAATAAAAGGCATTTATTTAGTCTTCTACTGATTGATAAAATAAAATAAAGCTAGAATAAAGTAAGTGCTAACAACCTCACTCCTAATCTTGCCTAGTAAATCCCATTCCTATCCTACTACCAGAGGTATTGGTAGTTAACGTTAGAGGGATTGAGTTTCAAACAGGCCTGCACGCTAAATAATTTACAGACAGACATTCTGCTACTAAAATAGTAGATAACTTAAATGTGTCTTCCACGAAAGCAATAAGGAATATAACCTCTGGTTACTTAGGTATATACTTAGGTGAAGATGAAATACTTGTTTTATTTTCGTCCAAAATTATAAACAGCACATATAGCTTTTATTACATTTTTAAATTAACTTTTACTAAATTATACTACCAGTCGAAACGAAATGGAGCCTAAGCTGGGTCGTTGTAGGATCTCTAGCACTATTCCGCAAGTTATGGAATTTTGTGCCCAAGAACGTAGAAGAAAGTGAGGATGTAAATGAAGATCGGAAAAACAAACGCTTGATTCGGGTTTTTAGAACGGCGAAGCGAAAGAGAAGAGAGAACTGAAAGGAAAGGTAAGAGAGAGGGTGTGTAAAAAGAAATTAAATAGCGGGATATAGATGGTTGAAGATCAGGAAAGAAGGGAAACAGAAAGAGAAATAGGATGAGCAAAAATGAAGAAGACAGAAAAGGAAGAGGGAGAGGAGCGTTATCGAAATTCCTCTTTTTCTTTTTCGAACCTCCCAGCAGAGAAGGAAAACAAAAGAGCGCGGTTTATTTTTTCGGAGAGGGAAAGAAAGAGAGAAAATGATAAAGAGCAGAGGGTAGAGAGGCGGAAGTGGCGCCAGAAAGTACCTTTTCCCTCTATCCTCAACGCCTTCCAGGGGACTCCTCAATTCCTCACCCTGGAGATGTTTGGAGCGCCCTCTAAGTCGCCTCAGGGGTCTAAACAAAAGACTACTCTGCCGCGACTCCCTTGCTTTTATTTCGGCGGGTAAATGCCGTGGTTGTGGAGGGAGAATTTTATTTTCGTGGAGGTCGCAATAAAGGGAATTCTAACGAGCCGAGGAAGGGAACCGAAACGTCAAATTTAATAATTTGAGAGATTGGTGTACACTTTGCGACTCGCACCATCAAACACTCGTTTCCCTCAAATTTTTAAGTTTGATCGTGTTCCGTTGGTTCGGAACTCCTGAGAGTGTCGCTTTTAAGTTGCCCGTTTGTTTACGATTCGTAACGTAATTTGAGTCTAGTCAATTCCGCGGAGAGTGAAAGAGATGTGCCAAGGTATTTTAGGAGATAAGCTCATAACGTCAACTACTTGTTCTAAAATTGATGTTTTAAATAGTCTTTCGCTAACTTTGCGAGAGCATAAAGTACGAGCAAGTTGATCTTCCACAATCAAATACACATGAAAGAATCGCTTTTTTGTATGGAAAATAATTACCGCGATATGATGGATTTTAATAAAATATCACTTAACAGGACCGAAAATCCATTTATTTGGGTTCTTGTAATCTTCATTTTACGGCCATATTCGACGTGCGAATTCAACAGCAATAATTCCTTTCGTAGAAGGCGTCGAATATGAGGAAATCTGAAAGATGAAAAGTAATCTAGTATCGTCGTCAATATCTAATTATGGGACACAATTCAGTCCAACATTAGAATCATGATAGACCACGTATTGCATCCTCCAGTTTTAAAATTTTACGCAAACATATCTTCATATGCCCTATTTATGAAGCTGTTGACAATCATAGTAACACCAGGATATTCGAACATTATCCAGAAAATTCACGAGATATTACGTCCAGAAAGCTTTAAAAAATCCTATTCGCTGCAAAACACTCGCTGCTGGGTGGAAACCCCAAAATTCTGCTCGTCTCCCAGGCGGTTACATGGAGCGAGTCTCGATGACTGAATCCACTCCACTCGAAAAGCGAGAGCTTGACGAGAAAGAGAGAAGTTTTTGCGAGTGTTTGCACGAGGCACTTGAGATCTGAACACGCTCGCGGTATAGCAAAACGAAATAATGGTCTCGCCTGAGACTCATCGTTTTGAACAATAGGCTTATCGGCTTTCGACTGAAACTTTGCGATTCCTAGTCGTTTTACCGCTTCAAGAGTTATCAATAGAAGGTACTAATACTAAGGGGAAAACAAATATTTTTCACAGGTCTAAATTTTCCACAGAGAGAAATACTGGGACATGGCCAATGATAGCTGTATTATTTGTAACTGAATACTGTTTCACTGAAAACTGAAATATGATTTAAGAGACATTCCGAATGTCTATATGAGAGTGCGAAGGTTTCCAAGCAAACATAGACAGGTTAACAAATAAATCGTTTTTAATAGTAAACGTTTAACCGCAAAGTCTTATAAAATCCGCTCCTACTAATGTTGGTAACCATGATATTGAAACCCCGAATATTTGTTTAAAAATTTCAGGTTTGTCGTAGTTAACTAATTAATTTGACAAACTAATCCAAATAGAATCATTTAAATTTACTAAAATTAAGGAGTTCGTTACTTGGTAACGTAGAATCTATCGACTAATCTATCACGAATATATCGACGTAACATATTGATGAAAAAACAGATCTCAGGGTTTGATAACAAAACTGCAACTTTTTCCGATCCCTGAAATACAGGACATTCCCTTTTGAGAGAAATAATTCTCCTTGGCTTTCCATAAAGTAGCACTAAGATCCTCATGATACAGGAAAGTAACGAATCTAAAAAAATTACCCTTTGAAGACCTCTCTAGAAGGAGGGAAAATTTAATGATCAAAGATTCTCCATATGGAGAAACATCAATTAAAAAAGCACATATACTAATAATTCAAACTTAAATTTCTATGACTTGTCATAGACATGTAAGTCAATCTAGCTAATAAATCTTTTACATATTTGACATTTTAAGGAAGATAATCTGAAAGGCTGTTATAGATACAGATTATATTTTACTTTCATTGAGAAAGTCGAAAAAATAAACAAATACATCTTCAAAATTGAGTTGTGATTACCTAAAATAAATCTGCACTTTTACATTTCTCTCTCTATGTAAATATGAATATATTCTGATGAATATTAAACAGGGAAGGTTATGAATTTAATAGCATAACAAAACTTGATATACTAGTCAAGAACCCTCTTAAGGGTATGATGGCTCAACTGAATCTGTTAGGGAAAAGCCTCTTGACAAAAAAAATGAAATTATTGATGGCACTGGAGATATCCACCGTCAAACTAGCTACGTGAAATCTACGAGTGGCTCCTCTATATTTCTCAAATGAAATCAAGGCGGTTCACAGAGATAAGCGTACCTTATGAAAAATGATGCTTTTACGTAAAATCATCCCCAATGAAATTTAAAATGCCTTAAATACTCTTTAGTCTACGTTCTTCATTATATTTTGACAATGTCGGAAGCATTAAATATATTTTTAATATAACTGAGTGAAAAACAGGTGACTCATTAATATCTATACAAGGTATATCAAGTTCTCCCATTTTAGAACAATCCAAGTTTGTTTATCACAAGCAAGGGAGGCCCTTATAGTATGTATAATAAATATAATAAAAATTTAAATATTTTCGTAATGGTCTTTCTAAAAAATTTACTTCATAGCACTTAATACTTAGAATCAAAAATTTGCATATTCAAAACCTCTTTAACCTCCTCTTTCTTCCGCCTTTTCCACCAAACGATTTAAATATCTTTTATTCTTCCAAAAGAAATATGTAAATCTGACGATTACGTAAAATTCGAACGTGTTATTACTAACAATGAGAACCAATGCATGAAATCATTTAAATAGAAAATAATATGTATATATCCTTAACCCCTTTTAATCAAAAGAACATATCGCGGTCTGGAGCTGTAATCCCTAACCATTATGATCTCAAGTCCCACGCTCCGCGTCTTCGAGACTGTCAAATCCCACCTATGTGCAATGATTTCGTCTCACTGATCGATATTATATACATAAAAAGCAAATTTCTGTCCGTCCGTCCGTCTGTCCGTACCCCTATTTATCTCAGAAACGACTTGACTTAGAGATCAGATCAGATCAGTGAGACATGTCCCCTCGTTTCGGAAATACTGGTCTAGAGCGTCGAAAAATTATTCTTGTTGAGAAATCTCAAGATTTACGATCAAATTCCATAACAATCTTGAAAATAAATTTTTCTCTAATGGATTCGGTCATTATCATACGATGAGCTAACGTTTTCACAGACAATATTTAAGGTTTTATTTATATCAACATGGCAAAATTGTTTCACGTTCAAGGATGAAGATTTTTCCAAAAAACACTATACAGAAAATAAAAGGTTACAGTACACCATCGCAACTACAATGTTTAACAGTTTGAATCGAGTGCTACAAAAATGATGTAAATGGCAAATCAAAGAAGAACAAAATGGAGCAACGCAGGCCTTAAACTAAACTAAGGAGACATTCTTACTTCTCAAACAACAAAAGAGAGAGATAAAAGTGTATGGTAGTCTAAATAATTCCCTTTCTTGAACAAATAAATTGCATAAAATGTTTAGAGCCCTTTGTGTCTCCCCACTCTCTTTTTCGCGAAGGCCCTCGTTGCCTCTCCACACTCAAATGACTCTTTTACATTGTTTAATCTACTCTTTCCTTTATCCTGAGTCGGCCTTACATTCCATTATACATCTCCTCCTTCATCAATCATTAATTCACTTTCGACCGCTGTTTTTGCTGGAGATCAGTTTCTTTAGAGACGTCTACCGCTTACATTTTCTCCCCCTCCGTCTACCTCTTTTTACCTTTCTCCCAAAGGACTGCAGACAATGAATCGAATTCTCTTCTCGAATGTCTACTTCAAGCTCGACTCCGATTCGTCTCCGTGTGTCCGTTGTCCGGAGGCACAGGGCGAGCAGAGAACGTTTGAAAGAGAATAAGATAGGCCGTAAGGGAAAAGAAAATAAAGCAAAAGTGGTCGAGAATGGGAATTTGATGAAAAAATTATGAGGAAAATCGTTTGAAGGAAATGGCTCCAAGGGTTCCTCAACGCAAACTTAGGCCTCAAATAAATTATAACGTTTATTTGCGCGAATATAGATAACACAATAGAGTAAAGATGCAGTAAAGCAACAAAAGCTCGGTTTTATAAAGCGCATTGTTGGTATATGAGAGATGAGAGAGAGATTTTATTTCACCATAGTCAGGTCCCATCTGGAATATGAGGCAGGTAAATACGAGAATGGGTATCCGGCGGATGTAGCGCATACTCGCGAACTCGAGAAAGTGCAGCGTAAGACGATGAGATTTTTTCTTTAAGTGCTACGCTAAGCTTTACGCTTGCTTTTCTATCGTAGCACTCAGACGCAGGTTGGAAATCCTCGAAAGAAAGGATATTATAAACTAAGCCGCGACTGCTTGATAAATTCAGGAAAAGTACATTTGCAGAAGACGTAAACGGTATCATGCCACTCCCCTGCTACTTCGACCGACGACAATGAGCGTAAAATAAGATAAATACACGTAGATGTGAGGACAAGTCGTCTAGGGAGTCATTCTTTCTGCCACAACCATATACGAAAAAGTTCAAAAGCTTGGTGTCGAAGTCGAAAGTTTGGTGTTTACAACCCCTGCCACACACCGAAAGACGAGTTGAAAGGTGTTTATGTAGATGTAGTATACATTCTTTTCTATACGAAAAAGGAACACGGCTGTGGTAAGACATTAGGATTTGAGAAAAGCTCATAATAGCCGTTGTATTCAAGTAGGTGGTTAAGGTTAGGTTAGCGGGGATAGGGTTCTCCTTTGTCCCGCTTTGCAAGTATTGTTCTCAAAACGTAATTTGGCAACTACATTGCCATCTTCAGGAGAGATGCCTTTATAAACACAGCTACAGTTATCTTCCTTCCCGTGTTGTAATACCTATTGAGAACAATACTTGCAAAGCAATGTTGCAGAATTCGCTGATCGCGATCGACCTATCTACCCCGACAGGGTATTATGACGATATCGATTGAATGATCATTCTAAACTAGCTATATCGAATAGTCAAACTTTTTTTATTTTATAAGCATAACTCGGATACATATAAAGGCGACCAAAAGTAATGCAAGTCCCAAATAAATTTCGTCATTCCAAGACAATCATAAGCGATGGGAATTTGTTTATATGAACAGGATGAAAAACTGATTAAAGGTCATTCACAATGAGAATGGAATATTCCTTTCTCAGCGTTAATATGATTATGGAATTAGCAATTAGGTATGAAAAAAATTAAGGAATGTTTACTTCTCTGATTCACAAACACGGCAAATATGCCATCTGGAGGACTCCGCGATTTTTCCTCCGTATATTCATGTCACTAAGCACTCACAAATACATACGCATTATCAAGAAAACAGCTCTCTCCCACAACTTTCTTATGGTAATTAGCTTATTTTGAACGTTTATTCCCATTTAAAACGGTTTTGAAGTTTGGAATTATCTGAAAAGGCTCTCCGCTAGCTTGAACAAATAAGAAATTGTTTTCGGGGGAGACAGAGGGGTCCACGGCTACTTCCTTATTCCGGAAACCCAGCTCCTTGTTTTGAATAATCCTGTTTATACTGGCGTATAAATCCTTGGGCTAATATTTAAGATTATCCAGTAGTGTCCTCCTCCATATATACACACAGCAGATAATCAAATAGCGTTATTATCACAAGAAAACATCTGCAATAGATCTTTTGCGAATGGTCTATTTTATTTCTATAAAATGATTCTCTTGTAAAAATAGATCGATGAATATTACCTTCGTTGACGTGTTCACCGAAAAGGTAATAACCATGCAGAATAACAGACGATTACTGAGAGCTCGAAGCTTCATTCTCAGGTATTTTTCACTGATTACTCAAAATTCTCGCTCCAAACTATTGGCCTCCCGGAATTAATGTCGCCCTCAGATACAAATACATACATACATTTCCTAATTTCCAGCGAAACTGAGACGTGATTGTTCTGTCTTACATCAATACCATTAATAAGGACTTTAATAATACGGATTATAATAACGTACGACAGTTGGCATGTAGAATGGAACAAATATGTCGATATGACCAAAAATACTACTATAATGCACAAAAATAGAAAAATAACAAAAATACTTTAAAGACTAAAAGAATATATAGGAGTGAAATTGGGTAGGGAAATTAAAATATGAATAAGTATCCCGAATTAAAAAGCTGTTAATGATAAAACATTCACGTGGTGGGTGAATGAGAGAAAATAGGGGATTAAGATGGACAAGGATATAAAAATGCGAAGGTACACTAAATATTGCGCTGATTTAGAATAAGAAAATTATATTCTGGTTATAAATAAACTGAACACCTAAGCATGGATTTTGTATGGAACTAAATGAAGCTTTTAACACAGAGATGCAGTATGTTGAAAATTGATTCGCATCTTCACCAATTTTAAGATAAAATCTCCACTAAAACCGGCCGTTCGGGGGCAGGTGTTTCACTTGGGAAGGTCCATACTATACACCAAATTCAAGAACCAGACCTTCAACTAATAATCTTACGGTAGCATACCACTTTTCCGAAACCTGAGAATTCAACCCTTTTCCTATGTTGACAGAGTAAACAAAATCAATTTTTCTGCTAATGAAGGAATGACATCCGTCAGTTCCGCGACAGAGCTGAAATTCCATTTTCCGATTCTTGAATTCTTTAGAATTATTGTGGTATTTACAGCCTATGGTAAATCGCATTGTTCTAGAGCAAACAAGGCCAGCTTCGTTCTATTCTCTCATAAATATTCATTTCAGAAAGGAGAAGGAAGTCTAAAACGTTTGTTCTGGTTACGCCACTGTATCAACACCACACTCTTGCAGGAGGAGCTGTCGGTCGAAAGACAAATACTGCCATTCGGACCGGCTCTGTCCTAAGATTCCCTTAAACCTCCATTTGTTCCTTCTAATCCAAAATGAAACATCAACCGAACCGCGATCCTTTCATGGGAGGGCTAAGGAGAGGGTTTTCGCAAGGGGGTACGTTTGCGTGTAAATACGAATGAAAATATGAAAACTTAGGCCGGAGAATACAGTCTCAGCGACTCTAATTTAGCATCTTGACCGCATGGCTCTGATGCAATGAAGGGTACTAAAAGTGACGAGTTTTTTATCCATCTCTATGAAATAGCTTCAACGAAAGTCAAAAATCTAAACGCAGGAACTCGAAATGATTCGATGGCTTAGGAATTCGTCCTGAAAAGACACTTCATACGATACTTAGTATTTGATAGGAATACGGACCTTTTAAGGAACGTGGATTTCTAGGTGGCCAGATCAAGTTTCAAAGATCGAATTTGCCAAACGCATAATCGAAAAGCTAAAGTTAAGCACATCCAAATACTCACTTGTGAATTTTAGAATTATTTATAATTGCTGTAAATGGTGAATAAACGCAAAAGTTACTTTCGTTGAGGAAATCTTCCATCTTTAGACGTTCATCCACGCCATCATCCTACCACATCTTAAAGAATGGAAGAAATGGAGAAATTTATGTTTTATTTACCTTTGTCTTCGTCTTGCTTATGATTGTGATGTTATGAAAGATACTGAGGAATGAATGATAATCATTACTTGCATACATCGATCGCTTCGATCGTTCCTTACTTTTATATAATTCATACTATAAAAGTGTTATTCATAAATCTAACAAACAAAATCTACTCAAAATATTCTGGCTCAGAAGAGTGAAATCAAAGGGAAACTAACTTCTCCCTCAGATTGTCTAGTTAGCCTCATTTCCTCTCCAAGGCTTTTGTTGGCTTGCAGTAGAGGGGGATAGGGATAACCAATCTTATGGCTGAATACTATACACAATAACATTTTCCTATTGCTTATGAGGCCGGTGAAGATGATGCTATACAATGAATCCATTGTGATCTATTGATTTTTATATATTATAGTACAGACAGATGCCATTTCTTACAGGTAACCGTTTCGTTTCAGTTCCCATTGGAATGGAACCCTTCAATCAATGCCTTACATTTATGTGACCGGTAGGTTCACTTTCTCTGTAAACTCTACTAATAGCGTAAATTTGTTTGCATCAATAAGTTACCATTGATATTTATAAAGCTTATGTCGAAATAAACTTTAATATCTTGTAGAGTATTTCTGCTAACAAGTAAGCACTGTACTTATTCCACTTATTGCTGATGATATACGATACATACTGGTGCTCACATACTGTGAATCTGTAATATACCTACTGCGCTGAACTTGAATAAAAATACCTCTCTTACCCAGATTAGCAAATATCAAAAGGATTTATTTGAACAAAAAACCATTTAAATGAAATATTCTTAATCTTCATCAAGTGGAGTTAAGAGATTAATGCTACACTACCATATAAAGTTCCACTTGTCTGAGACCTTAACCTCCTTAACCATTAATTGCGCAATCTATGCATGAGATGCTAAGAACATCTTTCACTCTATATTAACGTTATCGACTTCTCCATGCCTTTGATTGAACATTTCCTTAGTAAATGGGGTATAAAACCATCGTAGGGATTGCTCATTTTTCTTTCGAAGAGTTCACGCTAATATTTCATCTTAATATCTTCACGTAGCAATTTTCTTCAGCAATGTTCTCATTATTATTTATTATTCTTCCTTTTTAATCTGTTACTTGTTTTTTCAATCATATTTTAATAATCGGGCAATGAATAAATTTAGATTAAAGAAAAGGTTATATAACTGGTATAAAAAAAGTTTTATTCCGGAAAAGTGGAAGATTAGATTAGAAAAACTAATATAGTGTTTGAGGCAATGGCACTAAGTGAAACATGGTCGGTTGAATTTTTTAATGGGATGCTGAAGAGAAGGAACGCACGTAAAAAATAAATGCTGAAGAAGGAAAAGTTATATTAACAAATATGTAGCGAAATACGTTTCCTAAGACTGGACAGTATGCCGTTGCATTTTGTTGCGAATAAACCTGTATAAAAACGTGTTAATATGCGTGGTATAGCGTGATTTATATTATTCGTTTGATCTTCTGCAGAGTTTGAGCCTTCTTCTTCCTAAGGGTTCATTGCTTATATTAAATAATTATATTTTACGTAAATTTTAACTTTGCTTTAATTATTGACCTTTTTAGATGATTAATTTATGTCCACTTGTCCAAAAGTTTTAATTTCTTATTTACATACTGGCTATTCAAGCCGCCATTGGTGTGTGGCACGGGGTGCGTAAACACCGATATCGCCATCTAATAAAATAACAAAAATAAGTAACCAAATCAACTATCTCGTCGGTGAAATCTGTAGTGATCGATTTTTTAAATAGTTGCCGAAGGTAACCATGTCTTTTATCCTTACCCTAATTTCAGCCTAGGGATTCTATCATAGCTGAAACACTACTGTCCAATCTTAAATCTCCTTTAACAAACCTAGCTGCTCTACGTTGAGCCAATCATCTAACCAACCAGAGCCATTGTGAGGGATTCGACAAAATGTATGCAAAATTATTCATCCGATTTTGTTGCATGAAATAACTATGCCGTAATATCGTATAAATATCATTGTATTACAAAAACCTGAATTTCACTGTCTTTTTTTATCCAGTAGAACATTCGGAAGTAGAATTGATGGAAAGGCACAAGGAAACTATTGAGAATACTAACCCCGGAAATGAAGTGCGGAAGACATATTAACATAAAGCAACTTTTGATCAATTTCTCTGTACACGAAGTTAAGGAAATTGGGAAAAGAAAAATTATCTTATGCTTATTAGAACATAAAATAGATAGCTTATTCCTTAAATCTAAAAAGAGGCGTAAATCTGCCTTCCATACGATTTTAAAGGGAGACATTTGCCCTTTTTGATTCCCTCTGAACACGCCACTCTTTGCACCCATACATACTAAGCAAGGAAAAGTTCCGATCAGGGAGACACTGAATGGCACTGAATCTAATGCATTCCCATGAGGAGTAGAGGAAGAGAACGAATACATAGTAAACGAATTCGAAGGACGAGAGGGTAGATGTGGTAAGAACCAAACAGACGGAAGGAATCAAAACAGAGTGAGAGAAGCGAATGAGGTGCACCCTAGGATCAACTTCCGGAAGATTTGCTAATCCTATGCGACTACTGACCACAGGGACGCGAAACCCATCCGAACAATCCCTTAGACCTTTGCACTCTACGTAGAATATACAATGCAACCATCGCCATGTAAACTTATCTCTTCGGAAACGTTCCAGTTCACCAGTTCCGAAATTACTTCCAGTAAACAGTTGAAAACGAGGTACTCTAAAATCGATAAAACTGAAATCACAATTCGAGAAATTTTAAAAAGTCTTTGTTAATTAAAATTTTTACTTAAGTAGCAAAATCTTGTGCAATCACTACCAAATTGGGTAAGGTTGAAGTCAAGGCTAAAACAAAACAAATTTAAGTAATATGTTATATTAGTTTGTCTCAATACGTGAAGAAAAAGTGCCACTGCTGGAGAAAACCGCACGTGGCCTAAAGACCCTAGGTTACCGATTTCTCCTCTATGCTGAGCTCTCCATCTCTTCAAAATTCCTACTCGATACAACACTAAAGCTAGGTCAGTATTTTTAAAAATATCAAAGCGATAAAATTTCTATTTATAATAAAAATCTATAGACACGAAATGTGGGGTACCAACCTATACGATTCGCTTTAACCGAATTTGATGTTGACCAAATTCCATGCAAACGCAACTTGCCTTTTCAATTTCCATAGAAGTATATAACTTCTCTTATCATGATTATTCATTTATTAAATCAATGAGCTCAAAGAAATAACTTACGTAAACTCAGACGTTTATAAAGTAATAGTAAATTTTATGAACAAAAATTAAACGCTATTAAAGATACACAGCAATGATGTTTTAGGCTGCTTAAAATCCCGCCATAACAGCCGTTTCGTGTTCTCCGAAGAACTTTGGGCTTTTAACAAGAAAACATTTTATGGTCCACAGGGATCGTGTAAACCATTTTTCTGCATCAATATGTTTGCTTAAAATGAATTTATGTACGGTGAAAGTTGTAGACGATAGAACGGACCGATGCTGCACTTTTTGTTAACCGACATTTCATGTTATCCGTTTCCGTGTTTACCGTTTTCCGCCATAATTACTCTCATTGCATTAAATATCAGCCAGCAGATTGCCGGCTAATCAATGAGCAGGAAAAGAGTGAACAAATTCCTATGAGACAACTGGTTGTGACTGAATCTACCGCACTTACTCAAACGTCTCTAACTCGTCTACTCAAAGTCGTGCGGTTTCTTCCCTTCAATGGGAAACTTATTTACACGGTTCTCAAGGAACTGGGCGTGGTTGCCACCCGTGTCTCTCTCTCTCTAGGAGATATCGGAAATGAAGTCACCGCGGAGACGGTGAAATATTTATCAAACGTCTTCACTCTCAGTTAATGAATGCGACCCCTGCGTCGAGGAGCAAGTCCGGTGAAAAAGAGATTTAAATACCCGATATTTTTAAAGCAAGAAGAAGGGTTAAGAGAATCCGGAGCATTTCCATATATAAATCTTCCTTGCGAATTGAATAGCGTGAGAATGATTTACTGGATCTTTTTCGTTATGTACATGACAATCTGGATTTTTTAGCTTGAGAGCTTGGCTGGAAAAGAAAATTTAAACCTTCAAGGAATAGTCGTATTCGAAAGACCGACTGAAAATGTTCACGTTCTTATTGAATTATCTGAATTTCTTAGTTAACGTAAATGTTGACCATTCACTTTCTTTGGCTGATTGCTTAATCCAGGTGCTTTAAATTAATCAATTCCTTTTCTCTTTAAAACCTCTCAAAGGATCATGTCCCAATCAACCGTTAGAGCAGTAAATCTCTTCTCTTACTTCTGGGAAGAATATTTAAAATGCTAATACAAAAAAAAATTTCGGTATAAATTGAAATGTCATACAGAAACATGTAAAATAACCCATTCAAGCAGAATCCACGCCATTTTTTTTTAATGTGAATGGGAATGTTTATTAAGTACTTGATCTCCGTTAAACGCCATATTATAGAATACGTTTTCATCTAAAATGATTCTAAGACATCAAGAATATCTCCATTTAAGAGAAAGTTGAAAAAATTGAACCGATACGTAAGAGTAAATGTCAGATGTACTAATTTACTTTTCAGCATAAATAACGGGTGGGAACAAATACCTTCAACAACTCAACGTTCAAAAATTTGGACCATGCAAATTAAGCAAGGTTGATCACAACAAATAAGGATCGAGTAGCATTATGAAATAAAGTGATAAACAGCCTTTTTTATTCGGATGGAAACATTTATAGTGATGGATATCTAAGTTTAAGCACGTTAGTCGGCAAAATACGAGATCTCTCGGACAGTGCTATTAGACATGGTAACTATTTTAATGTTCCAAAAAGTATACAACATTCACTAAAGTGACAAAGACTCAGATTATAGCAATTCCATCATAAATCCATTCAGACATGTCCTAATACATAAATGGCATCTCGTCATCGAACATTTAAATACCCAGCACAAAAAAAACTCTCGAGCCAGCAAGAAACTGATGATGCATCTTTACGTGATCCAATACCGAGCAGTGATGTAACATGACGCAATCGACGACTCATATCCATTGCGTACGGGAATTAAGTCACTCTTAGATCCAGTTTACATCACAAGAAGGAGGATTCGTTAGCTAGAGGCATGAGTCACGGAGATGCGCACGGAAAGTATGTAATTTTCCACTCGCGGGGTCAATTAGAAAAGGAAAGGAAATTGATTGCATCGAAGTCGTGAACTCAGCTTTATAGAAGTATGCGAGCAAGCATTCTTCAGAGGATGTTGCGAAACTTTCTTTCACGAAGAGTGTGAATTTATATCACGCGAACAAATGAAGAGGTAGAATGCTCACGTACATATGAGTCTGATATTTCCAATTAACACCATGGCTACAATTATAAATCACAAACATAATCTATTTACTCTAAGACTTGATGACATTTCTCCGTTACAGTCGCCGAACTGTCCGCTATCATCAAATAATGTGTTACCTAATAAATAAATAGTAAATAAGTTACCTAACATTTTCTGCAATAAAAAAATTCTCTTCTCTGCACAGATTACAAAAAAGGGTATGTAGTTTGTAGGATCTTCTACGATATAAATAGAATAAACAGTTATTTAACCTCTAAAACTAGGATATTACGTAAACAGCTCTCATAGAATAGCACAACGGTGTCTATAATGAATGATTTCCAACCCAAATTATGCTATCACTAGTTTTATTTCTGCAGTAGTATACATTTTGACAACTGTTAGAACAAATGGCTCCTATAACATAACCTCAAACCAGGATGGGTTGGAAGAGTTGATCAATTTCTTTTGTAAGAGTAAAACGGAGACAGTTGTGGAAAAATCGCGATGCAGCTAGTATAACAGAAAAGTATAACCCGATATCTTACAATTTAAATTCTTGTATGAGTTGAGATAACCAAAATTTCTTCAAGGAAGGGCCGAAATATAAAGGAAAAAAATTTCAGACCAAATATGGAAGAACGACGATTTTATTTCGTTAAAATTACATCTGAATTATCTAGAGAAGTGAAACTGTTCTGCGAGTGTTTTGAATCTCTAATTCATTAACAACCGTACTCCAATTTCTTTCCTTACGCTAAAAATTAATGCTTTATTTACAAAAAATACGCAGAATAGGTCTGTGCCTCTTCAAACCCGAAAACAGCACAATTGTAGAGAGCATTAGAGCCTTAGACAAGGAGAACTTCGAAATACGCCAATAGAATTATCCGCGAATCCATCGAAATCGAGCAGAGGCCGAATAATCTCAATGGGGAACATGGATATCCATTCCTCAGTACCAGGACGCGGCTACTGCAACCAACAACGACCAAAGCGTGCAAGAACTTGAACTTACGTCTAAAGTGTGGAGAATGACTATTGCTACTGAAGAGAGACATGGCAACATCGCCGATACGTTGAGTATCTTTGCAGGCAATTCCGCGAATCCCGTAAAAACTTGCTGTCATGGACCATTACAGTATTGTATCATTTTCTCACATAATCAAACATACACATAACAATTAAAGACCGGTATATTTTCATCATTGAACGCAAAAAATAAAATGATTGCAATTTTATATTTTATTAAATTCTGATTAACTGATTAATGAACTCCTATACTTACTGCAATCACTAGATAAAGTATTAACAGCAATAGGGGAGTAATAGAAGCGGAAGTTGATACAATCCTTGAGGGACAAAATTTTGTATCGATATATGTTTTCTTTTTTATTTTTTAAATATTATTTTGTTTTTATTTTGTTTACAAGAAGAAATACTTATTTAATATTGTTTGCACAATTACAGTACGTAACTATGCTTGATAATCATCATTAGTAACAATTTTGATCCTACCTAAAAGCATTGAAATCTTGGAGAGTACCTACAATGCACTTAATTTTATTAGCTCATTCACTTTTCACATGCTAAATATAATTATGTAAAGTGTCATTGTACGTTTTTTTATTGTCTATGTATGGCTTTATCTAATGTGCACTTTAAGTTAAGAATGCATTTTGATTTTATTCAACAGATTTTGTACTTTTGAGTTTAGTATATTCTGTGCCTTTTGAAATTATTTACTTGTTATATTTTTGACCTTCTGTTTGTGCATTTTATATGAAATGGATATTCTGTAGCACCTCCTGACGAGCACATGCTCATGGGAACCTGAATGTAACACTCAGCATTATGTATGTTCTTTACCTTTACAATTTTTCTTTATATATTACAGTGAAAAGCTTCAGTATTATTATTATTGGCAAATATAACGTAATGGTACTATCCACTACAATATTATTGTAAAAGTATTATTTGTATTATATTAATGTATATTGTATGCTATCATTATTGTAAACCAGATATATTATATATTATTTTAAAAAATTATCATTAAAAAAACCTGTTATGCATGGAGAGAATTTCCTGATTGAACTTTTCATGTTATGCGAATTTGAGGCAATGAAAACAACTTTTTACGCAAGTTCTCAAGTGCACGGCCCATTAATATGGTGTTGCGCGTAAATGACGTGTTGTTTATAGCTGCTGGATGACATCAAAGTGCGGAAGTAGTCTCTTCCTGCACCGAAACATCTGTGAATGTTCCGTAGTATATAGATGCGAGGGAGAAGAGATGTTAAATGTTCTTCGGGTGCTTGCGTTTTATCGATGCTGCAAATTGCTTCTCTTTGTGTCTCAATTCGTAATTAACTGCATCGTTAACAAATGTCGGTTGAAATAAACTAAAACGTAAAAAAATTGATATTCGATTACATATCCCACCGAACAAGTCTTGGGAGGTAGTAGATAAATTGAATTAGAATGAGTTTCCCGATCTAAAACTATCTCCTAAACATACCGGAGAAAACAAAATTTTCAGGTCGTATTTCCTGAACACAGCAGGATAAAACCAACCTAAATTGAACAAAATTTGTCCGGTGGACAAATAAACAACAGATAGAATGCTTGTTCACCATTAGTAGTAGTATTGTTAAAAGTTCTTCGGCTTCTTAGGTCATTTCGCACGTAGGCCCCCACCGGGAATCGAACCCGATTTCACCGAAGTCGAGCACGTTGCCCACTAGGCAATCCGGGAGCTCTTTTGCTTGTTCACCTCTGATGACGACAGCCTGGCTGTTGAAATGCGAGTACGAATTAGGTCTTTATTCTATGACATGGTTTTGTCTCCATCCTTTTTACGATTTTTGGAGTTTTAATGTTTTTCTACCTGACATATCTTGTCCAATTTGGTTGGGTTTATCCTGTGGACACTTTATATCCACACAGTTTTGATCTTCATCATTAGTTACATTTCAGCGTTTTTAATATCTCAAGTTTTTTTCTAAAAATCAATTAACTTTAATGTTATTTAAAAAATCCACATAGACCTTCCGGAATAATTTGAAATTCAACCTTCGGAACAAAAACAATGGTTTTCATGGTATCCAACGCAGCGAAAACGGAACTGAAGCACCAATTTAATAAATGGAAAACGGAAAAAATCATTTCAGTCCGTTCCCCTACAAGAACCCTTTTTCTAATTCGTTCCATTCCTTTCCTTCCTTCATACATTTTTTATCTAGCCGCATACCGGATGGTAGAAATGGTTCGATACCCTCAATGATCACTGCCACTCTTTTTATGGTCGCGCGATGCAAATCGGCATCTGTCCACTCACTTCCTCCTTAGCCAAGTCCCGCCTGCGACGCTTCCTTGAAATCGCGCCATGCATCGTGCCGCCCACGCGACTGCTTAACCACGCTCCGTTTACAGCGGAAAGGGAAGACTTTAAATGAAACGTTTCCCATTAGCGAACCGACACGACTTTTCATCGGGTACCATGCCATCGAGAAGTTCAGAGTATAAATATCTGATGTAGCAAGCCATATGGTTCCCTCCGTATTTGGTTATTCCTTTGATGGGTGTTCAAAGCAATATGCAAGGACTTTTTATGGGTTCGTAAATGTGTGGCAATTTTTCAGAACATAAAAATGAGACGATGATTATTATTCTTTCGATTACATGTAGTTTGATTATAATTTAGTGATTTCAAAACGTAATAGTAGTTGTAGTATAGTTAAAGTTGCTTCGATAACTTAATTCATTTCGCATCGAACTCGGCCCCGCTTTCACCGAAGTCGAACGCGTTGCCCACTTGGCTACCCGAAAGCCCCCCAAAATTTAATAAAGTCGCTTCAAAGTAAAAATTAAATAAAGGAAAAAGAAAACTCAATATACTACGAAGTTTCTCATAACAACGCAGTTAGGTGGTTAAATATTGCACAGGCGTGTTTAGGAAGTGTTTGCAAGAAATAGTATCGTGTATTTGTCAGTTTATGCGTGTTCCCGACGAAAAAATTGCTATGTAACTTGTTTTCTCAAAAACTGAGGTGAAACTTACAAAAGGGCTTAAGAGGTTGAAAAAAAACGGCTCATTGCAAGATGTGTTCAAGTTCTAAGGTCTACAAAGTATTTTCTGAAAAAGTACATGTCCCAACTACTACTTCTTAACGGAATCTCCGTAAGGACTTACACGCATTTACAACGTTTTCGTCATGATTCCAAGGCTTCTGAAAAAACTTCCTTAGGGGTGTGCTCTGCCCACTTGAAAAATCGAGATATGTTCAAGTTCTAGAGTCTCCAAATTATTCAAGCACCGAATGGTGTAGCCATCTATGCTTCTAATTCGGATTTCAAGATAAATTTAGGCCGCATCTTTCTACTCACTCTCAATGCTGTGAAACAATTTGGAGACAGAACCTCGATTTACCAGCGATTTTCCAGTGAGCAAAACACATACCTAAAGAAGTGTTCTTAGCAGCCATAGACTAATAGCGATGACGTTGTAAAAAACATGTCAATCTCCAAGGATACTACGTCGAGAGGTAACAGAAGTTCTAACTTTCAGGAACATGTGCTTTTCCAGAAATATAAAATTGAAGATTCTTAGAACTTAAACGTAATTCGTATTAACCAAAAGAGATGATTTAGAATTCCTTCACGGTGCAAGAACCATTGAATTGGTAAGAGACTCCCATGCATATCTGCTTAAAATAAACACTTGTATACCTAGAAAAACTTGGAACAACAAGAGAGAAGAACAGGAATAATGAAGTGAACAGAACCTTGGCTGGAACTCCTTCGAAAGGAACGCGCATACTCTTAAGTCGAAACTGCCAATGGTATTGAAGAAAAAGGTTATCAATCAATGCATCTTATCAGTCTTTACCCAAGGAAATAAAAAATTGGTGTTAAAGGCAGCAATAATCCAGCGAATTCAGAAAACACATAGAAGATTGAAGCGCCGCATGATTGGAATCAAAGCAAGAGACAGAAAACGCAACACCTGGGTGAGATTGATTACTAGAGTAACAGACATTGGTACAATAATATCACTTAAATGGATACAGGCAGGCCATTAGGCGAGGATTAACAACAATCTTTGGAAATCAGCAGTTTTCAACAAGACGCCAAGAGATTTGAAGAGACCCTGGAGAAGCCCAAAAGATGGATGGATGGATGGAGACGTCAGTGCATAGGGTACGTAGCAAAGAGATTCTTGGAGTAGAGATAATTGAAAAACGACTTGGGAGGCCCACACCCAACGTCGGATTGAGAATGTCTGATGATGGTAATGTATATGTGAAACAAATCTATCATTTTGGCCAACTAAGGTAACATAAGCCAGGCGGCATTAATGTTGAGGCACATGGTTAGCGCATCGATTCCAAAATCCGTGAGTTGACATACCAAAACTGCTACCTATTTGAATTCAGACAGGAACCCACATTAATCTCAATGCTGGGCGAACACCGATAAATGTGAGCCCTAACCATGAATCGAACCCGCTTTCACCATGGGCGAACCAACCAGGGTTAACCAACTAGGGTTATATCTGGAGGCTATATGTACATGTATTCATATGTACATGTATACAAGTATACTTGTATATGTACCTATAAGTGTTTCTCTGTCGCATAACTATGCTGTTAATGGTTTCCGAATCAAAAATAAGCCAACTCTAACGCTAAAAATGACGTTATTTCCTACAGAGATTTAAAATGGTCCTAAAGTCGTTAGATGTTAGGTGGTTCACATGATAGAAACAGACATTATTTGGAAGAAATCACCTTTCGCTGAAGAGCCCACAGGATCATCGGGCCACATTATAATTCACAATCTTAATTTCAATTCTCTACTTTAATAACAGCCGTATAAAATTTATCCAGTGATACATTTCCATTACCCATGTGTCCCAGAACGGTGGTTTCTTCCCGAGGTTGTCGATTTTCTTGATCTGATGACTGCGTGACCGCTGAAGCAACCACCTAACGGCTTAAAGAACATTTTAAACCTCTATCTCTGCTGAGAACAGTTTTCTCTAGAAGCAATTTCCGAGTCAAAACGTATTTATTTTTCAGTTCAAACGTTAGAGGCGCAACAGAAATGTGGATCTCACCTAAACACAAAGAAATCCAGTTATTTTCAGTAACGTTACCATTTTCGTAAATGTTTTTTTAATCGGGGAACAGAAAACCTTTCCTCAACGTTTAAGTGGCAGAATACGGGAAATTTAAACGATCGCCAAAACTCCTCTTTGAAAATTACCTAACCACTACCTTCTTTGAATTTCAAGTGTCGGATTCGGCGCGTAATTAATGAGATCATGGACGGAGATCACTGATCTACGCGAGGAGGCACTAAGAGGCACGTCCGACCGAATTCCTGTGAGAGAGGCTCCCATTCCAACTATGGAGCGCTATTAATTACGCGGATGATTGCCCTGCACGCTAAAATCTACGGGCGAATAAATTACGGCTATAGAAGGAGGAGTGCCTGTTACTTTCCCTTTGATGCCTCAATCGAAGCTACCGACGTGATTTACAATATTTGCTTATCAACTCTGGAAAGAAAACCGCTCCTAGAAAGCAAGCAATGGACCATTTAATGGGGGCAATCGTCGAACCCGCCTGGATCTTCGAACTCATATATCATGCACTGTCAAATCGTAGGTCACGATCACATGGCTTCGAATTATTTAATATCGGAGTTGGGCATAACGGAAAGTTTGTAACCCTTCTAATTTCAGAACTAGGCTGTTTTTTTCTCATAGATAAATCAAACACCCATTCTTTTCCACATATCGCCGGGTGTTAGATAATTAGTTTGTCTTTTCGAAGCGACCCCGATTTGGAAGCGAGAATTCCTACTTTATTGCAGGGGAGGATGTTTGAATTTCGCGATATAACTCAAACGAGCAAAAGTTTCCATAGAGAATCTAATAGTATGGGCTCCGGTCCGCTGTAGGACTTCGCAATAAGAGGGCAAAAATCAAAGGACCTGAGAGCTTACAAAAGGAATCCTTAATGGAGCTCTCTGGTTACAGCTCTCTTATTGAAAAGTTTCTTGTTCGGATGGGAGGCGAACAAATGCTTCGAGGAAACAAAGTCAAACACTGAGTTGATAAAGGAGATGCTAAATTGATAACGCAGAGATATTCCAGAAGAATGTGCCTGCAATACAATCTTTGAATGGAGCTATTCATAGAATTTTAAATTTAAATCCATAGGAAGAAAATTTACTCCGAAAAAAATTCATGCTTAACTAAACCGAAGAATATTTTGTTTCTAAATGATTATTACTTAAAAAAAAACTAAAATAAAGGTATAGTATGTCATGTTTCGAATTCGACTCGTGTATCGCATTTAGATGCTCTTATGGGTGTAAATTCAAGCTATACAGCATTTTGTACATGTCGTAAATTGTAGCAAAGGGGAGACAGTCTTTTCTCATATCGAATTACGTGGATTTATTTTAAATTTTTGGATAAATTGTCTATTTCAGAAAAGAGATATTTGTATTTGGATATGAAACACATTCTACATGACACAGAAATAATAGCAATATTCTAAGCAATGACAGAAAGGGAGATATAGCGAATAACAAACTGTACCCGCAAGAAAAATATACCACGCTGGCTAGCAATACTTTAACCCTTCAGTATTTCAAAATGATACTATAGCATTTGATTTTCTAAAATCATAAGTATATTGACTAGAAAATCTGCATATGGAGCCAGAAAAGCGGGTCGTTCCTATTTCACTCGTAATTTAATATATGAACGTTGTCTGTGATGGTTTAGCAAATTTTTTTTAAAACTGCATTACATCGAGCAGGTGAAATTTTCCTGATGCATAACTTTTACATAAGCATTATGACATAACGTAACTACATTTATTACCAGGTTTTAAATTACAAAATTAAATCCTGAACTCTGCAAAGTTGCTGCTGAAACTTATATTTGGAGTTTATTCTCATTTTAATCTCATTAAGCAGGACATTTTCGGTCATTCCCCGCTAAAACCGGTTTCTCGCAAATGGCTACCCGAAGTATGCCTCTCATTGACCTAGCTTAAGGCAGTACTTCACAGCTGATGTTCACTGGTACATAGGTGTGCCGTAGCCTCTTGGAGGACCGCGTAATGCCCTTGGATAACTGGTAGCCTTATGTTTCTCCAATCTATTTTCACACCGATTTCGGGGAAATCCAAGGGGATGGATTTGAAGTCTCAAGGCTCTTTCGGTTAAAAGAAAAATTAAATGCATTCCTAGGAGCAACCGACGCGCATACGGCGCCGAGATAAGGAGAAAATAAGTGTGCGAAAAAAGAGAAAGGAGGATACCGATGATATCTTTACGCAAAGAGGGCCATACATTTTTCATTTGCTCCCAATTCAAGTGGACAGCCGACGAAAGCTTTCCCGAAGCGATAAATATTTAGGCAAAAGTCCCTTCCCAATTCGTTTGGTTTGTTTCCCTTCCTATTCTAAGTTGTCTTTTTTTTACATATCTAAAAACACTGAATTTATGAAGTCTTCGTAGATGGAGGATAGATCGAGGATATAGCTCCTACCAGAGGAAGGAAATGTTTCCGATTTATTCAAGATTCATATTTTTAGAGGAAAATATATGTTTTGGACGGGAGATCAGTGAAATTTATGGCCCACACATTCGTGAAGATTATTTCCAGCGTCAACAGCTTGATACTTAATGCACTCCCTGTCTTCCGAGGAAAGATACGAGATGCATAAATAAATGTCTAGATATAAATTTATGATTCATGATTGTTATTCCAACTCAGTAGTCTTGGACTGGTTTATCCCTTTCATGAAAACTGTTTAGCAAACGATCTCCAGAGTCACTAATAAAGTTAATGAGAAAATATTCGATCAGCTATCGACCATAATTCCATTCGCTTGATCAACCGTGGCAGTTAAAAAAGTAGAGAGAGATTTTTACACATTTTCGTTAGCGTTTTTCATTGATTCATAAAGAGTTACTAATAATAATAGTTTATTTAATGGAAACAATCAGACACCAATTACGTCCATTTTAATGATTATTTTTATTGACTAGCATATATGACCATTACCACAGAAATCCGATTAGCCGGGACTACTCGGGGCCTTGGGTATTTCGCTTTCATGTTAACCACTCTGTCACCGTGGCTATCATAAAATGTACAAAACTGTTTATGTTAAATAACCCTATACGTTTTTATGTAAATATTCGGAAAAAATTAAACCATTCCATGGTTCATTACCAATCGCAATCGATTGGTCGATTTGCTTGGCTTCGTTTAATGCAATAGAATCATTCTTTTAATTCTTTTATATACAGTTTATCCGTAATTATTGTAATTATTTATATGCATATATATTAATACAGAATTATTTTATTTTTAAAATTTCTATTTTTACGTGACCCAATTCTAGATTTTTCCTTACGTATGTACCTCCGAACACTTGAAAATGAAGTTCACTCGAGTTTCGAAATCTTCTTTTAACAGATAAACTGTATCATGATACTACGCTAGCTACGTTTCCGACATAACATCGGAACGTGGTTTATTAAGTGAGACGTCATTAACTTTTTCACAAACAGTATGTTTTATAACTGTTAGTTATCCGGTCAATACAACCGACGTGTGAAATCGACCAGAAAAATCAATAAGTTAATAAGTAATAAAGAAATAATAATATAATTATTTGAAAATGTTCATTTAATTTCAAATTTAGAAATGTTAAGAGTCGGAACTATTACCATTAACGTTAATTTATCACCGAATGTTATTCTCCTTTCTCCAATGGCAAGCCATATCTCGTGAATGACATTTTCGTAACTAAAATGATCCCTGATAGTATGAAAGATCGTTATTAAAAGTATGCTTTCTTTCTTAAGCTGTCATACGTACTAGTATCTATCAGAAATACAAAATATATAACACATCGAGTTTTATTCGATACAAGAATCAGAGTCATTGACTTTCGAGACTTCTTCTACGGAAGAAAATTTGCTGAACAGCAGAGCTGGTTCAATAATATCACGATTGAGGGTGAGCAATGATTTAAATTAGCCATCCCTTATAAGTTTCTGACTCATTCATTCTGAAACTTAACGTCAGCGAGTTAAGCGAATGAATACTAATATAATATCTGAACAATACCATAAAAAGGTTCCATTACATTAGGTTATAGAAATAAAATTAATGGTGGGTGGCAGTTTTTGCTAATATTACAAAGGCCACCCATAAGAAATGGTTCCTGTAGCTTATACCCACCAATATAAATAGATTTTCGGCATTCTCGAGCGGCATACCATTTATGCTGCTAGTATTCCAAGGCAAAAGCGTCGACTAATTTTAGTGATTTAATCTACATCATTATATCAAACATCGACATTAATGTTTCCGAAATAGAGGCTTTCATCCCTAAAAATCTCAATTATTTCCTACTCTAATTGTGGAATTTACAAAGGATGTACAGATTTATCCTAATACTTAAAGGGATTATAAATACATGGGAGGAAATTTCTAGGGTCCTTTTGTAGACAAAAATGAGGTATTTCATTAAAAGTAACAATTCAACAATCATCGACAAATTTGCGAATAAAGCTGGACGAATTTTTTTTTTAATTACAACGGTATCATTATTTTTCTATAAATCTGTTGAAACCGTAACCAATAGTGTTAAACTATTTTCACCTGCTTTTAGAAAAGTAATACTAACACAAACTTAAGAAATTGTAATATAAAGGGAAATGCGTTTTTTTTAGTGAGGAACCGCAGCAATCCTATCGCTCTGGTCCCCGCGGTTTCAGAGACGGATCTGTAAAGAATTAAGGTGTGTTGTTTACGTGCATTCGCGGTATTTCCCTCCTCTTCCTGATAGGTCTTCCAATCTACCATTCTTCTCCCTTTCCCAATAGCCATTTTCCCACACCTGCTTAGTTTATCCTGTATAAATAATATTGCATAATTATCTTAAGTTTAAAGGAGGAAATGTCCACTTTGACCCTAGCTCGTCTAATGTGTAAACAATAATAAGGAAGTATAAACAACAAAATACAAAAGTAGAAAGGAACGAATATAGAAAATTAAACACAGAGCTCAGGAAAGTAAACATTAATAATGGTATTCATCGTTTCGCTTAAACTAGAGCAGAATAAGCTCTACATGCTCTCCACGTCTCTCTAGGCGTAAATTGGAACAACCGTCCCTTTTTCCTTCCAAAAAATCCCTAAAGCAGAGATTGGAATTGAGAAAACCGCTAACCGATTTCGTTATGGAAGGGTGTCGATAGGCACCACCTCCTTTGATTGCTCGCGCTAACTAACTTATGGTCATAGGCGGGAACTGGACAGGAAGTGAGGGAGGGGACGTTGGAGACCAGAGTTTGCAAACGTTCCCTCCCCTCCCCTTCCCACGTGTTTTGCATCGGCCCACTCGCCTGCCCACACGTCGGCGGAAGTATAACACCCACTAACCCCCCAGCAACTCGGGATCCGTGCCAAGAAAGTTCACCGAGAGGTCAGCCGCTGCATGAGGAATCAAAGCGTGGACTTTCAGCGCAATCTCTTCAGGGGTCCGCACGTTCAGAATCATCAGTTCGTCTCACTAACCTATTAAATCTCCCTCCGTCCATAGAGAGGAATCAATAGGTGATCAATAGGTGCGCTCGCAAATTCACACACTCACGCGGACTTCCGGCCGATGGGACGGCGGAAAAGAAGAGACGGGATCGCAGGATTTAGATGAGTCTATAAAATTCCCCTCCCGATTTAGCGGGATTTGAAAAGAACCATTCATAAGCCAGATATTTTTCGTGCTGCGAGTGGGATGATCAATTAAAAGGAGCTTTGGTATCCGAGGAACGGCGCATTCCTAATGTTTTAATCAATTATCAATTGTTTATTTCAGTTTGTCTTCTAAGTTATGTTTCGGTGAGATCGCTTAATGATATCACTTAAAAAATTGTTATTAATGTGAAATCATTATACCTATTTTAATAAATAGGGCTCCCGGATAGCCAAGTGAGCTACGCGTTTGACTTTGGTGGGAGCAACCAATACATTTGGCGGCCTATGTGCGACATTACATCAGCTGTCAAAGCACTTTTAAAAACACTACTACTACTAAAAGGAATAAATAATTAAACTAGTACTGGTATTCATTTATTTAAATAGTTACGTTAATAGTCCTGTTACAACTGTAATAATATCTGCCTATAAAAATTCCTTATGACTTCGCAAAAAAAGCATTTTGCAGACAAGGAACCCTAACTAGTATCTTGCGATTCGAGAGGGGTTGAGTAATACATAATTGTGTTACCGGTAATTAAAAGTAATTTTGGATCAAAGAGTCAAATCTGATATAAAATGTAATATGAAATATAATCAAGAACGAACCCGATCTTTCTTACCTTGAATAGATGAATATTTGATTTACATTTCATCTCATTTATAACTCGCAACGCCTTGCAGCATGGAAAACTAAAAGATATTTTGTCCTCATAAACAAGACATTTTCTCCATGTATTAAAAAAAGGCCTTTCCAACAGTTTCCTTTTCTCTTCCTTTCTACATCAACAAGAGTCAATAGGAACAAAAAGAGCCTCCCCGGAAATTGGCATTTACTAATAATAACATCTGATGGCCTAGATTCTACTATGACGCACGCTTAATGGCTTAAGCAAAATAAACGACTGTAAAGAAAAACGCGACCTTGGGATCTACTGGAAATAAATTGACACAGGGTTATAAATTATTTTTCACTTCCTTGTCTCGTTCCTAAAGCCTTCCTTATGAAGAATGACAAGTCGCGGTCGGGAGGAATGAAAGCACGGCGTGATAAATAGGATGCTAAATCCGAATTTAAAAGCGTGCCCATGACTAAGCCAGCGGCTTGTTTTTGTAGCTTTGCACATTGATTAAATGAAGTTAATGAAGGGAGCCTACGTTTTGTTCATTTCCTGTTTAAAGTAATAATTCAGCTCCGTTGCAATCTTTTATACGTATAATTCAATGGGATTTAACTAGATTACGGACAACCCAGTTCAAGCTACTTATCGACGCGATTTCCATCGGATAACGGAATGATTGCCTTTAAATGTGCGATATTGTTAGTTTAACCGTTTAACTGATTAAGAACTCAAAACCGACAATACATTAAATACAATATGTAGCGATTTTTCGGATCAGGAAAGATCTCTTCCATTTCCAAACAGTGTAAGCAGACTATTTAAAACATTATTAAACGTACTTATTTCATTTAAATATCCATATTGAGGTTAATTTCATGCATCTTTACCTTAATTTTACGAAATACAAACTCGTATTATCATATCCATATTTTTATTTTTAGCCTTGTTTATTTTGTTTGTCTGGTCATGTGACGGATTACTATTTCCAAGGAAACTAACTCATTTACTATGATTTAACATTTAATTGAGAAAAGGAAATTAATTTTAAATTTAATTCAGTCCATAAATATACTAACGAAAATTAAATCGTCTGGAGTTAACATATTATGGCGCCACGTGCATAAGGGAGATGGAATGAATCCCAGATGTAAAAAATAACTCCGTTGTTTTTTTATCGTCCTAAAGTAGTACGAATCAACTGCCGTTCGGTCGTTACAGGGAATCACACACGCTCTATAAACTTGAATTTCCTACCCAGGGATTGATTTTGCTCCAAAAATACAGCTAGGTACTATTTCAAGGAGATTCAAAAGAAAAATATTTAGACTATTGTTGTAAATAAATGGAATTCATTATTGAAATTCAGAAAAAATCACTTCAAAATTTATTTTAAAGGATTTACGTCAAGGTTTTCGTTTGCAAACCAAAACAAAGTAATAGAGTGACACACACCCAAATTACGAGTATATATGTCAAATCATTACTATATTTTCCGTGAAGTGATTTTCTCCTATTTCCACTCTCAAATACGATTTGTTTATCATTATTTATTAGTGAAAACGATACCTTTCGAATACACATAACTGTAAAGCAAGAAGTATAAATTCTATTCCCAAGTGAAACAACAAATTGTACCTGCGTACTCACCATATTTTTACACACGGAAGAAGTAGGAAAGGTCGAGCTCACCTAAAACGAAAGAGGAAAGGGTTACAATTATTCATTCGTACTTAAAATAGAAAAAATAACAGTAAATAAAGTATAACATGTTAAATTAAGTATATGTCTAAAAATAGCTTAAGTAAAAATAATATAAAACTGAAATATATTTAGTATAGGTCAAAGAAATGTTGGTAATTTTTACTTATCTCCTAAGTATTTTCACAAGAAATCAAAATGATACAAATAATAATTGAGTAATAGTTGATAAATTATTGTTAATTATGAAACCTCTATGATCAATATTTACTGTATTATATATTTCGATTACTCTATCTATACAACATATGAGAAAAATTGATTCGATGTGCTCGTTTTAGTTCTTTGTAAAAATTTGTCTTTCTCATCGCTCGAAATACTGCGTTAATTTGAAATCCCATTCTATGAATGTAAACTCTATGCAATATAATATATTTAATGAAATATTTGAAACAATCTCATATGTTATGTAATACGTTTATAAATACATGTGCACAAAAGTAAATTCCTATTATATATTTTCAACAATTTTCTTTGAAAATGAAATTTTAATTTCCTAATCTGTGATTCCAAAAACGGCTCCGAAAGACTGAATTTTTTTCAGCCATTAGAGAGAGCATAAGGAAATATATGCCATTCTAGCTTAACTCCATCAGTTGATGTTTTAGCAAAAACCTACCCGAGATTTGAGGATAAATATAGTTTATCATGTAGTGAGATTATATATTACAAAATTTACAAAAATTCTCCAAAATACTCCAAAATTTAAGCACCACTTAACTGGAGTCAATCGTATCTGCATTGATTTCATTTAAGGGCATTTCGACAACCTTAACTATTCATATACCTACATGCGCAAATATACATGTTTCGCAACTCGAAAGCAGTTAAAACTTGTCCTGAGAGATACTCCATTTTTACCGCCCTTGCTTTTGGTTTTGATTCTTGAGTATTAAATTACGAACCCTCGCAATATTATACTCCAGCGATTATGCGATTGCATCCAAAGAGAATTTTTATGAATTTTAGATTCTGCTGATAAGTGATGTGTGCAGATCTGGTCTTTAATCCCATGGAATATACTAGACGCTTCTTTCAAATAAGAAGATTTCCCTTCTGACCATAAGATATACGAGGAGCCTGGTTAGATCACCTATTGGCTTTGATCCAAAAGAGAGAGCTGGAAAATTAATTTCGGTATCCTTATTTTCTTTTTATGAGAAAGCGATGAATGGCTTGCTGATATTCATGCAAGAGGACCATTAACACATACTCTATTAATCAAGTAAAATTTATGGATTGAGATTAGTAGATAGCGAACGTAATGGGTTTCGATGACGGAAGCAGAGGTAAATTACGATATATTAAATGATCAATTCTATCAAATAAAAATACAACATTCAGAAAACCTAATCAAATATAATATAATATAGGAATACATGATAGAATATATCATAGATTATTGTGGATACATACAGGAATATTGTGAACATTTTCCCATACTCTATGGAGACGACACGGGTGGAAGTCCTCGTATTTGATGTTTTATAAACTACATCAGCTTCGATAATGGACGTCAAACGCATGTTTACGATCAACCGCAAGCGATTCTACGAGCACATCGTATATTGCGAGCATATTGTACCGATCGTTAATTAATTGATTCAAGTATTGATTCAGGGATAATATAACATAACAAAAACATGATTGTATGCCTATTGGGCTCTATACTTATACGACATTTTTTTTCTAATTACGACTTCCTTTAATGGTTATTTATGAAAAATATTTGCTAAAGAAAATCTGCCGCAGGTATATATTAATTTAATATACAAACGCTCTCCCGTATAAAATTAACTTAACTTTGCAACTAGAGAGGAAAAATTTCTATCTCACGACTTTCTTTCAATAAAATCCCTTTGCTAATAGCTCTGTATTACACGCTTATGACTAGTGACACTTTCTTATTATCATTATTTATTTAACGGAAACTAGTTACCCCAATTATATCCGTCTTAAATGTTTACACTATCACAGACATGAACGACAAACATCATGCCCTATCCCTGGGAAAATCCCAGTTAGCCGGGATTCGAATCCGGACCTAGGTATCAGTAGGTTAGCACAATAACTATTCTGCCACCGAGTTCGGAGATAGATTGCGATCAAGTAGTGGTCATTTTTTCCGGTTTACTCATAATATTTTATCTCTTCGCTTGATAACGGACGATATAAATTCAAACTTTGGTTGGAATCCACCATAAAAAAGACAAGTACCCTTAAAAATCATGGTATTTATTTACTTGAGGTAACGATTTTCGATGGACTACTGAAATTTATAAATAGCTCCGAAAATATTAGTTATGGCCTCTGATGTTTTTAAAGTAGTCGATGCGTCCCACTGTGACTGTGAGTTTTGAAATTCTGCAATGATTTGCAATAATATCTTAATATGAACTAATGTTCAATTATTGAGCTTCTCAACATAAATTCACCGCTGAGGAATATCCGTGCAGCACTTGAGGAAGAAACTTTATTGCAGTAAACTCGATGAAATATCTTGGAGTCACCCTCACAAATGATTTAGCATGGAGTACCCACACCCGTTCCATATGTGCTCGTAGACTTACGTAACTCGGCTTCATCGAGAGAATAGTTGACATTAGCAATGAAATAATCCGTCAGTTTCAGTACTTTGAACTATAATCAGACCCATTTAGAGTATATATGCAGTATGTGGGACCCTTCAGACAAGCGTTGAATTCGTGAATTATCGTAGAAAAGGCCCAGCGATAAACCATGCATTGTGTTAAGAATTAATACGACAAATTTACCAAGATAGAATGGAAAAGGTCAGAAGAAAGAAGTTTAAACTTTAAGGTAAACTTGCTCAGCAAATTTGGAAATAAAATGTTCTCGAAAAGTATGTTACATAGGCCAACCGCATACTAAAAATAATAGGGAAATGTATGCCACAAATAGCTGCTTCAAATATTCATATTCATCACAGAAGACGAGATGATAAGTGATTGTAAACTAAAGAAATTGACTTATTATAGGCTTATAGTGCATTAACCTACTACTACAGGGCGAGAAACGACTTGTAAAAACATATGTAGAACTTGAGCACCCCTGTTTAAATGCGAGGGGAAAATACTACCCGGGAGCAAACCTGGTCATAAATATCCTATTTGACATGAAAGGAATTTCTTCGTTCAAACTCTTATTGCATTTATAAAGCAGCCTATCGTAATTGACAATTTAAGCCATGATTTATTCCCAAAATTCCTACAAATAAAATTTGAATTCAAAATTATCTTTAGCGCAAGGCTGCTTCCGATTTTGTAATCAAAATATTTTGACCTCAAGATGGGGAAGGTTATCATTTGAGCCGTTAATTATTATCGCACCAGTATGCCTAAACGTTCTCCTCCAAATGATGCGATATGGTTCAACGCGAATAAATTCCTCCCAAGCAGCAAACCTTTTAAGAGAAGAACAAAAATAGAAAGCCAATGGACTGAAGGAACTACAAAAGTAAGTATCGCGACCCAATTTTGTTCAAAATTTTGATAATAAATCTTCGTTGGACAAATTTTCGTTGGCACTCACTCGTTAGCTTATAGAACACTGAATATTCACTAAAACCATCTCTACATCTTCTATTTCTTTCCCTTCTCCACACAAAATTCCAAATATCTCCTCAGAGATTTTTCAAGCTGCGTTAAAAGGATGTATTTTCTGCGGCGTCTGGAAACCATCTGAGATGACGCAAAGCCCTTTCTGAATACGATAGAAAGATGCCATCACCACGCCCATCATATCATGGTCGATTTAGAGGGGGGGGAAAACTCTAGATTGGGAGTAGATTACCGGAAATGGACCGTAAAAATTTTTTTCGAGAAAATTAAAGATTTTTGCTCAGCTTGTGCTCCAGTTTGTGAAAAAATGTCATGTGGAGATTACTGGGTGTGACCACTAGAATTGCCTGAGAAATGAAGACATAAAAAAGATGATTTGTTTTTCCGTTCCTTTCCATAAAATATTTTCAACGAACCGCAAAGGTCAAAGGGAACTAAAATTCTCTCTAATTTATCACAGATGCTGTTATCATGAATGGATACAGATGGTTGTATACATGTTGGTTTCAACATCTAAAAAAATGGACAGACGCAGAATGATGAAGATAAATGATATTCTCAGTGTTGTTAAAGGGAGAGGTAAAGCGGAGAAAACCTGGCTGAATTTGGTGAATAACATCGTGAACAAAGCAGACGTGAGAAGTTAAAAATATGTAGGTTTCCTCCTCCTCGAGTGCCTAGATGCTCGGTTTAACTGAAGTCCTCCCGGATATTTATCATACATTCCAGTGTTCCGAAAGCGCTCCTCGAGACCTTCGATACATGTTTGTTTCACAGAATTGCATAATTCTCATTATTGACGAATAAATTAAGAATTTTCTTAATATTTAACTGTGTATTGTCAATAGAGATGAGATGACAAGCACTGGTAACTTCATCTTCGTCTGAAAGCCTCATGTAAAAGGTATACTGACACTCAATTGGGAAATTACAGGATAACAAATTTGTCCCGATTTTCCCGAATATTTTTCGACGTAAATACCTCGATAATGCACTATCTGTCTATGAATGTCTCACGCTTTAGGCGCAAACAGATTGTTCACCATAAAAAATTCCAAAATAAGCATCTAATAACCTATGGAGCAATGGCTTTCCACAAAGTTAAACCGATCCGCATCAGCAAATTCGAGGCCTTAGAGATACCATTATATTGCATATTATAGCATGATTTTTACAAAAATGACAATAGATTAGCGTTAAGTTAAAATAACCGACGCTGGTATTGTTGAAAAATTCACGAATTAAAGATTCATATCAATTTCACCCCAAGGCAATCCACGCATCGACTTGTAGGTCGGGGAATCAGAGGCAAAAAAGCCATAAATACGATTCCCGACTCCAAGCAGATTAAACAAAAGAGTAAAAAGGACTTTTTTGCGATTAAGAATAAGCGCTGCTGTTTGAAAAACGAATAAAGCGCCTATTTTCGATATGAAAGCCGCATTCTCGATCGATAGAGGGTGGAACAAACACAAAATCATGTCATATATATAAATAATCCTGGATGGCGTTTTCTTAAACAGGCAATACATATGGCCGTGATGTTTTGCGTCTCGTGAAAGAAAGGGAAAAAATGGGCTGGATTCGGTATGAAGAAAGACGAGTCTCGTATCCCATTGCTGGCGCAAAACGCGTTCCAATAAGTCGGAACGGGTTAGGATGGCATCTATGGTTTTGAATACAGATGCGGTTATCCCCACATCCAGCGAGCTCTTCCCCGAAGGCGGCATCGTGGGAGTAGAAAAGGATAGGCACGTGATTCCTTTTGTAGGTAAAGTATTTTTGACATGTATACAGAATTTACATATCTATCCCCGTAGACACTGCAGAGAGTTGAATTCGGTCTAGCGATCACGTCGTGCTGAGGAAATACATTTGAGGATTTTTAGAGTGAAACCACACCAACATGTATTCGACATTGATATCCGGTGAAATGTCAACAGTAAATATAACCATAAAATATCCAAATTGAGCACCAACATGAAGATGACACGATATATTGCGACCATAAAAATCTATAATGCCATTACATGTATACTGCCGTCATCAATTGACAATATAAATCAAAATTATGTATCAGTACCTCAATTCAATGAAAAATTAATCATTTTCAATTAATTTTACATTGCAGATACTGTATTTTTGTAAGTGCTTTTTTCCACACATGTTGACTGAAAAATCGATGTTCGATAGGTTTTCTCGTGAGATTAATGTAACATTTCTATTTAACATAAATATTTATGTTATACGGGTTATTTACGCCAAAAAACACAAATACAAAAAACATCTAAATATACAGCTGAGACTATTCGAGCTAACAGATAAGAAGGGTGTTTCATAAACAAGATAAATATACTTTTATATAATGTATTAGCATTTTATAATCAAGAACAATTTCAAGTTGTAAAGGGCATTGAATAGGCTATGCCTATTGATTTATTTATGTATACATATATTTAGTTACGATATTTCATACAGACCCCACAAACATACAGCCGAGCGACAATTATTGTGAGGTACGTAACAATAGACGAACACATGTAACTATTCCCTCAACGAAAAATGCCGGTTAGCCGGGACTCAAACCCGGGACCTTAGCGTTAGATATTTAGTATGCTAACCTTTCCACCTATGAGGTCGATCAAAAATTTGGGATGAAAATTAATCTACAAAATTTGGAAAAAAAAATCCGATTGAGAACCTTCCTGCTATGGTCTATGTTGGACAATTCAGATTTAAACGTTAAATTAATCCAGACCTCTCACTTTTCTATTCCTAACCCATCATTTGAAGCACCATCGGATATTTTGGCCATCCATTTTCTTAAGCATCCAACGAGACATTTCAGAAACACATTCACAAGACCATTACGTAAGAGCGAACGACTCTCCGTTCCAGGTAATCTCCCTCTCCCAAACACCGATTGTGAGAAGCTACCTCAAGTTTTTCCAACGTCAGATCAAACTTTCTCTTCCGATGAGTCCTGTACATCGCCCTATCGTGAAACGGGGGAAAATCACGCGACTGCCTCCGAAAACAGAAATGTCAAAGGGAAGACATAGATAAAACACATATAAAGCTCGGAAGATATACGATCTCGTTCTTGGAGAATACCGAACGGAGTGACTTGAGCAGTGAAAGAGCGATAAATCCCCAGGTTGACTCAAAGCCTTGTTTAGGAAAACAACTGTAAGTAGCAGCAGGAGCTAGGAATAATTTATTCCTGTTAAAACAGAACACTACGTTGTACTTCTGCGGTGGGGTGAATTACAGCGTTCTAGTTTATCTTAGCAGAGGAACTTGAGCTTTAGCACTTCCTCTTCATTCCGCTAGAAACGGATTGGGACAGTTCGGTGCGCATGCTTCGACTGTAAAAAATTACCAGGGACTGATCGATATGTAAGTTACGTATTATGTGATTCTCAATGATTATGTCGTTTGAAGGTCGTGAAATGACGCTTAAAGAGAGGAATCCCATGTAGACATTAAAGAGATAACCGTTAAAGATGAGGGTCATAAAAAATTCCATCTCTGGTTCTAATCCCTAGCTACTCCATCAATCGGGAATTGTAAAAAGCACGAATTCCTGTCTATTCTCTGATGGAAATCACTAATAATCATAAAAATGATTCCAATTCCGAAATTTTCTTGTTCGAAAAATCATCGATTGATTTTAAATTTCCTTCGATCTTGCCTCCGGAACCTTAAACTACGATTTGCTGATAGAATTTTGAATTTTAATTAAAAAATCCTTTGATTTGTATTACAGATATTAATAAGGGTTAAAAAATAAGATAATTATAAATAAAGTACTTCTTATAAATCATCGAAAAAGGCACTGTATTCAATTACTTATCTGAGCTACGTGTTGATTGCAGATTCGTACAAAGAAAATTCAGAAAAAAAGGGCCAATTTATTTATACAACACCGCAATAAATAAATTTGCTCAATCAACTTCCTTTTGTTGTCATGGAATACTACAAGGTTATAGCTATTAATAAAAACTTCAGAAATTTCGAAAACGAATGTATCTCGAAGAGGTTTTCCCAACAGCAGAATAGTTTCCTGAAAAATAATATTAGGTTAGTTATGATTGAAAACTATAATATCAACCAAAAATACTTAATTACTTAATAATAGCGAATAACAAATGAACATTGAAATTGAGGTGGCCTTACCTAACAACAATCGACGACGAGAGCAAATGTATGCAATCGAATTATTCAGCAATTAGTGCAGTGAGGTTATGATTAATGATTCGTTACTTAGCAGTAATCATTATTAATTATTTTCTTCGATGCTAAAGCTGTCTATATGTTAGTCGAAAGAGAATTTAACAGTTAAGGCAGCAGTAAATTTTGTCTCAGGTCGATCACCCATCCGAAGACATTTTGTATAGAGGGAGATTCCCACATATATTTTCAAGATGGTCCATAGCACGAACTAAACCATACTCTTACCTGGTCCGTGAAAGGTGGAAGAAAAACAGCCGGTCACTGATTCGTATAAAATGTCGACACTCTGATCAAAGAGGATATATTCGGCTATCAAAAAAGCAACAGAAATATGCGCGCGTGAGTCGAATGACAAAGACAACGCCCACTCTCGAACCGACACTCTATTCTAAGAGCAGTTTTGTATCGTAACCAAACGGAAGGTGACTGCAGAGCTTACGGGTCTCATTAGCATCAAAGGATCGTTCCGTTCCCACGATGCAACACACCCATCCGCGTCATGATGACCAAAGATGCGACTCTTTTGAATCTATCTCTCGACGAGTCACTGGAAGACCGACTCACCATTATGAGGAACCAGAAGGGCGCGGTCGAGGCCGCCCACGGCTTCGGACCACCAATTTGGTCTCCTCGAGTGAGCGACCTTTCGACATGAGCCCCTCGAAATGGATAGCATACGTGATGGTGATGCGATGGAAATGTTTGCACGGATGTTGGCCGAAAGTATTACCTGCTCCGAGAAAGACCAATTTTCATCCAGCCGCAATTTCATCCAGTCTATAAACCACGATTGATGTAAAAAGAGCTGACTCTAGCGCAGAAAATAATTCAGCTTTGCGGGTGCAAAAATGCACGGGGAATTTCAGAGAGATTACAATTAAACGCATTAGGAGCTGAGGACCTCGTCCTAAAGAGAGCTCCATGGATGGTTAATGTGCTTAAGAGACTTCCATTTGTTAAATTATATGTCTTCGTAAATTAATCAGGCCGAAGTCTGGTTGTATCCGCTGCCCCTCTACCATTAACTTCCAGAAACTATGGGGAGGGAATGAGGATTGCTAGGCAAGGTGAGAAGTATAGTTGCTTGCCTTTAATTTCCTCAGTGAGCCAAAGTGCTATGAGGTGAGCAAGGCCATGCATGTGCTGCACAATGATCCCATGAATAAAATTCTACATTAAATTCAATAAGGGAGATCAAAAGAATGCAATATTTAGCAACATTAATGCCTCAGTTGCTTTTGAATGATCACAGTCATGAACATGAGAAAGTAAATTAAAGATATATTTTTCTCAATTCTGTACCGAAGGACAGAATTATTTCATTCGTTAAGATATGGTAACAGAAATGCATAAATTATGTGTAATGTAAAATCTTTTCATTTCTAATAACGATAGATAGAAACAATCAGTCACAGTACAACATTTTCTTAGACTTGTTTCAGCGTAGTGATTACACTCTTTTAGCATACATTTTTAGTAATTTCAAATAACACAGTAATATCTTCATTTTAGGGGTGAAAATTTCAAACGGAGACCTAGGTCTAATATTTGCGTCACAGGACTCCGAAGGTCCAATTATGCTTCAATGTGATTCTATGAAAAATAAGTGCCTTATACATCTACACATCTCCAACGTATTTTATTCAATCGCTAGTTGAAACAAATGTTAACAAAAGAAATAAAACTGCAAACTAAAATTACGCAAACTGTGCGATTTAATTCATATCAGCTCTCCAGTTAAAATTAATACAGAATCAAACGTTGAGGATATGTTTTTCAAAATGTATTCCGTAGAACTCTTTAGTGTGCATTAAAGTTCCAATAATTCAAAACTCAATTTAGTATGCTCGCCAAGGATGAGAAATGCCACGATTCAGGGATATAAATTACTTAAGCTTCCTGCAATAAAAAAAAGAATGCATCTTGTATGAAGTCACAGAAAAACAGCGTAATCGGGTGGAGCTTTAGGTATGTCCCTCGTCTAACAACAAGCCGTCAGACCACAGAATGGTCGGGTGAGTCGGTGGAAGGCATAGTATACCACGCCCAGATAAGCAAAAGGAAATGCGCAATGTGGAAGTGGATCCAGAGACGGAAAGAGAGAGAAGGAAGGTGGCGCCTCAAAGGAATGGAGATTAAGACAATTGCTGGAGAGAAATAAGCGGTCGAAGAAAAGATCACCTTAATATGCGCATATTACGTTTTATGGTGGAAGAAAATGAATGATAATGAATCTGGAACACGCGGAATCGTAATGTGCTGACTCATAGATGACTAAGAGTAAGAATCGCACGGATTAGAGCTTCTTAAGAGGGAGATTAAGTTGATATATTGAGTGGTAGACAATTTTCGCTTCTTAAGAGGGAGATTAAATTGATATATTGAGTGGTAGACAATTTTCCAATTCGTAATCTGTTCATAAATTATACATTTGTAAGTCGTAACCGCTGCTATGTTGGTCGAACGAATTCAGGCTAACACTTAGACTGTAAATACATTAGTAACTTCGGCTTTACAGTTGGACAAGATGTGTTCAATTTATATTATTTTCTTAAAAGTTATAAGTTTGGTAATCATACTTAAGTAAACAAAACCCCTTAGGCTATAAGGGCACAATGGAAATTTTACTGTAAAGAAGTTTGTCTATAAATGTTGGAAGTAAATTACCATAGATAAAAGTACAAAACTTCTCCAAAATAGCTTAAGACGCACAAATGCACTATAAGCTGCGATAGGTAAAGTAGAAGTTAAATATATAAATTGTAAAGGACTATTACTCCCAGTATTATTTTGCCGTTTACAAAAATAAAATTAACATGAAATTTTATAATAAGTTTCTTAATTTTTCTGAAACCTTCTTTATTCAGGTACCTACACCGTCTTACACTTTCGGATTCAGCGTAAAAAAATCGTGCCGTCCAATAATTCAAAATCTATTAACGTAAATTACAATGTTTTCATTCTTATGATTTTACTCGATATGGTGCAGCGGAAATCAATACGTTTCATAAAGCATTAACCGTAGCGAAGAAAAAATGATGAAACGTCAAACATCATGAAAATACTCTCTCAAGCAGGTTGAAAATCCTTGGAAGAATCCTGTTCAGAAACAAAAATGCTGTTACTAGATAAACTCGGGGGAAATATATTTACGTGAGACATTACGCGACCTCCATGTTATTTCCGCCTATCAGGCAAGGAGCAAAAAATAAAAGAGATATATCGTTTTAAATATTCATTCCACAAGTTCTCTTCTTTACGATCGAGGACTAGTCTAAGAAGCCCATTCCAATTTCACCAACGGATCCTCGGTTTTTCAACATACCTTTTACTTATAGGCTAATAATCGAATGCCGTCCTTGGTAATCTTGTCTCTTGATTTCGTATTATATCGCATTTATATTTTTCTTTTTAATCTGCTGTTATAGGCTTATCGTTTAATTCCTTTTTATTCCTAAAATTAAATCACATCTACTTAATATATCCTTCGACATTCACCGTTTAGCGGCTTTCAAGTTAAGAATGTAAATGAAAGACGGAGCAATGGGGACGATATGGTGATCGCTCCCCCATGATGACTTAGCAATCTGTCTATGATATGACATGGAGCTTTAACTTAAAACTGATGGTAAAGTTATTCCACGATCTCTGTACATCTACTGCAATTATCACGACAAATGGCATTTAAAAAGTTAATTGGAGATGATTTCACCAGAAAATTTTCTTATATCGCCCTCCCTTGGTTCTAGATCCGCTTTTGACGTACACGAATGCATAAAAATTAGAGCAAAGTGTTAAGGAGCTCTTAAATTTTACCCTACCCTAGATTGCATCGTCGCAATATTTTTATGATTTTATAAATTTAGGATTATATGTCGACAAACGCATAACACCCTCAAATATGACAATATTACACACTTTTATAAACTAAATACATCGAACAAAGGAGAGACTTTATCAAAACTTAAAAAACTAACGAATGAATTATTATAATAGTTTTTTATATAAATCAATCCTTAATTTTTAGTCATTTTACATTACGATTAAAATCCATAAGGAAAGAGGAGATAGGTAAACCGATTAAACAATGAATATTCTTCGCTTTAACATCTGCCTTTTCGAGAAGAAAATCCTAAAATTCCTGAATTTTCACAGTGTATGGATTAACAATGGCAACCATCTTTAGAAAAAATTAATTTCCTAGATTAAAAACGTAGCATGGGAAAGTAGTTACCTCTGCTTTGGAAGAGCCAAATTTCAAACGTTACTCTGCGATAGCAAAAAGTTTCCTGCCCTCTTCGAGTAGGCACTCACAGCTCGAGGGAGAGTTTCTATTTGGGCCTTTTAACACTCAATAGTTGTCTCAGAATTCGCTGCCAAGCGACCCCTATTCATTCTTCAACCGTTGGAGCGGAAAAGAAGAAAACCAGTTCGCAAAATGGGTGGGCGGATATGAAGTAGTAAAAAGATATTGGGAATTGCTTCAGATTTTTTCTCCATCTTTTCATTATAAAGGGAGTCTCTCCTCCAGAGAGAAGTGACTCTCCGAATTCAAAGGAAAATGTTTCAAAAACTTTCTAGTTCTGGTGGAAGAAAGGTATTTTTGAAGGAGGTAATTTTATGCCTTTTCGCTTCTGTAGGCGCTTCCAATTTGAATCATTTACGTTCGATCCTAAATGAACTTGAACGTCAAGTTGCGTATAATGAAAGAATTATGTTGATCACAAGCATCATAGAACGGGCTAAAGCACTTACGTACACAAACAGGAGTTCTCAATGAAATATCAGTTCAACATAAGTGAAAATTTTTTTTAGAAGTAGACCCGCTCTTCTGGATTAATTTGGCAAATATTTTATTGCTTCATTAAAAGTATTTTACTATATTTTTAAAGGGTAAATTTCATTGGGAATAGTTGAATATGAGAGGGATCGAGCATTATTTCGAGAGAGTGACAATTAAAAGGAACTTGGAATTAAACCAGTACTATAGTAATACTTTTCAAAACACAATCCTTGGGCGAAAGGAAAACTTTTCCGAAGATCAAGTTTCTGGACATTTAATATTACTTAAAAGTCTTTATATCTCACTCTTTTTAAATTAGGAATTTTTAGTGAAACTTCAAGAATACTGTTACGATGTGATCTTCTGTCGTTGCTTATCAAGTTCTTATTCTTACTGAATGGAGTAAGAAATATACGTAAATAAGTCTAGATGGAAACTAATTTTGATTTTTAAGTTGACCTGAAATCAAAGGTTGATCTGTTCGCCTTATCCAACTGGTTCTTCAATTCCTTTCTTGAGAATTTGAGAATCAATAGTTTTCATCCTCAAAAATTCTTTCCGTGATTTTTTATAAAATTGAAACGAAAAATATGAAATAAAGTATTGTAGATTCATAGCCATACCTTTCTTCCATTTCGAGGTCCTCACATACGTTTTCTACTAATACTTTAGAAACGCATTTTCATATTCTCCATTTTTGCTTAACGTACGTACGTCTCTTCTCTTCGACAACTCACTCTTTACTTTTCACTATTTCTCGGTCTGCCTCTCTCTTTTGAACCATTCAAGTTCTCCTCATGCATTACCTCGGCAACTGACACTCGTACTTAACCAGTATCAACTATATTGAGTAAAAGAAAGAAATAACTCGAAAACCCAGATATAATAAACGATATCAATGCGTGCACATTATCTTTCTACAGAATATACGAGGTGAATCATACATTTGGTATCAGCTTCCAGTATCACATGATACATATTTCGCGACTAATCTCAAAAATGAATGAACGAATCGCCCTCGATCAATCTCACAAAACCCTTTCGCAAGCAATTCCTTACCGAAAGAAACATCCTTTGCCATCGCCACAGGAAACGTACCCACAAACCTACTTCAAGCGAGTCGTCGGCTCGGCGGCGAAAAAAAACTCGAAACAAATGCGACTCGCCGCGCGCCTCCCCCAAAGATCCCCGCAAACCAAAGGCGGCCCTCACACTTCCGCATGCAACCGCAGTTCCGAGCGGCCGGCCCGGATCCCGCCTTGCATTTTCAATCATCGATTTTCCGCATCCTCCGCTCCTTCGCACAGAAAGTCTCTCTTTTTTTAACACTGACGTTTTTCTCGGTCAACCATTGTGCTGCATTGATGCGAAACTACTGCTTTGGGTCCCTTCCGAATCTCGGACCGGCTGCCCCAAAAATCCCTTTCAATCCCATTTGGTCTTTATTTTTCGAAGGAAAACCCTCTCTTCTTTGCCTTGGTCCTACTCTCTCCTTATCCTATTCGACTCCCTCACCCAGTTTGCTTCTGTGGAGTTCCCGTTATAATTTCCAGCGGTTTGAAATGGCCCTTTCCTCGCTCTCTTGAGGACGGTTTTCTTCCTTTGATCAGCAATCCCGAACCTACACTCGAAAGCTTTTTCTGATTGAACCAAGGTTATCTTTTGGCATTTTAGCGATGAGATAGTGTTCCTCGACTTCTTTTACACCATGGCACACATAGCGGTGCCAAAAGTTCCGCACACCATTGTTCCACCTTTACTAGTAGGTATAAATGGCTCGATATCACTAATTAAATATGTACAAAGAATGCTTTATCGCCATAATTATCATCAGAGAATTAAATGAAACCAATAAAGACTGGCCTCGGGGAGCGGTTTAGGATCATATTTGGTGTTTTCTTATAAAGTCATCCTAAAGTTGCAAGTAAATTTATTACATTCAGTCATTATTCATATCATCGTTGCTAGTAATTTTTTATAGGATATAAGAAAATGCACCTTTAATTTCTTTCAGTCAAATTCATTTCCTATTACCATTTGAAATTTACCGAGGCATGAGTGATGCTGACCGATGGAATTTATCCTAGTTACTCCTTATTGAATGTTATAAAAAGTTTCACTCATAGGGTCAATGAGCTGCACATACACGGACGATTTCCATTTATGGTATTTTGGCTCAGTGAGGAGGAAGGATTACCTCACTCCTCACCTTGCCTCATTCCCTTTCCAAAGATTCTGGTAGCTAATAGAGGAAGGTATGAGGTCCAAACTTAGTTGAATACTTCTCAGAAATTTGTAACCATATACAGCCTATTCTATTTTAAAGTTTATACGTTTCCTCATACTTTATGAATTAGGTTTCCTTGTATCGATGTCATTCCACTCTCTGTGATAACTTATTTTTCTAACCAATTTTCCCAAGCAACGCGATGCCAACAATAGACCCGCTACATTCCTCTTAGAAACAGCCGACCTTTTTACAACCACTCCCATACTTCCGTCCGGACCTTTGCTACATTATCTAACACACTAAATTCCTTTTCCTGTTTCCTTTCCCGGCTATGTGCTCTTTGACCTCTCTCTCTCTATGACTGCTGCCCTTTTTTTTGCCCTCCACGTCAACTTTCGCTGACGTTCTCTCAGTTTATGAGACACCACCTAGTTTTCAATGTACGGGGATAATGCCCCGCATGTCCTACAAAAAGGTCTTTATTCCGTTCCTAAAGGCTGACCTTTCTATTTAGGACTTCACAGTGCCCTACGTAACAGCTCTTTCTCTTATCCGGGCGGCACGCACACTACATTTAATTTCAAAGGGAGTCTGTTTGCTCTTGAAAACGGAAAGATCGATTCGGAAAATAACGCTGGCGGAACATTCCACTTTTCTTTTCTAGCTTCGATATACTAACGAAAATTCGGGACTTTATTCACCCATCAACTTTCTAGGATAAAAACTGGTGTTTATCTTGAACATTATTTCTATCACAGTTCACCTTTTTTAAGGGCGCAAAATAAGCCCTCTCGTTATTGCCATTTTTATGCTGAAGATCGATTGATAACTATATTCCCTTATTTCTATGAAAATTATGAAGGATACTGTGAAATTGAGTTGATTATTTTACGACTAAAATTGAAAAAATGTCTGCTTTTGTGAAACGTTTTTATCTTTCCATATTTTTTTAACCTTATTCATTTTTTAAATGATATTTCATTTTATATATGCCCACAATTCACACGCATCGCTTACCAAATACAATAAATGTAGGTTGCTGCTGCTGATTATATTATTTGTTGAATACTCAATCTGTTTCGGCCAATATGTATGTAGGAATTACAGTAGTGCAACAAAGTAGCCCAAAAAATAGTTGATTACAATTTCGTAGAAAGTAACCATTAGAGATCGAGGAAGAAAATATTGTACATTTCATACATAATTTAATGTGTACGCAGGTGTCATTCACTCAAAGATTTCATAGTTTGATTAATTTCGGCATTATTGCTGAATTTTTCATTTCCGGAAATAATCGTATGAGGACAGCATCGCCTCCTCGTGACCCATCTAGCATTTAGCAAATGGAGTGCCATCCAAAAAAATCTCCAAACGATATATCTCCGTAAAAATAGAAGATACTGAACATCGAAGCTACGCAAAAGTAACTCAGTTGATTCTGGAATTCCGCGTGAATGTCACATAGATCATTCATTTCTGTGCCTTCCACCGAACCTCTCGGAAATGATTGCCATCCTCCAAATATTTGGACCAAAATATATTAAGTTGCCGTGACATAATGGAGTATCGGAAGAATGAAAAGCATGAAGTTTAATTGAGATGAGACACAATTTCTATAATTAACTCTGAAGTAAATCTAAAAAAATGTTCTCAACTTTAACGATGATTATTTACCCACACTTCATAACATGTATCATATGGATATAGCACTCTAAGGCTATGCAACCGCGTTCTCAGGGATAATCAATCGAGTGTCAAAGAGGCTGTTTATCTTTCGCTGTTCGTCCGTTGCTTGAGTATTGTCGCGTGGTGTGGAATCCGCAGTAGGGGGAAGGGTTTGATCTTGGAGCACGAGTGCGTACAGCGTAGAGCAGCTCGTTTATTTAAAGGAGACCATAAGTTGGATGTCAGAGATGATCAAAACCCTCGGCTGGGAATTCCTTAAGAATAGAGGAATAGATTATAGGCACAAGCTGTTCCAGAAATTTTAAAGTACTTATTTACAAGATGAAATACGGGACATCGCTATTTCCGTACTCAGCGAGCAAGTATTTCGGGGAAAAACATGGAAGATTTTAAGCCAGATTATAGCGAGAACGGATAGCTATTACTGATTTCTTTTTCCAGATATCATTATGTATGCAAATCAAGAAGCCAATTAGGAATTCAGGTGTATTCACACCCCCTGCCATACGACATATGACGGCTCGCGGGGAACTTATTTGAATGTAATTAACGTTTGTGTGGGTACGTATGACAGTATGTATATGCGAATGCCTAAAACTCGAGAGCTAATGATCATGCCACTAAATACCGTTTAAAGGCTTCACACATATTAAAATATCAACGTAAAACAAGTTAATATTTAAAATGGGCTGCTATCCATCTTCCAAGTCGTGCGGGTGCGAGTCAAGCCATTAGAAAGCTTTCTGCAGGAAACGCACTTGAGGTTCGTTTTTATTATGTGCAGGGTTTGTTTCTTTCGCAAAAAGAAATCATGAAAATAAGAGTAATTGACTAAGATTAATCTCCTTCTAAATAATTAACTGAAGGCTTTAAATCGATATTTTGATTGAAATGGCGCAAAATGTCATGGTATTTTTAATATTTGGATGTAATTAAATATTTTTTCAACTGCTAATCGGTAGCCATTTCAGCTATTTCTTTAAAANATTGAATTGCCCATTCTTCGAGAACGCTTTTGGATTTAATTAAATCTTACAGTTTAAATTATCTCTGAGTTTCCGTTCATGATCTTTAAGAATCTGACCTTTTCCTATTCAGCACATTGCAGCTTATTTGCAAAAATAAGAGTTCTCGTAAATCTATTCAAGGCCTAACATCATTACTTCGATAACGTCTCTTCAAGTAGTATTATGAATCATTAATACTACCATTGAACACAGAAAGAAACAGATATATAAAGAGCTACAAGGAAAAATATGTACCAGAATTTTAATGGTTGGCCATTACCTTCAATAAATGCAGAGAGATAACAATAGATAGATTGAAAAAGCAAGAGAAGATATGTAAGAGCATGACTCGAGAAGTCGAGTTAATTATGGCGTCTCAACTAATCATCTCATCCAAGAGATGTTCCGAAAAGAGAAAGTTTTCTAAGCAGGATGCCTGGGTAATAGATAAGGCACGAAGATACGAGTCATATGTGAAGGTTAATAGTGTGAAAGATGTGAAGTAAGTGAGTAAGTCACCTGATGGGTTGACGGCCCGCTAGATTCTGTCAGGAAAAATAATTCGTCTCAAGGTTCCTCAAAATTAACCTTTTCAAGAATTCAATATTGCCTAATCTCTCTAATAAACAGCCGTCAATCACGCTCTAGAATATGTTATGTGAAATATAATGTGTATTTATTTCATCAATAATCAAGTCCTACAACTTTTTACAACGTAAGATCGATGATAGAGTGTCGGTTATCTCATATATAGTTTTAACCTTCTAACTGCTGTAAACAGTAATGCTCTCTTTTTCCCGTAGTATTTCCCACATTGTACATTTTCAGTACCGCTAGTTGCTATTTTTCAACGGCTATAATAGCTTTCTAATGGGAATAATGCTATCATGAAATATTCTTTATCTAAAAATATTTGTCATGGAATACCACTCAAACAATGCCTCCACGATTAAAATCGCTTGATAACATATGCACAACTAAATTCGTATACTATTTGCTAAGATACTAAAGGTTCTCTCTCAGAGTCAAAGACATATTTCTGTACCATTATTTTAGCTCCCTCACAGGCAATACAAAGTATTCCGCCCCCAGCTAACATTTTACATGGTTTGAAGGAGCAGCGATCCCTCCCGCTTGATCTACTTGATGCACTTTAGTTAGTTAAGTGCTGAAGTAGAGCATAACTCTCACATTGATTCATGCGCGTCACATGAATCTGTTTTGCATTCACTCTACGCATGAAACGGATCGAGGAGTGAATTCTTACTTAAGGAGTTTGGATAGAGAGTAATTGTGCGTTATCGGTACATACCTGGTGTTATTGTGTGTATTGTTAACCTGGGCCATAGTACATCCTGCAACCAAGATGCCTTCAAGGAGTTTGGCGCTTTGAAAGACTCTTGCTTCGAGATATCTCACCACCGCAAAACAATACATCTTTTCATACGACTCCGACAACGTAATTTGCAGTTTCGCATCTCTGGAAAGGGAATTTGTATACTTTCCCTAAAACGCCGCAGGCATTCTCTTCGGTACATTCAAAACCAGCCAGCTACAGTCACAGTCTCCCTGGAGGGAAACAGAAATATCTTCTATCCGTTAAGTCTTGCAGGAGATGTTCTTTTTTCAATCTCAAATGTCTTTTCAGTAATACAAGTATCAGATGCTTGGGAATCCTCCGACAACAATTGATACTGCATTACTAGTTGAATTTTCTCTTCTGACTGAAATTTTAAGAACTTCTTCGGCTATTCCATTCGTCGAAAACTGTTCTTTGACACTTTATAAATGTTAATTCTTATCCGTTACTTCATTCATCTCAAGAGAATTAAAATTGATATTCTGCATACCTTATACATCTCAATAAATACAACTTTAGTAATCAATCGTAATGTGGTACTCTGTGCTGCTAATGCGGCTTTTTCTGCGCTAGATCAGACGAAATCTGGGGCACTTAGAGTAAATTTACATCTAACGGAATGCGTAAACATTTGCTGGAAATTCGATAAGTAATAATATTTATTAAGATAGTATAATCTTACATGATTCTCAATCCAGAGTTGATAATTCATATAATTTTGCTAACCCTTTTTTCAGCTTATTTATAATACGTGTCTTTCTACAATTGAAAAATGTCGCATCGCAGAAGTCTATCCACACGAACTAAGAATTATTAATAAAATTAAAAACAGATGAGAAGACAAATATTAATATATATATTAAAATGGTGGATTTTCCCCCTTGGAAGAACTTTCAGCTTTATTTTATAATCACTTTACCGGATTTCTAACTAATTTTGCATTTATTAGAGAATGACATCAAAACTGAAAATTTTGCAGCTCTTATGGTATTAGCTTTATCGTCATAATATAGAATTTAGCATGGTATTCGGTATGTCTACAACGATATCCACACAAAAATACTACTTATGTGGTAGTCACGGAGCCGTTCATACCACTTTCTTCTACTCAATCACCGATTGCTGATCCCTCAAGCCGCACTTATTTGCCGTATAAAACAAGCGCTGCATTTCGGTTCCCTTTTCCGCTTAAATCTACCACTCTTTCCCCGAAGGAAAGCGCTGCCACTTCTCGTGTATCCAGCGCGGCGCATCTGTCTTTCGCAGTTTTCAAAGAGTACATCCCCTTGCACGCGGGCAGTACATTGCGCTGGGCGACGTTCCATTTATCACCCAGAGCCTCCTCTTTTTCACAGGTTAAGAAAAAAGAGCAAGGAAGAGTGGAGATTATATGGCACCGAGCAGAGCCGGTCTTAGGTATATTAACGCCCCGGCATAGAGTGATTCAGGCGCTTCTCACCGATATTTTTGATAACGTTCTTTTTAAATTGAATTGCCCATTCTTCGAGAACGCTTTTGGAATTAATTAAATCTTACAGTTTTGTAAATGCAGGTGAATTCATTTTTTAGCTCTAACTATTACTGGAAAACATAAGAAAACGGATTGATTGACGGAATGCAAAATAATCCTTAGTGTACCAACTTAGGAGCTATTTTCCCTTAGATTTTACATAGATAGGAATCCATTGAATGGTCAAAATCTTATGTAGATAAATAATCTAAAGGGATCTTTGAGATTCAGCCGCGCTGTTTTTCTTTGTGTTATTATCTGCCTATCCAACACCCGATAGACCATCTCTTTATTCGCGAGGTAAGGACCGTAAGATCCTCTCTTGCACCTAACCTCTGATGCCATGCAATATTTAATACTTACAAAAAATGAAATAACAAAAATGAAGGAATAGATTAAGGAAATATCTTTGCAAATGAAGGTTGAGATATAAAAAACCCATGTCGCGGGAAATGCCAGAGTAGGGTAAAAAAACGGAAATACAAAAAGCCCGCCAAATCTTGCACAGCTTTCAACTACACAATTAAAACTTGTCGGGGCAGGCTTATCATTGGAAATTTGGCTAGCCAAATCATTATATTTGATAAAGCAGGAGGTTATGGACATTAAAAGAAAACTACAATAATGCACATGAAAATTTTGCTCCCCCCAGTCTGGGTCGGTCTGGTATTGAATCGAAGACTGTTTGAAAAACTCCAGAGGCTATGGAATTTTATACCGAAATTTTCACAGTAAAATACTACTAGGGTGATCAAAGTGAAAAATGTTTTTTTGGAATACCCAACCAATTATTAATAGCGACACTTCCTTCTTTTTTTCATGCCAAATTTGATCCGCTGTGCGGTTTTACGGATGCAAATGTTGTGATTTATTCGCTGGATTTGTTCAGAGATGAGTGACAACTGACTGTGTAATAATTGCCATTCAAAAAGTTCGTTTAAAGAGCATGTTTCGCCAGATACGAAAAAGAGACTTTAATGGGGCGCCGATAACGACTCCGGCTATACATTTTTAACGCGGATCGCGTAAATTGCAAGCTGTTAATCTATTTGAACGAATCCCTCGTTTTTACTGTACAGTAAGAGTGAGGGATTACTGCACAGAAATGATTTTTGCTTGTTTTTTATGCCAAATTTTTTGCTGTAAAGAGATGCTGTCGAAAGTGGAACTCTCTCTTTGTGGAAGTGGATATTTTATCTAAAGAGTTAGAGTTCCATTAGATATTCATACTTTGATTCTTTACTGCTATTTTTAAACTAAGTATATTTAATGATCATTATAGTATATATTAGCGTCGAAATCACTCAAATAAATAAATACAGTAAGTATCAATCGGAATTTATATCTCCCAAGATATACCTTATAATGTTATCTGAAATTTTCACGAGTCCAGAAAAAGACGATCGCCCTCCCGCTTAGATGATTAACTATATAAGATTTTTTTAGAGTATGACGAGGGCCATCGACTAAAAACTAATAGTGAATATAAAGATTGCATTCATCATGAATTATATTTTTTCAAGCAATCAACAACAGGAATATTTAACATTATAAAAACTTGTGAGAAAAGCTAGTATAGCAAACAGGTTCGTTGTTCCTTAAATAAATATTAAAATGTAAGCGGTAACTATTCTAGTTGAAATACTTTCACCTGCGTGAAGAAGTCTGTTTTTTCTGTTAATGGTTAGTTAATAAACTTATTTAAAATATCGGAAGCGTTCGGGCTTAAAATATTTTCTTCAAATAACAAACCCCTTTCTCTCGCAGACATATAAAGAATTTCCGAGAAAAATCGTCAGTGAAATCGGTAAAAGCTACAGCAATATTCGCATGGCCGTGACCTTTAAGGCATGCCCTGAAAATGAGAAGGTGGTCGTGCAGCCTTGGGCCATTTCCTAACTAAGACCGTTATTATACGGGAAAAAGGCTCCTGATATACATATTCTACCAGGGGTTACATCTCGCACTTGCATCCCATTACCATAAAATTCCCACTATAAACCTTCTGAATACGTTCAAAGCTAAAACTAAGCTTGATTTCTTTCGCAGAACAAAACAAGTTTCATGAAACGCGCAAACTTTTGAGGGCTGCGAGCTATTCGAAGTGGTACGTAATTTGAATTTCTTAGAACGGAAATTAGAGGAATTCAAATTGTTTCTTTCCTGCGTTTTCATAGGCTGCTATCAAAAAGGAAAAGGAAACGCTGAAATGCAGTACTCAATACTTCCGCTTGGACTTCAAACGAAATTTATCATTCAAATTACGTCTCTATTATTGAAGTAGATTGCTTTCAGTCAAGGCTGTTCTGTTCAGACTGTTGGAAAACAGCTATGAGGTTATGACAAAATTCTACAATTATTCTGCTTTGTGTCAAGTGCCTGAAATTATTTAGGAAATAAATTAGGAAATGTTTAGAGAAAGGATGGCTTACACTAATAGAAAGTCATGTATTGAGGTAAATGACTTCTTAAAGTTTCACACAAAAAAATTCTGGAATACTGCAACTAGTTCCAACATCTACAACTCATTTACATAAATACCCTGTAAGCTGGCTTCCGGCGTATGACAGAGGGCTTCATAGGCAGACGAAGCCAATTGCGGTATATTTAGGAATATTTGGCGTGGAACTTAATGAAGTAATTTCTAATCAGTTACACCAGTATGCAGTTTCATTAAGTATAAGCTTCCTTGATAGAATAAAAATTATTACTTTATCTTTTCAACGCTATTTCGACAAGACATAAAAATGTATTGGCTTACAAGTAATGAGCTTAATCAACCCCTTAAATCCGTCGCTGATTCTTTTATGTTAAACAGTAGTCAATTTGATTTAATTCCATGTAATCATGGATAACGAGAACAATGTAGATACGTGACCTTGATTTAACATGCCCGGAATAAAATATCTGGCAGATGAATATTTTGGAATTAATCGCACGACAATTTAAACGGAAACCCAAATCTGAAAATAAGTCAGAGGGCACCTGGTGGACGTCTTTCTACGCATATTATATTGAATAACTAGTAAACGCCCCCGTCAAGCATGACGGGTTTAATTTAGTTTAAAAATATATCTATTATCGTATATATCTATTCCTAAGCACAAAACAATGCTGCCGTAAGATCATAATAACTCAATATATTTCTTACCGTTATTTATGAAAAAGATCAAAACTTCGGCTAAATTTACCCAATAAATTAGATTAAATATGAAAGATGCGGCTTATATTATGCTTAAAAGCAGGGCAATGAGTTACTGCAAGGAGGACGAGAGAATTACTCGTAAATTATGAGACTAGTCACTTCAAAATTTCAAAAAGGTAAAAAAAAAAATCAAAAAAATCTTTCTCGCAAAAGATGCGACACAGTATCCAATTGGTAAAACAGTTTTAAGTTTAAACTGAGCTTGCACCCTCTACGCCCAAAGGCGGACATAAGGGCATGTATAAAGATAGCCACGCATACTTATTACCATAGTTTACTGGAAAGAAAACCATTTCTCCAAATATATTAAAAATTGTAGTACATACTCAAATCATCCTACAACATCTATCCTTTACGCCTAATATTAAAATCATGCCAAAGTTACGTCCTAATCTTTTGGTTAGTAGAGATGTATATTGATAAATGCCCTCAAAGAGCATATAAGTGACCCTCCAGATAAACTCTAACATGCATCACCAGGTCAATTCTGTAAACAAGAAAGCCGGCCTACTTCACAAGGAAAGGAGCTGAATTAAGACGGTCTGGAGAACCGAATGGGTTGACATCTTGTGGCAGTTCTTGAAGAAGGAATGTAAATACAGATCCGAGTGGACAGCGACAATTCTCTTTTTTTCTAAGGCTCTCTTTCTTTGACAGCCGCCGACAAAGCTTAGCATTGGATTTCTCTTAAAGAGGTATCCTTCGTTATGCTTTTAGGTATCATCCCATTCACCTCTCACAACCTTACCCCCTCTTCTATTCTCTGCTTTCCTTTCCACCACTTTCCATCTCCCTCTTAATTCAACCCTTCCCTTTTATAGAGCTAAGGAAGACACCCACAGAATATTTGTTACCGGCATTTTCGCTAAAAGAATTTGCTGCGGAGTATTTTCTCTGCATGAAGATTTGCTACAACTCTTAATTCTGCAATATATTATACAAAATTCCAAACGTAGAAAAATCCAGTATGCTGTATTGACTAATTCTGGTTTGTCACTATTATCCTTGCTTCTAAAATATTATTTACAATTTCTCAATAATAATTTAGCCATTTGCGTTATGTAAGAAGTCCCTTCTGTCAACGATATGCTCGTGATAAAAGTCACAAGGCTCGTTTCCAGTCAACTTAGGTTGACGAAATTTAACAAAATGTAATTTATTCTTCTGAAATAATATCTTAAAGCGCGAGGCCATAACTTATTTTAAGGGTCTTATAAAATACAAAACTTTATTAAGTTGTCGAATAAAAGCTATTCTGTGCTCTGTCGCGAAACGTAACGTAATTTATAATTTACGAAGTTTGAAAACTACAAGCTTTGATCTTCCTGCTGAGGCGTATGTCGATGAAAACTCATATGAAAAGTTTTTACCTTGTATATTAGAAGTTTTACTGCGTTTATCGTGAAATATGTTATTTTCATGACTGAAGAAGGAGAATTGTGGCTCTAATATCATTATTAATTCCAGATTCCAGTGGTTCCAAACTGCCGCACCCCAAAATATTCAAGTTACTTGATTTTGACTAGACTTTTGTCGTCACATCAGTTCAAATACTACTCCATACTTCCTCCTTCAATCTCTCTCGTTTAGTAACTAGAATTTACGTTTAATTCTTAAAAAACGCTCTGGAAAGGAGGAAAAAATATCTGTGAACGAGATGGAGTACGACAGAAATTTCAATGTTTTAAGTTCAATTTTCACTAACTTAGAAACTATAAAAACAACAAGAAGACTAGAAAATATTTCAGAGTAACAATCAATGGCATACTTAGAATTACTACAGGGCCCTCCCCTCCATTAAAAACATTAGAGACGATTATAATTTCAAGTTATCCACAAGCGATAAGCTATCTAATTAAATTCTGTTCTAATAACACGTGATATTCCTTCATTAGACAAATTCCTAAATTTCGTGTTTGTACAGAAAAATCAATCAGTATTGTCTTTAGTCTAAGTTCAGGTCCTAAGTTCTAATGCCACTCTCTTTACAAGAACCTGAAGGTCATTGGCAGCTATGTCGTGAAGGTAAAATGTAAAAAACCTATTTTATTATCATCATTATATTGTTATTATCATATTTTGGTTATTGTATTATTATATTGTTATTTTTGTTACCATATAAATATTCCACAGTTCAACTTTATCATCCAAAAATGAGTAATCAAATCTGTGGAAACAGTGCCACATCTTTATTTTGTGCAAGTAAAACTATTATTGAATGAATTCAAAGCTATAATCCTTCGTTTCATTTTTAATTCATTCGAATTTTCTATGGATAGCTCCTCAGTAAAGTTAGCTCAACGTAAAGTGGCAATGGCAAAATATATCCACTATTCTAATCAGACTCCTATATCACTATCGGAGTGGTGTAATGCGCCAAAAGAGCACAGCAGAGGCGGGGATGGCTTAATGATGCTATTACAAAAAGAGGCATTTATCTAACCGGGCTGCGTTCCGTAGGGACGAGATTGAAACATTAAAGCTTTTAGCTGAGAATAATTAGCTCCTCGCTTTAAATGCAGACAAGATTTTCCAACTACAGGTATATTAATGGGACACAGTTCAACTTCCCTTCCTTAGGTGGGATTTAAAATATGAAGGCATACTATAGGATGTACGGGAGCATATTTTTAGCTAAAGATAGCAAAATGTTTGGAAAGTCACCTAAGTATTTCTTATACCATTTGGACTCTAAAACTTCTTTCAAAAACAGAATTTCCGCCAAAAGTTTTGCTCGAAGTCCAGTCTAAATTCACAGCATCAAAACATGATAATGTTACGTACATAGCTATGATTACCATTGTCTTATCTACTTAATTCGACGATATATTTATTATTATTATTATTTTTCCTTATGCATTTGAATGAAACACTGCGCAAGCTCTATTTTTTAGTAGTATTAACTTCCTCTCTGCTACCGAAAAGTTAGTTGAAAGTGGTTACCACGTGAGTCTCCTCATTCCCTCCATAATTAGCTACACGAAACTTTGGAGAGGAAAATAGGCACAGTTGGCAAGATGAGGTGTGAGGTAGTTTACCCTTGCTTTCCACACTGAAAGCCAGAACACTATAAACGGGCCGAGTCCACGTTTGTTCATCACATTGACCCTACGAAGAACAATTGTCATAGTATTCAATAAGGTTTTACCAGATATATATTTTAATTAACCAGCACCATTAACTATCAGAAATAAAATATACATTTTCTTACACCCTGTACCGAAATACGAATAAAAAATATGAAATCATGAAATTTTCACTTGTAGCATTACCTGCTGTAAACTTTATTGGAAAGATACGCAACCATAAAACATAAGAAAACGGAAAAGCAGTCAAATAACCGTAAAAAATTAATTTTAATCAACAATAAAGTTATTAGTTACTCAGAGTGTTGTAAAAAAATATGGAATGTTCAGTTAATACTGCTGTAAATGGTCCATCCATAATTATTGTGTTGACTAAGACAATCTTTTTTGGGCTAATTTCGCACTGAAAACGCGAAGCTCTCCTGTTGTTCAAGTATAACTCATTTCCTAGTTCCGTTTTCCTCAGATGACAAAACCAAAGGAAAATCTGTCCTGGCGAAATGCTAACACGTACGAACGGACGTTAATTTCGTTAATGATAATGGTGTACGCATTTATAGACCATAAAACGTCTCCTTGAACGTAAATTCTCCAGCGACGAGTTAAGGGAGGAATTCTACATAACCACTCTGCAGTGACTAACAATATCTGGAAAGAACTCCTCCCCCTCGGCGACAACGGAGGACGCTTTGGAGAGCCATAAAAGCTTGGCTTAGGAGGCGGGAAACACGACTTTGCGGAGAATGAAAGATGAGAGGCGTGGAGAAAAGAGCGAGGAAGAAGAGGGTTAAAGGTAAAGCACCGCCCTCCGCTACCGTGAGGTTAAACGGCGGCGCAGACAGCTGGGAAAGGAGAAATCTCGGAATGACTCAAGCGAGGTAAAAAAAGGTGCGCTTTCAAGATGTGTGGACGGAGATATTTTCCCCTTTGCGTGGGAGAGATACGATGTCTGCTACTCTCCCTGCACCTGCGTATAACTCGGACCAACTTCCTGAGAGAGGGAAAAACCGGGTGAATGAGTCGGGAAGGTGCAAAGTTATGGGATGGGCCATCGGAGGATTAAGTAGAGAGAATTAGGAAATCTTGAGACAGGACCTGCATACACAATTGTATTCCTTTCACTTGCAGCTTCTTTACGATTTTTTGTGTGGCAAGTTGCGATTTACGTCTTGAGAGTTCAAACGGGAAACAAGTAAACTAAGTATAAAGAATGAATGAAGGATATACGGGTTCGAGAGGAAGCGCTCCACTCGAAAGCTCAAGATAGTATTCATTTGCCGATGTTAAAATTCCGGAATTCAGTATAACATAATACCGGTTTAAAAGCAAAGAGTCGGATTAACTCCTTTGAATCTCATGATGATAAATGGAATGTGTACATTTTTATATTGATTTTTCCCGCGCTACACAGTTCGTAGCAAAGGGTTCTACTATTAATTATAAAAATAAACAAAGAGAAGAAATCGGAGCAAGTATTTTAACGTAGCAAATGAATGCTGTTGAAGATTTTTCCTAAAATATTTTTTTTTTCGTTAACCTAATTTATAATTTAAACTATGGTAACTATTATTATGATCTTTATTACGAGCATATAAAGTGATAAAGAATATCATAATTTAACGCAACGATAATAATATAATTATAAACATTTTAATGTACATACAACCGGATGGTTGTTTATCGCTTAAATTCCGTATTTAATGACATCTTCTAAGCATACTTCTCAAATAAATGTTATATAATTAAGTATTTCTCAATATTCATGTATTTGTAATGCTCACCCCTCCTTTTTACGGGTATGGGGTCGATCACAATAAATCTATGGGTTTAAGCCCTTGGTGTCGAGAAGATCGTGAAGTAAGTATCTCCTTTTTACATAAATAAAAAAGATTATATTGCGGAAAAACAACAAAACATATTAGACCAGGAATACGAGCGTCGGGGGCATTACATAATTATGAAAAAATACTTCGCCTAAACATTTGCTAGTCCTAAGCATTTGCTCGAGACAGACGAGTAAGCAGAAGTACTTAGGGAAATGGCTAAATATAATTTCAGGGTATCGTTGTTTTTCATTCCAGCATTTTCCAGAAATCCAAAAAATTCTTAAAAACGTTTTTCATTATGTTAACTCATTTTTGTCATTTCGTTACGTTACACAATGTTTTCCAGGTAATTTCAACGCAATCCGTTAATAGTAAACTGAAAGCGTATTCTACGATTTCAATGTAGGATTCTGAGTTGTGCGTGGAAACTGACCGTCCAAAGTGGGAGCAAGTACAACATCTTCTGGTTTAACTGCATTCCGATGCAAAGGGGACTCTGAAGAGGGCGCAATCGTCGCTAGGAGGCGCCGTTTCAAGAGGAGGAGAGATGCGATTGACGGGAGGCTACTCAACTCAAGAGAGGGAAGGGAGTGGCGTGAATTATAAGGGGTAAGAGAAGATGAAAGGGTTCGGAGAGGGATAAAAATGGATGGCTTCGAGGAGCTATGGGATTCGACCTCGCCGAGGGTCGTATTTTACCGCGACGCCAAAATACTGGGACGGAACGGATAATTTGTGGGGAAAAACCGAGATTCATCTGTCGATTCTCCAAAGCCCTTCTCTGCAGTTTTTGCTACGCGAAGAAATCGCAGTTTTCTGCTATAACTACGGTAGTTTTTGCTAAAGCAGGCGCTAAAAAAGGACTTTTAAAAGAATGAATGCATATATGTTCAAGTATATAAGTATGTACGCAGTACTTTTTGCATGTATACCTATCATTATCATTTTTACATCTATAGCTATCCATGCTCCATTTTCCCCAAAAACGACTAATGCTGTAAAAATAGAACGAATGGGCTTAGAATGAATGTTTGAAAAGTCACTTTTTTAAGGTGATTATCTTTAAAGTGGTAATTTTTTACCAGGGAAATGCGTAGCCCCTCCCCTGGAGACTAAATTAGGTTTAAAAGAGGTACATCTAATATCCTTGCCCACAAAGTCTCCTGCACGACATATTTTACTGTTCTGGCACGATAGCTAAATTGGCTAGAGCATTCACCACGGACAGTGAAAGATACGGGTTCGATTCTCGAATCTTCCACCCAGACCCATAAACCTTTTTTTTCATGTCTATCTTTGGGAAACATCCAAAATGCTTAGTAAGGCAAAAATTTTGTTACAAGAATGCAAGAACAAGTCGCCTAAGAATGATGTACGATAAACGTGTTTTTTTTATTTCTACCATTTGTATCGAATTTTTATTTAATTAGGTACCAAGTGAATCCCAAGGAAGATGAATACTTGTATTTTTTAGTATTCCGTAACTCATCGAAATTTTACAGAGATAACTACTTGATGGATGTTTTTAGAGGGCCCCTTGTAGATGTAGGCCAAATGCTACTTAGGTTCTTAACGTCCCATCATGACTATACTCAAGCTGTAGCAATTATGAATACAATAATAAACACAAGACAATACTTGCGGGTCAGGGTTGTCTAAGGAGCAATCTTTTAATTCCTATCAATTCCATACAATCTTGGAAAATTTTTCCTATACTCTTGAGTACTGATTTTTTATCCACTACATAGAGAGTTAGCTTGTTCCTTCTTTTTTTCTTTTTTATTGCTCTACCCTTTTCTTTCATTAAAATTAAATGAGTTAGATCTAAGAGGGGAGTTGGTCTCAATATCGCCCGCAATAAAGTCATTTCTATTCTATTAATAAAGATCAAAGTTGCTTTTAATTGTAATAGAAGATAATAAAGCAGGAAGGGCCTGATCTAGAAACTTGCTAAGGAGGATGTCGTCTTAAGTCAATATTCTGCTACACGTATCTTAAAATAAAGGTGTTTGACAGAGGTATCTTAGCTCTAAACCATAAAATAATAGTAATGCTAATTTGTTGTGAAAAATGCGATACACAAATGCCTATCAAACAACTTTCTCCGTCAATTTTTAGTTGAAGGGAGGAAGGAATTATTGCTTTTATAATAAGTCTCCTAGTCTACATCTAGATTGACTGCTAGTCATACGAAGTCCTTAAGTACGGGGGGATTGCCCCAAATGAACCTATAAATCATCCCCATTATGCAAATATATATAGCATGCTCAAGACAAAAGTCATATGGAGGAAGCAGAACTATCAAAATAGCGTATGGTTAGGGAAAATATGAACAATGTTAAAGTGAGGGGGAGACGGAGAAATAGCTGGATGAATAAAGGGAATGAGATGCGGAAGAGTAGATTTGTACGAAGCAAAATCTACTTTAAAATAAGGGGGATAAATGAAAAGATATATGGATGTGACTGAAGCGAAAGATTTATGTGGAAGGATAAGAGAGTATGGATGAGTACTGTGAATAAACCGGCCAAATAACTTGCTAGACCCAAAATGGAAAAGCGTTAGTGATATTTATGCATAAGTTTGCAAGCACCATTAAATGTCTTACTCTACGGGAAGCCTACATACAAAATCTTATGCTCCTGCGCACCGCATAAAAGCATAAACTGGTCGGTTTTGTCCACGAGATGTAATTTGCAGACCCCTATTTCTGATATACCCTGATAAACCACCACGCATACAAAAATAAATATCAATAAAGACCGATTTGGGTTATGTAAAATAGTAAAAGTTAAATAATTCGCAGATAAATTAAATACAAAATGTTAATAAAGTAAAAATTGAAATAACTCCAATAGGCAAAAACAAGGATGACTATAAAGGGAAAATAGCCGTCAAAATAAACGTCAAACGTTAAAAGTTTCCTATAGATTAATTAATTCGTAATAATGTATAAGTTAATAATGCCTAAGAATTATTGGTAAACATGCCAAGAAATCTAATAAACGTTTTCTGTCAGCTTAAAAATATTTATTATTGAAACAACTCCGTCATCATTAATTGAATGATGAGTTTCGCTAAGGAAATTACTGAAGTTGTTAATAATTTACTCTTTCGTGAAATTTTATTTTTTAATAATTTCAAAGTTTTATTAATTATTAATCAGCACAATCTAAGATATGAATGAAATGGCAATCTTAGCAACATTAATTATTCCGAGAAATGTTGCCGTAACTCTTGAGAACCGAGGCAACTACTTCATAAAATAATAAAATAAGAGAATTATTCACAGAATCATTAATAAATTTCCGTGCTTTTTTTAATAAACTGTTTTTGGTTGCTTAGGCTGCTCTACATGAAAACATTCCGGATATTCTCGGCTCTAAATCGAACACATATTCGTAGCAGAATATATCACTCGTCTTTAAACCGTTTGACAGCTAAAAATTATCATCCAATTCCAAAATTCAACCTTGCATCACTCCAGGTTAGATTGGTAAATTCTTCACCATACAAACCTATTCGGAGGTGGCGACCCTGACCGCTACTATCAACCGAGCACGATATAATATAACAGTCTGATGAACGAAAAGGTAGAGATCGGGAAAGTCTTGTTCACATTCTTGGGAGCTAAGTGGAATTCCTGGTGACTCCACGCTATGGCACGAAACGAGAGATAGAATTCAGACAGGTAGGGCAAAGGTCAAATAAAAGTAGGAAAGAATAAGTAAAAGGATGGAGGAAGAGGAAAGGAAACTTAGGTGGAGAGTTAGGAGAAAGAATATGGGGAATAAGAGCGCTTGATTAAAAGAATGGCAAAAACAGGGGTATTATTCTGCTATAGCTACCGCGTCTTTTGCTATTGAGATGTTTCCCAACCTTTTATGTACGTACACCCTCTTGGCATTAAGTATCTATATTGAGTATTATAATAACCCCTTTTTATGATCATAAGAAATTAATTCCTAAGTTTCATGTCCACAAATAGATTTGGTTGAAAGACAGCGCCAAATGTAATAGCCTGGATACAACAATTTTTCAGATACTTCAATACTTAGATGGATCGCGGAGACGATCGCCCCACTGATTATTTTACAAATCAAGCAATACGCTTAACGCATGACGAAAAACTCAAAATAAAAACTAATTCCAATGTATGTATATATGATCAATTGAAGTCCATCAGATTTTCAGAGTATTATGGCATTTTGAGACTTCACTAGAGTTAATTACGGAACGAAATATAGTATTAACTTAAAATGAGATAAGAAAGATCTCTAAATTTCTTACATAGTAATTAATTTAGAGTTAGCCCTACTTCAAAGTATAGTACACTTAGGGATAGCTCCACGGACAGAGCACCCGACCGGCAACTGGGAGACCCGGGTTCGATTCCGTCAGACTTTTTTCAAGTCCATTCTTCCTTGGGATTTTTCCTGGGTGCGCACCATCTTGCGCAAAGTCACCCTTACCCGTTTTCCTGTGTATAATATACTTATTCATCGTACACCTTTAAATAAAATTACTCTACCTTTGAGAAGTGAGAGTTCCCCGGGTTTGGAATCCCTAGGATAAAGCCTCGAGGACCATCACGTTTGTTGAATACAGTCATAGATATTTTGATTATAACAGCATGATTGTCTGATAATACTGATAACTCCAAAATAATGGCATTAAGGTAACTTAAACAGGAAACTTAAAAACCAAAACGTACGACACAAACCGTCATCTTTGAAGCAATTAAAATTAACTTTTCAATTGAGATGTAATGCATTCTATACTGAGTTGGGCTGGGCTGGTTTAGGACTTTGTTTTGAAGGACTAAAAGGTGATATAGGCAGACACAAGTACCTCAGAACCCACGATATTACCACCGCAAATTTCAGTTATTCGAAGCATAAGATACAATTTGACCATTTGAAATATTACGAAGTTAGTTACCTGAGATATCAGAATTCAGAATATAAGTAAAAGAAACTATAATCAAATAATGAGAAAAAATACTTCAGAGTAGAAATTTCCATACTCTTTTCATCATTAAAATCTAGATATGCAGCACAGAATCGTAGATTAAAGGAGGGTTCGTTAATTTAGCGACTACTAATAAAAAATATTACGCCAGAAAATAAACAGTTGTTCTCTTGATTATGGTAGTGTTGAGAAAAAATTGATCCCTGTCTAGCCGAAGAATCCAGTTCTGAATAAAGATGCAGAATAAACACTTTTACCATTACCACAGAATTATTTATTTTACGACCATGGTTTCGACCCTTCGGGTCATCTTCAGGTGTTTATTCTGCATCTTTATTATGGAGAACTACCACAAGGTTGAGCCAGACTTAGTTAATTTAATCCAGTTCTGTTTAAGCCCTCTGGTTACACAAAAGATGTCGGACATACGAGTAATTTAATAAGAGGAGACAAAGCGCCAGAAAATTATGAATGGTAACATATTCCACATTCTGTTTTCAATGCCAAGTTTGGAAACAGAGAGACCTCGCCGAAAACTATTTTAAGTGGGTCCTTTTTTCACTCAACCGACCTAGTAAGAGCGAAACGACGTTATCGCAAGCTGCTCTTTTCGTATCCTTGGAAAAGATTTTTTCGTTGAATAAACCACGCAAAAAGCATTTGGGTCACTCGACTTATGTTCGTGCCACTAGATTTCTCTGAGGAGGCGAACGCTGAGATCTAGGCAAAGGAAATCTCTCAACGTGAAACATGAAAACGAAAAAATAGCATATGAAAAAATACTAAAGAGACGGTATGTGGCGTCGAGAGTTGAGAGACGCGCTATCTCACGCTCTGCAGAACGCGACGGTATGAGGCGACTTAGCGTCCCGCGGAAGGCGATGATGAAAAACAGTTGAAGATCGTGCGGCGGGAGGACTAAGAAAGAGTATGAAGCAAAGCATCTCTATAAACAACATAGGTGCGATTCTCGTTTTTAAAATCCAGGCTCGGAAGAAACTGTAAGATCTGAGTGAAGGATTGAATAAGCATTGCAACAGAATCTCGAATACAATGTCAGCCTACATCTTAGACGACTGGAGGATGCAAAGTCTGCAATGTATCTACAAAGGATTTTGGAAAGACGTTTTTGCTCTATGATGTACTGAAATTAGCACATCTTACATCAAAATAAATCTCTGTTAAAGAAATAATTTTAATGAATGTTTTTATGGAATACAAACTACACTGAAGATGTTAGCACGGCACAAGTTTCACGTATTTTGCCATACTGAGGTGCCATTAATAAGCTCAGCGGTTTTTGATTGTTGGGTTTTCAGTTTCGATTCATCATATATATAAAAAGCAAATGTCTGTCCGTCCGTCCGTCCCCCTATTTATCTCAGAATCGGCTTGACTTAGATGTCTGAAACACACTGCATTGTGTTTCTACGATGCTGAAATCCCCAGGAAAACTATTTTCATATCTGTAAAGGCTTGGGTTCGAACCCAGGAGCACAAAATATGTTTCCATAAGAGAAGTACGTAAATTACGTTTCAATACTTGTAAAGGTCGTTTCTTTTATAAAATTAAATCAGAAACAATGGTCCTACGAAATTGAGACAAGTGTCACGAGAAAGGAAAATAATCATAGAATCTTATTTTAGTAGTGAATAATTCATATAAATTCGAAATTGCGAGAACTTTGATAAAATAGACGTAAATTTCGTGAAAATATTTGGAAATAAACAAACCATCCCTTTGACGACCAAGGCAATTGTTGTACATCGACTTGATGAGATATCCCATATTAATTCACGGGGAAAATCAGTTAGTATACTCTTCCATAAGAAATGTACGTAAA
>KZ308263.1:729769-744298 GCA_000376725.2 Ladona fulva
GATTTTGACTGCTTAGGAGGACAAGATATATACGATAATAGATATATTTTTAAACTAAATTAAGTCCCGCCATACTTGACGGGGGCGTTTACTAGTAATTTTATAATTTCTGCTCCGACAATCGTTTGGCGACAATATATCTGTAGCATCACAATTACACAATTCCAATTATTATACATTATTATATCAATTACACATCCAATCATGTATTTCTTTCGACTTCTACAATAAGCCGTTACTAGCTCCAAGACCAAATTGTGCAGTAAGTTGTTCACTGATGAAGAATACAGTTTCTACGGTAGTTTAAGCTATACTTTAAATTGTATCCTGGAATCTTCCGGAATATCCTACTCTTGGAACGCACAACTCCCAAGGTACAGAGGTATCTCTGTTAGTGTATTGCATTCTTAATGTACGCATCTTTTAGATCAGTAGTCGCTAACCGCTGGTCCGCGGAACCATGATGGTCCATTAGAAGCATTTTGGAATTTGCCAAAAGAAGACATTTGGGCATTATGTGCAGTTTTTATGCTCATCATACCCTTTCGTAATGTTCCGTAAGAATCCTCTTCGTGCCACCTACACAGGATAGACGAGAGACAACAGTCGCCTAAAAACAATATTAGTGCAATTATTTGTAGATATTTTTTACTTATAAAAAAATCATACGAGTGGCCTAAAGGGATACAATATTTTAAATTTATAGATCCGTGAAGTCCGAAAGGTTGACGACCGACGCTTTAGATTATCTATACCTTTAGAAATAATGGAATGCAGCCTCGACGTTGAATGAAAATATGATTGAGAGAAGGCTTGGAGTTTATTTTGGCACCTTATTTCTTTACTATCATAGATATATTACCAGAGTAAGACAGATGCCACTCAACTTCCTTTCTATGCCTTTCTCTATCCAAATCAGCTATAGCTTTATGTTATTCTTCGATACTCGATAAATAATGCATTCATCTTTCGATCCATTCAAGACGCTGCAAACAAACAGCTTCCTTTAACACGTGGCCTTCGCTTAAGGAGGAGAGGATTCTTTTGAGGAAAGCAGACAGGCACAATGAGGGACTCTTCATTTCTCTACATGGATCCCTTGCACGGCGTTCAGCGAAAGTTGTTTAGTCTGCCTAATCAGAAGACCGCACCCCTCCGTTTTCGAATGCAAACATATTGCCACCGTTGGCCGTCAACCGCGAGTGAAATTTTGCTGCAGACTTCAGTCCGATGTTTCTTTTTTTAGCTATTCAACGCCCAACACCTCTCTGACATTGGCTTGCGAAAGAAGTCAGAGGTCACGCGGAATTAATCAATCCTTTCTTTGATGACAGAAGTAATGGAAGGAGGAATGTGAAGGAGAGGAAATTTTCACCTCTCTTACTCTTTTCGATACATAAATCCTTATTGTAGGCCCCTATTCAATGGATTTTGATGGAAATAAAATAAGGAAAGACCCTACTGTTGGCTTTGTAATTAGTGTAGCTTTCAAAAGATATTCATGCATACCAAGAATCGCGTCTAAACATTCATTGTTTCAACGACTACTGAAATATGATATAGCAGTAGTGATATATTTGTATTACAATCAATCACATTAAACGAATATGATCTATAATAAATTCAAATAACCCATTGATCTTTTTGCTTGAAGGAAGAGATTCATTCAATACAAAGAAAAAGCGTAATATAAATTATCACTTCTATCAATGCTCAGGAATTGATTATCAAAGGATATGTTCTATTCTTCGCTTAATTTTCAGAATAATATAATGATCTGTAGTATGTATAACATAGTAATAAAATAAAACACATCCAGTGATATTTGGTGAAATGCCATCTCTAACATGATGAAATGCACAATGAAATAAAAGCAAAATATATACGTGATTTATTTCTTAAAACTAACATTTCTTGTTATGTCCTTTTTCCATTTCGTTGAGAATATTTTCAACTATTACAGCATAAAAATTATTTTTTACAGTTTTCACGCGTTGCTCAACTAGTCTTTCCCAGGGCATAAATACGATAATGTTTTTTATTAGCCTGAATCAGAAAACAATTCATTAAGTTAAGACTGCCAGACCTTTAACCTTTTCTCTTTTTCCATTCAATTTTACCATATAGCTACATAATATAGGCCTAAATAAGTATTTTATAAAGCGATGAATGTTTGCGAATCCAAATGGACGCCCTAAAATTTTACCACCCAAAGCAATGACTGGTTCCCCTAAATCATCGGGCCATCCTTTAGTAATATACCCGCCTTTGCTAGGTGTTCCTATATCATCGTGACACCACGTGGAAGGAATGCCCACGCTAAGCTACTAAATTCTGGAGTTCTTCACTCAACAACGCGCCTGCTCGAGGACTAATCAGCTGTAGCTATAAATATTTTCAATATACCTCCCATAATTTCTGGAACACGCCCCAAGTAATGTAGGGGGAAATTGAACGCGAACTTGGAGACATAAAGGGGATTCTTAGGTTCAGCTGTAAGGGTGGAAAGGGATGGTGATACAGAGGGGTGGAGGAATATAACAGCACCCGGAATCATGGAGGGGGGGTAACGAGAACTGGTTTAAAGAGAGTGGAAAATATCCCAGAGGACTTATCACATCTCCCGAGGGACAGGAGGGGTTAGATAGGGAGGGAAAGGGATGAGAGGATGGCTTAGGGAGAGATAACACAGGGGGAAAGATGAAAGAGAAAGTGAAAAATCAAGAAGTTACAGCAGAAGAAACTTACAATCAAAATCATGCATAGTTGCTCAACACATACCCTAACGCGGAGAACAACGAAGGAACAACTAGACTCATACTATTCATTCACTTAAATTAAACTGATAGCCATTCAGTCAAATTCAGGGAATTGCCGAGTCATTTTGCCCCCTGAAGTGAGATATTATAGGCCGCCTTTCATATTATTCCAGTCATTTTGCTTGATTTTAGTCAAAGTAATTAGAAAAATAAAGAAAGTGGTTAGCGTCTCCTTGCAGAAATTCATACTTTTTTCAATTGAAAACATCAAATATCAAGAGAATTAATATTCAAATGGGCGCCCTCCCCCCATGAGTAGCGCCTGAGGCGGTTGCCTGGCTGCAACGCCCATTGGCCCTAGTCAAATCCCACAAGAAAGGCGTTATGTTTTTTCTACTCGTGAAAATAATACATAAAGTATACATGTACCAAGGGAACAAGGGAGGGGGCAAAAAAAACACGAAAAAGTTGCTGAAAAACGTAAAACGGTGCCGTAAAATTTTAAGTGTTTTATTTTCTTCGACTGGTACTTCTGTCTTCTTTTGTTGCATTGAATACTTCTGGTATTTTTAGAATATTAAAAATTTACGAAGTGGCTATGGCAGAATTTTACTATATTTAATCAACCTCTTGACTCAGTGCAGAACAATATCATCTACCGAATATTTTAGGAAATTCCTAATATGAATACACGATATTGAATTGAATTCTGCTACGAACCGTTAGGAAATTAAAAATATTTGTTTCCCTAGACACGCATAAAACTGTTATTGACAGTAAATCCTAAATGGCTGAATACCCATTAGTTCAGTCATATTAGGTAAAAGGTGAATTGTATTTAAGCCTAGAGTTACGTTAAATTAGATGCCAGAAATGCAGTTAGATAATAATATATGATAGAAAGAGATACGAAAAACGTTTATATTTATAAGTCGATATTCAGTAATTACCCACATTAAATATAACGCAGAACCTAACTACTTTTTGGAAACAAGGATAACCATAATAACTCGAATATGTTTAGTATTTTGCAATTAATTTACAGACCCTTGTGATGAGAAAACATCTAAATGCAATACCTTTCAAAGGAAAAAAATGCTTAGGAGATGAATTGCACAAAAGTGTATTTAATTCACAGAAAAACTTTTTCCTAAAATAACCATTCCTTACCTCTATAATGTATGAAATGTTTTCAGTGTACATGATTGAATACAATATTAGACTATTGGGCTGACATGGAAATTTTTGGCCACTTTTGGATGAAATGTCTCGCATTATCCAAGGAAATGGGCACCAGAATTTAAAAGAGAAATAATCTCTAAACGAAACGGTACAATGAAGAGCGAACTAATCTGAGAAAGGGACGACCTAATCTGTAAGTTACAATAAAAGAGGTCATCCTCGCATTATATTCAATTCTGCTCAGCTTATAATAAGAAATCAGAAAATAAGAAATATAATCTACCACACTTGCAGCAAACCAGTATTTCGAAGAATTGTGTATTGTTTTCTGCGTCTTGTCCATATTTAGTCAGACTGAAACTTTAAGCAATTTTATTCATCGGTGAAAAACATCCCCGGTTTTATGCGGTTTTGTAGAAATCGGCTTTCAGCGAAACTGCCTCGGTATTCGGAATCACCGAACCCCGTTTGTTTCAAAAAAAGTTTTGGCGATAAAAATATTTTCGGGAAGTTGAACCAATTTCGGGAAAGGAAGGAAACGAGACACGTAGAGATTGAGGGAGATAGAGAGATGGGGCAAGGAAGCAGCTCCAATTCCTCCGGTGCCATAAAATATTCCTTCACTTCCGCCAAATACCTTCATCCCCTTTCAGCTCACCCCCTCCAATAAACTCTCCCCCAAAGGGCCTTCCCTTCGCAAACAGCCCTTAGGACCCTCTTAGTCGATACTACGCACTATCTTCTCCTCAACAGTATCCAGACATTCGGCCCTGAAGAATTAGGGACTCAGAATAAAGACCCCGAAAATATCGTGGCACTTCTTCCTTAGGGCGTAAAACTACCACAACCGACTTTTACAACCGACGAATGGGGGGACGAAATAAGATTCAGACCATTTAATAATTATTCCCCAATGAATTAAGGGATGGCTCTTAAGATACTTTATACCACCATAAGATAATTTATTTCCCAACTCAGCAATTTGATGCGGAAAGTTTAATCATTTTCAATCAATGGATACGGATTGGATCCGATCAGAATGATTTTCTAATACACCTTCCGCGGCGGCGGAGTGGTTGGCGTGCTAGCGCTCCAGTCCATAGCTCCCGGGTTCGAGTTCCAACCAATCGCATGTATCTGGCTAGAAAATGGCCGTGAGTGAGTGGGTCCGATATTCCCTGAAAGGGTTGGCGGCAGGAAGGACATCTGGCCGTCAGAAGCAGCGCCGAAACCAAATTCATCATCACCAATCATTAAACAATAAGCAGTCAAAATCATAAGTGATGGGAATAAGGCTAAGAAGGGGACAAATACGAATTCTGATACCTTCCGAAATCCTACTTTTTGTACGGCTTAAAAAAGTTGGAGAAACGCTTGGAAAAGTGCAGAGAGTTAAAAGGAGATTACGTTGAAAAATAAAAATATCTACCCAAGATAACTTGTTTTTCTATCTTTTGCTACGGACTTATTAAACTACCCTCGTGCTAGACAATTTATAAGATTTAATATTAAGAATAAATGATGGAGGACTCCCTTATTTCAAGGAGAAATCATCCTAGCAACGCGAGTTAGAGAGGATAAAACTAAATCAGAGTTTTCTCGCCGAACTTCCATGGAATAAATGAAATTAAATATAATTAATTAAAAACAACCACAAGAGCGATTTCAACCCGAGACGCCTACACCAAGAGGTTAACTCCCGCCGTTTGGACCTCCTGGAAGAAGTGGAGATCCGAAACTTTCCCAAAGATGGAATGCTGGTCAATGAACAATTGTTTATGAACCCTTCCCCTCTCCTCTCTTTACCTAGCCAAATTTTCCCTGATGCTCTGTCCCCTACCCTCCCTCCCCCTTAAACTCCTTTACTATATATACTGTGGAGAAAATTGTCATTTTGCCTGAAGATGTAAGACCTTCTTACGAAACCGGTCGCAGAATAAAACCTGTGGAAAATTACGAAGGATTTTAATTTAATTTAGTATGGCTTTCCACCAAGTAACGCCTGATCATATCGATTTTTCCATGGAATACTTGATTTAACATGAAAAGTTTAGCTTTTGTTTCAGAAAAGAATACTATTACTATCTTTTCAAAAACTGATATCTACCCTCTAGCTTCACAATACCTTATGAAGGTATTAAGCGTGTCTTTAGCAGTGTCATAAAATTAATCAATCCTTCCCTTTATTTGAAGATAAAAATGATACCCAACCTAAGGCGTCAAAACAACAGGAAGGAAATCTAATTAAATTTGATTTCCTCCTGTCGAATGTGAAATCACTCAAAAGCTAATGGAAATTGGAGAAAGGGAAAATCGCGAATTTATTTTTATTTTCCATTCCCCAAATGGGACCATGCTTCCAAGGATCGAATAACTTGATTCAAAGAGTAGATTTTCTTTTGAAGAGAATGGATTCACGGTAAATATTTTTGCAAAATTTGATTTGGTCCTTGTTAGTATCTTTTCTGAATTCAACCACCAATATTTTCAGTCAATAATTACCACAACCAAAATTAAAACTCTTAACAGAATTCAGACAATCACTCTGCAATTTACTGTCACAAGTTTTGATGGGAAAAGAGGCTTGTTATTTTAATATAAATTTTTAATTGAATTGGGAATACGGCTATGAAATCAATTTCTTCTTAAGACCAAAACTCTAGGAATAAATAGATTTTAAACTTTTACGCCAATTACCAACGATGTGATGCATATTCGGAAATGTTTAAAAGCTCATCACACTAAGACATCTATCATGAATTTTACACATCGCGAAAAAGCCGTGACTCGCACACGGGACGTTTTTCGGTACCTTAGTGTAAATATTTCTTCACGGTAAATTTAGTCATTCATTCTTCATCTGCGCAAGCAAAAAAAATAACACAAAAAGAGCACACAAATCAAATTACCTTTAATTTGGTGTTAACGTAATTCATACGCGTTATATTAATTTGCAATAAATTAATAAAGTCTAGGGCCTATAATTAGTATGTAAAATGAGGGGTAACGTAGTAAGAGATAATTTCTTTCTAACTGAGCTTGAGTAAGTGTTCTCTGCCATATTTCATTTGGAAAGGATACCAAAATTATCTCCTAGATTTTTGTGACAATACGTAACAATACTAACTAAATTATCTACATCCCAAATATTTTATTGCAACACACAAACCGTTCCCACGACCACCCCTCGCCTTCGAGATTTCTATGGAGTGAATTTCAGTAATTTTTTCATTTTAAAGAAATCATTCATCACCATCGCTGCTCAAGGACGTCTCTTTTACGACGGAAAATGAGTGATTAATCTTCGTTTCTCGACAGCAGCTGCCACCATAAAAGTCAACAGTTGTAAATATTTTCTTGACTCCAATGAATTACAAAATTACCGCCCCAAAAAACAAAGCCAAAGTTCTGGTCTATTCTCTCAAAAAGACCGCCTTCGGAGTTATTAGCGCCTGAAAAACAAGCTTCGAAACTAATTGGGAGCACGTCTGAGACTTAACAGTTCTTAAATTAGTGATGGGAAGGAAAACATTTGATCTTTATATTAATATAAAAGCTCTTTATTTTTTTATGAATAGCCATGGATTAAGGATTGAGGAGACACAAGCAACTTTGGCTTTGGGGTTCCCGAAAAATGTGCAAAATAGAGCTGTTAATTCTAAAATCAACATAGCTTATGACTGTGTTACATAAGAAAGAGCATTTAGCATAATATTTCCATAATAAAAGTTTACTGCATTTACAATGAAAACAGGAAAATTCTGGTCAGTAATAGGATGTTGGAAATTCCAATTACGCAGGCACTCGAACCCGAGACCATAGCATGGGGAAACTAACTGGAAAGAATGCAACCCACTCCGCCACCGAGGTCGGCTAATTAAATCAGAGCAAAATTACGAAGTAAAGACTTCTTTAGAGTCACAATCATAAAATTTTATATGATTATTCGATAGCAAATTTATTCAACAAAATACTACCCATATTCACAGTAAAACACGTTGTATTCATACTGTAGTAATTCTCACAATATATCTGGTGTGCAATAATGCATACACGCAAAATAGTAACAAATACATTTACATTACATACTTATAATCCATATACCATTCAGAGGTAAGCACGTTATTTTCTTGTTTATGCTCAATTCTCCACCAAAGTTTTCTATTCTAGCATACATCCCTTGCTTCAGACGCAGTCATCAATCTTTTCATGCATTTCCCTTTACTCTGGAAGCTATGGATTTACGCAACCGAAAGAGGAGAAAAATTCCTGTATATCATTTTATCCAAGACCACCTTACTATTGTAGGAGTTCTTCCAATATGCAGTCATTTAATTTATCATTTCCAGCTTGAAAACTATTTTACGAATTTTAGGAATTTTCTTTTCACCATAAACATAGGAACTTCCATTTTCTGGTTCCTAACACTGGGGGAGATGTGACTGGCGTATTGCATCATGAAAGTAAATAATATTGTCAAATTTAAGTCTAGAATGTAATGAGAGGATCTGAATGAGGTAGCGCTACTGAGATAGAGTTACAAGAAAGGCTTCCAACCTTGCTTTACAAGAAACCATTGCCGAAGAAATGGGAACGAATGGAGCCCCTCGCGATTCATATTCTTTGAGAGAGCAGGAAACCGATTTCTCATTCCCAGTCCTCCCCTTACCGCCACGCAATCATAACAATAAAGGGTTCGATCGCAATCAAGGGAAACAGTAAAAAGACCTCCATGAATCTTGTGGGAACGAATTCCTCCCGGAGACATCACGCCTTCCTTACATCTTCTTGAAAGATACAGTTACCAGGAGTGCCTTTTCAGCTGCTATTTTTACCTTAAAATCAGATGAGAACTATGGTCAGGGACGTATGGTATGTCTAGTTATGACTGTTGCTCCAAGAATTAGCAGACGCAATCGTTTTCTATTTATTTTTTCGGTTTGTGCTGTGTTCCTGATAGATATCTCAATATTTCCCTAACTAAAACAATATAACATACCACTTTAAAAAGGTACAGTAAACTACACCTATTTCTGGCATGAAAATATCATATATGCCTTCCAACAGGCACCCTTTTGACGAGTACCATGAAGTTGTCGCTAATAGTCTGAAGCCGTTACTATTATTGTCGAAATATAAGGCACATGAACTCTCTGAGAGGAGCCATGCATAAACGATCAAGAGTATTTTCGTTATCCGTTTTATTTGCCTAGCCCGGCACGCGCCGTCTGACCTCTACCGGAATAAAACCTCTCCAAATAGAAGAAGTTTCACAAACACCGCTCCTGCCACCTTCCTCGACAGGATCACAAAGGAAAGAAAAGGGACGCGGAAGGAGGAAAAAACGACGTTTTACAACCCTCCTCTTCTCCGGTGGCACCCTACGGCGCAAACGGGAGCTTTGAGCGTGAATTTTTTAACGTCCTCTCAGAGGAGATCAGGGGGTGAAAAAGAAACCATAGCTGGAGGTGGTGTAATGGCGGGGGATGAGGCGGCCCGATTCCAGTTTGGACGATATGGGATAGGGAAATGGAAAAAAAGGGGTTTTGGAAGTCTTTTAGGGATGGAGATAGAAGACGCCCACTTAGGGCGCGCTGATGGGATGGTAGAATGAAGAGGGATGGAAAGTGAGGAGTTTACGGGTCCTACGAACGATTTTAAAGGATTTTACGACGGGGGCGGTTGCCGAAAAGAAAAGGGCGTAACGAGGGTGGAAGGAGAAACGCTGACTACTAAAAGGGACTCTCCGATGCAACGTGCCACTGCGACCTTCGATGTGTACACACAGAGGTGGAGGAAGTCGTTATAAGGGTACGGGAAATGCTCCGGAGGGTGGGAGGGGTTCGGTATCCTAGGAGACCAAATACGCTTCCGGAAGGAACGATGGAGGATTAGAGCCCCGAGGGATTCCCTACCGTGCGCGATAAAACTTTCACTATCTGCCGTATGAAACGGAGGCTGAGCAACCATGGCGGCTGACGAGTAAAATTGAAAGCGATGTTCATTAATGTTATGGCAAGGATGGAATTAATTTGCGAGGGGATACTCAGTCCAATGATTAAATGTCGCCTTATTATTGGCTGTTCTTCCTGAGGGAGCGGAATTGCTACATTAAATCCCGCGAACCTGCCTGTCGAGATGTTTTAAATGAAATTAATTGGGGTGATTGATTTATAATATTGATGACAAACTTACATTTCGCTAATTAGAAATAAGGTTTCGCTCGGATGATGAAACTTCTGTGATTACCTCCAACACCAACTAAATTTAATGTGATTCCGTTTGTTTCCTTGGTTTGTTAGACGAAGTGCTCCACCACTTCTTCCTTCCTTTGTGGAGAACCCCCGAGGATGGAGGCTTTGTCTCCGAAATGATCATTAGGCTTCTCAGAAATCGGTAATCCGGAGCTTCCCGTTTGTCTCTGAGCGCGAGTTCCGCTTGCCGAAAGACGGCTTACGGAGTGTTTTTTAAACCTCTATTTCATAATCAGCCGTGTTCCAACCTTCTTTTTCCTTATCGTCGCATCTTCAATTTCATACTTGCACCTATTTTAGCAACGTTAAAATTCACCATTATTCAAACATCTCCTATTCATCGGCATGGAGGATATGTTCTTCTTGAAATACATTCGCGTAAATGAAAAATAAATGCCATTCATTAGTCAAAACCATTCTTCAATACTTCCAAGTCTAGGCAGTTCTAGTCTATCTAGCATTCATAATTGTTCTATGCAATCGTAGTACTCTAACGACAAGAGCAATGATAATGATACTGAAGAGAATCGGATAGTAATCACGACTTCAAAACTAGCAAACTAATCCAAGAAGATGGTTCGTTCGCCTTTGCTGAAAGCGGTCCCGGGTTCGATTACCGGTGGAGCCCATTTGTGCGAAATGACCTCGACTGTCTAAGCACATCAGAAAAAGCAGGTCCACGTTTCACACCCATATAGCAAAGCACTCCATATCAAGGATTTTACCAATCTTTTCCTGATTCCTTTATCGAGACCCTTTGTCATTATTTCCCTTCGCTTCATAAAAGCTTCCTTGGCCAATGCTACTCTTTTTCGAACCTCATCTCCACATCTCCCATCCCAACAATTCAGTGTGCTGAAAGAAATTTTTTGCCCTGAAAAGGGCCTTTTTGCTTAGTTTCTATCGGAGGACGGGAAAGTGTTTCTTTTGAGAATGACACACATCGAATACATAATTTAGTGTTTCACTGCCATTGTCTCCGTTGGAAGCGGTCAACATGGACACCACCACCCCGGTACTGGATCTCAGGAACGCACCTTCTCCTACTATTGAAGAGTAAGCAGTTGACTGCCCTGCTAACAGTCTACAAGTTATCTCTACGTCCTGAGGTCTACCAAAGTGTTATTTGAAGGACCACTACTAGCCAACAATTGAGTGAGCCAACCACTGCTGCTGACAAAGGTTGGGTAGCTAATTTTTTACAGACTCTCAGTCAAACGCAAAGGTCACTCCGGTAACTATCAGAAGACTTCATATCAATGTTACGTAACTGTTTTAAATAGGAAAAAAGTAATAATTTTAATGTGTCTGGTGTAAATAGTGTATATGATTGGCCAAATTTAAGTCAACCTTTCATTACTCGCAACTCCTTTGATCCACTACTCAGTTCTGGTACTCCTTCCACCTCCTCCAACCCTCACCCTGCTCCTGACCCTAGACCAACCACCAACAAAAGATCAAAACCGATCATTATGATCTATTATGATCATTATTCGGATAATTGGGCAGATATTTTGAAAAATTAAGATTTTTTTACTTTCCCTCCAGTTAGTCAAATGGCTGGATCTAATATTATCTTATTCAAGTTTCACAATGTACAGGATTACCTGAATTGTATTAAATTGCTAAACAAATTACTATACGTTCAAATTGTCCAATAAGAGAAATGTAGATTTTGTGATTAGAATTTACCAACTGAAATTGACATTGATGGCATTAAGAATTAAGATTCTTAGCGTAATGTCTAATTTTACTATTAGGCCAACAAGGCAAAAAATGAAATCAATCGACGAAGCCTTAACTTGGTGGAATTCCATCCTATATGGTGGGAGAAATAACTTAGCACAAATTCCACAAAAGGTATTTATAACGACCGGTTTCGAATATTGCATGTTCATCATCAGGCGATTTGGGGATGAGCTAACTACCTAGAGTCGCAGCGCCTATACCAGCATATCCAATGCTCTTGGAGTTAAAAATCGAAAGAGTCAGACCGGATTGGTATAAATGTAGAGCACAAAGACAAGTAAATGCATTCGCTAATTTAACTATTGTATCGCTAAATTTAGCTTTTTTTCCTTCTTCTAACGAACTTTATCCTGTTTTAGCGACAACTCTGTGGAGTACGTTCCATTAAATCGACCCACTTCTACTTACTCTTATCATAACACGTTTTACTTATTTCAAATTAAGGCACAACTTTCAGTTATGAAAGACATGATATCATATATATATAAAGCAAATGTCTGTCCGTCCGTCTCTCCGTCCCCATATTTATCTAAGAAACGGTTTGCCTTAGAGATCTGAAACAAACTGCATTGTGTTTCTACGATGCTGAAACCCCCAGGAAAACTATTATCATCTCTGTATTTATTTATTTATCTCTCTTACACCTAACCTCTGAGTCATTTATATATAAAACTAGCTGAAGTGCCCGTTGATTCTCAACGGGGAAAATATATGTCGGATTATATGTAGTATACCTATTTGTACAAAAGAGAAAATAACACCTCACATCATCTCGTAGTTTAGTCCAACGGGACAGGTTATCGAAAACAAAAATTTTCTATTCAAAGTTCGAGCCCTAAATCTACAATCAACAATAAGAATGTGAATCATTATGGAATTTCCCTCTTATTATTAACGTCTCAAAGTAATGCGTAAGATTTTCAACTTCCAATTCTGGTAAATTTAATCGTAAAATTATCAAGAGTCCGAACTGATAAATAAAAAGTTACTCCTCCGTCTCCACTGATTTATTACGGTGCTACGCATGTTTGTTGCCCCTGTAATTCATTACTACAAATTGTCCGTGACTAATATAATTAAAATCTCTGAAAATATTCATCCTCTTCATATCGTCATCTTTTTCTAAATGGGCCTAAATACACATGCATTCTTATGGGAAAATGAATAAACTCGGAATCAACAATCGCATTGGTCGTCAGGGGGACGGGTTGTTTACAACCTCGAAATTTCACCAAATATTCGCATATTTTATCTAAATTCTCGCAGTTTCGAAACTAAAGCTTTATTCTACGACAATAATAAGAATCTGTATTCAATTTCCCTTNCTTTGTATCCGTCGGCTGCGACGCAATTTCCTGCGGTTTTCGAGGCATCGTGAAAGATGCCGAAACTCGTACCCCGCTTTGTTCCGTGCGGATTTTTCAATCTACGATTCTCAGAATGGTTTGGCAGTGTTCAGGGTCAAATTTGTTATATTTTCTTCCGGAGTACGGAATTCCAACTCTAGTGACCCGGAGAATTCAGCTCTGAAAGAAGTCGTGAAAAATTATTTTCGAAGTTGATATTTATTTATTTATTTCACCCTTACGGCGAGGTTAGCCCCAATGGGCCTCTCTTACACCTAACCTTTGAGTCATTGATATAAAAATTACTCAAATTAAGTCAACTTACAACTAACATCTATTGCAAATTAATACAAATCTAAAAGTCCTAATATTATATCATGCCAAACCTAAATTAATACTAATAAGTAAAAAGAGTAAAAAACACAAAGTAAGAGATAAATATAAATAAAAAGATTTGGGTTGTGGAAAAAAACTCCTCAACTGAAGGTTTACGGAGAAAAACCTACGATGCGGGAAAACGCCCACACAAGAAGGGAAGCGAAAAAAACCCGCGAAAACACAGAGATAAAAAAGCTTAAATATGTGTACTGATCATTCTGGCAGCTGGAACTATGTTTTTCCGGCATCGACAGCCTATAAAGGTCCGGGTTCGAACCCAGGAGCCATAACACGATGAACGCAAAATACGTTTTCATGACTTGAAGAGGTTGTTTCTTTCAAAAAATTAAATTAGAAACAATGGTCCTACAAAATGGAGACAAGTGTCCAAAGAAAGGAAAATGATCATATATTCTTATTTTAGTCATGAAATATTGTTATAGATCTGAACTTTCGAGGATTTTGATAAAACACACTGAAATTTCGTAAAATGTTTGGGAAATAAACAACCCATCCCTTTGACGACCAAGGCAATTGTTGAATGTTGATTTCATGAATTATCCTCTAAAAGTGCACGGGGATAATCAGTTCTTATAACTTTTATAAGAAATGTACGTAAAGTAGTCTTTCATAGCTTGAAAACAGTCGAATAAATATTATAAATAATGGTAAGAAATATATAGAGTTATTACGACGGACTCTTTCTGACTTCGGAGGACCAGATACAGTAAAACCCGTTTAAGACGTACTCGCTTAAGACGTTATCCCGCTTAAGACAAGATTTTCTTCCGGTTCCGGTCCCTACCACACGAATCACATGGTAAAAATACCGCTTAAGACGCTCTGCTTCCCGCTTAAGAC
>KZ308263.1:747213-792240 GCA_000376725.2 Ladona fulva
GCATCAAGTACGTAAATTTTGCTCGTATGTAAACCGATCAAATAATAAAATTCACAGTATCAGGAGAGGTGTTGCGAAAATCCATCGGGGAACAAATAAATGAACTATAAGTATAATGAAAAAGTACCATTCTTTTCCCTGATAAAATGGAATTTGTAACTGCGCAAGTAACTAAGAGGTTCTCTTTGTGCGACAAGCAGACCATTCTTCAAAATTATGTTAGGCAACCGGCATTACACAACCCGGTTATAATGTTATCCCGCTTAAGACGCAATTTTCGCTTGGTCCCCTGAAAAACGTCTTAACCGGGTTTTACTGTATATAGTATAATAGATGTATTTTTAAACTAAATTAAGTTCCGTCATGCTTGACGGGGGCGTTTACTAGTTCTACTATAAATTTATTTAGTTCACTTTTTGAACTAATTCTCCTCTTATAACGGTGAATGTACTCTATTTTATTTTTTCAGTTTAGTGGTTTAGCTGCTTTTCAGCATATACCGACATTTTCAAAAAGAAATTAACTACTATGTGTAAACGATAGCTTCGTTTTTCTCCCTTTCTGTATAAAAACAATAAAAAATATTTCATTCGTCGGGGTTTGATAGCTGTAACAATTCATAATTCAACATATGTTAACTAAAGGGAAAGAATGTTTCAGCACCGATGAAATACAACCGTTCAACTCCATGTCGCCATGACGAACTCCACGACGAATGCTACATTTTGGAAATCAAAAATCGGAAATTCTTTTGTGATGAGCGACATAAAGGAAGATACGGATCCGTTGGCTGGCTTTTGATTACGAATCCGGAAGACCTGGGCGCTGAAAACAGAGGACCCATCAAAAGGGAATGCTCGTTATTTCAAATTAGGAACGAGGAGAAAACGCCGAACCTTAAATTGGTTCTCGATGCGTGCAGCGTTGGCATACGTAATTGGAGCTCTGAGTTGCTTTTTGGAGGGCTTCTTTAAATTTGGATGCACATGAGCAAATCGCGTTGATTTCTCGAACGAGAAAATTGCTCTTATGAATAAAAAATGTCATCAATACATTTCTGGCACTGCTTCTGTTTTTGCACTCAGGTTAAGTACAGCGTTTAAAGTGCAGAAAGCAAGATTTTACGGCTGCAGTTTAAAGCTCAATGATGCGAAAATGTATCAGAGAAAAAACAACTTTATGATAAGATATATGAGTCGGGTGGGCTTAGCCACTTGCGACTCGCGAGCCACATGTGGTTCTTAGGGTACGTCAACATGCCTCTAATATAAGATTGAAAATGAAAATAGATGAACAGCGGATTACTAAAAATCGAACGGGTATATATTTCTGCCCCGTTATCTTATTCAGCCGTTAGTACAGAGAGTTTACAATCTGACAATGCCGTAGGAATACCCCTCCCCCCCATCACCCACTACATAACTGTATATGGCTTTCAGGCCCTCACACGAGAGGTTGGACGCTTTACGGAAGATATGTAAGATATGTTAGAAAGGTTTCATACTAAGAAAGAGCCTGATTTAGAATTTAGAAAATTCTTCCCTTTGATAAACTTTTCCATCCCTCGTGTATTGAAATTATGGCACTATTATTATCTATATTAATATTGACCGACGTAATACCTAAGGTTAAGATTCCGATTTCCCTTTACTTAATAGTCCTCGTATATCAAAAGATTAATAATTTTAAAATCTGAAATACAAGGGCATAAAGATTGCAATTACTTATTATTGGTAACATTCTAATAATAGCAATACTTCGGAAAGTGTCTACAAATTAAAAAAACACAGAAAACCACAAAAAACTCTAACACAGTCAGGGTGGCTCTAGGTTATACTATGCTCCGCTACCGGCAGCTAGTCGCATTTTTCGTGTGTGTTCGTCTTTTGTTATTGCTTGAGGCCCACCACTGTAATGGACCAGTAAATGGTTATTTGTTGGGTGCACTGGGACATGAATAAATAAGTACAGTCCTTGGTGACTGAATGTGAATTTCTCCCTACAGTTAGTAAAAGGAGATGCTCAGGGTGCTCCTAATTCCTGGGCAATCCGATACTCCGCTCACTCTATTTACAGGCTACATCCGGCCCTGATCACGGTTACATTTTCTTAATATCGTTATGAAAATTTTTTGAAAATGTCTTGGTGATCTTAGTTTCTTTGTATATTTAGCAAGCAATAACTCCTTAGCACGTTTAATTTCCCTTTTTTCCAATCGTAGTATTATAAAACTTCAACAATTGATTTTTTACTCATTTCTTTTTCCAATAATGAATCGTCATTGGCCAATGACTGTAGGAACAAAAGAATTCCATACTAGAAGTGAGATTCGAACCCGCTACTTTAGCAAGGCTGGGCTCAAGACCAACCCATAGATCAACGATACCGATCATAATCATGAGGAGTCAGATTAATGACTTCCATTTGGGTTGGAGTCATAAAGTATACATTTTACGAAGTTACAAATAAAATCACAGAATATTTCTGAAATAAAGCAAGTTATCGCCTTGCGAGATTAAATGCAAGGATAGCCGTTATTTCCGATCTTCGCATCCAATCAAGATGTAATCAATGTAATAAGTACTTACTGTATCATACTAAAATTTCTTACGATAAAAATATCTTTTTTCCTCTCGAATAATTTTGAAATCGCTGTGATGTGCAGTTTTGGCTATGTTGTCATTAAGGTTCGCCGAACCCTTTGCTCGGGTAACATTCTGCACGTAGAAACAACTAGACTAAAAGGTGTCATTAACGAACAGCTAGGTACCCTTGCCGTCAAAAGAGACTCGTTTGTAAGCAAATATACGGCTTACTCTGTTGGTTCTATTCTGCTTACGAGTCAAGCTGCATACCATTTCCCTTTAACACATTCCCTGAGTATCCCCCGCATTGGGAAGAGAACGCACCATTAGCTTGCTGCGCTTCTCTCACTGCAAACTTAAATGATCGCTTTGGTTCCAGCGCATTCTTTTTATCCAATCCATTAACACCTTTCCGGGGCATTTTCTGTGAGAAAGTAGTAGCGGAGACTTGAGGGTCGATTTAATAAATTCTAGGGCTTAATTCGAAATTTTATTCCTAAACATCTTGGAATATTACTCCAATAAATATATATTCCAATGCAGTAGTTCCTTGGCTAACGAAGATAAATGTTTCCGGAATTATCTTTGTCACCCCAAATGCTATTTCCCATGGGTTTCTTAAATCGTAATCAGCACGCAATCACCAACCAAAAAAATACCAATCTCATCTCTAGTAAGAAAACATCCTGTATGCGCTGGTGAATTTCTATTTTTGTTTTTTCGTGCATTCACCAAAGTATTTAAGTAATTGTTAGCCGAGTCAGTATTGTATCAAATTTATGTGGCTTAAGCAGAGATTCTAACCGTTTTTGTTTCGTTCCTGTTTTTGCACAGATTTAATCGGAACGCGAAATTTCGGTACGGTTCCGGTTTCGCTCAGTAAGTAATCGTCAAAACGATTTTCTCCTCTGCGATAAAATAATCCCTGAGTAAGGTGGATATTATAGGTGATTCTTAAATAAATTACTTTCAATTACATTTTAGTATATATATGTAAAATATAGACATATCGTAAAATGTAGATATAAATGAGCTAACCACGGAATAAGTTCACTTATAAAAATTAAAAATTTATAAAATATGATTGCTAAATATGACTTATGTTACCTATGATGAGAAAGCGAACCAATCATCGGAACCAAAAAATACTGTTTTCAGTTTCGGTTCAGGTGCAAGGATTTTAATTAACATAAAGATTAGTTATTTTGCTCATAGGCTCAAAGTGAAAATAAAGTTGAGAATTAATTTTCTATTACAACAAAGTATAGATTCACTCAGTTATGAAGCATTAAACAACGAATTAAGCGACGAATCATTATTAGCAGCGAAGCTTTAAATCACTAAATAAGCATGCGGAACTGTGTTTCCACGCTTCCCCCTCCATAGACCTCAGATACGCGGTGAATCTACTAGTCAAAAGCTCGTGTTAGTTCTATCAGCTCACATACTACTGGTGCTTTGAAAGTAAAACTTTCAGCCCTAGGCCGTAAACGACAAGATAGCGCGGAAATTATGGTCCTTCGGGCCGAGAGGCTAAGAACCGCCGTGTTTCCATGAGAGAGTCCGAGGGTTGCAGTGGTGCGATTGCTTGGATACATCGCCAGGTAACGTACGTGCAGTGAGGGGGAGGGGCGAGGCCTTTGTGTGAGCCGTAAAGAAGAGAAAGAGGGGCAGTCCGCGAGCTATAGATAAGCTGAGGCCGAACTGGTAAGGAGGGGAAACCGTAGATTCAAGGGAAGATAAGAGATCACCCTCGCCGCCGTAGCGTGAAGCCATGAGATGCTGGGCCTTCTCGGCGCGCCCCGTCTTACACCCGTTTTTTCTGCGACTCCCACAAATTTTTTACTTCCAAGGAAAACTGCAAATGTAGTCCTGAACTATCATTCCAGAAATTATTTTTCCTGAGCCAGGATGGTCAGATTTCTTACGTCAACGGTGGGAAACATAAGAAACCATGGAGCATAGACAATTTTCGGCGCCATATTATAATAATTCTGTCTAGTTTACGTATTTACGTATAAATACAGTTCGCTTAGTCTATAAGAACATGAATATTAGTGACTACGTAATTTATATATTAAAGAATTTGTTTTGTAAGGTATTTTAGAGATCTAACGAAGGGTCTTGATAATGAAATCAGGAACTGATTGGTAAAAAACCTTGGAGTGGAGTGTTTAGCTGCATGGAGATGACACGGAACGGGATGGAAAGATTGAGTTGGGATGTTAGAAAAACAAACGGCGATGCTAGAGATGGTAGGGGAGGAATGTATATTTATGTATATAATATGAATATACTCTGGAGCTTCATTCATATATTTTGGATGTCACTAATTATAGAATAGCGCAGTCTTCTCTTATTTTCTTCTGCTATGGATAATTTTTCCACACGTATCTCTTACGTTGTGTGTATCAACAATACTTCGAACATTGTGGCATGCTGTTTCTTATAAATTAATAACTTTATTAAGAATGACGATAGGTTAGATGGAAGAGGAGACCTATCAGCCAATAAAGATAATTTATATTGATCATAAGAAAGCGTGAAGATCATCGAACTGGTGATGACAGCAAAATGCATCCGAAGTACAATGCAAAGAGGCCACTGATGGCAGTTGCTCCAAGGCTACGACAACGGTTTTCCGAAACCCAAATTGATACAGATCTATATAAAATTCCAACTTTCCCCTCCAAGGAAGTAGCAAGGAAGCAGGAAATTTCTAGACCAGCGTCAGAAGGGGGGCAGACAGCACAACTGCAGGACAGTCAGTCGAAATCAGAATATCCAGTCACCCTATCCTACGCGTCATTGAAGAGGCGGTGTAAAATTGATTGAAATTAAATTAACTAACACAGTGAAGTATAACTTAATAACTTCCTGTTACTGTGGAAATCATTACGTTCATCATAATTTCATAATGTCGTTCCACGAATTCCTGCCCACTACGATAGATTTTAAATTACTAATGTTTACCTCGGTATATTCTCAACGGTGTTTAAAATTTAAATTATGGTTCGCTGGAATTACGTGATACAAAATGTATGGGGATACGTAGAAGATCCGCGGATACAATTCTCTGGCTCCATCCATAAAATGTATTCCCTTTGGATATATGAATAATTTTAGTTCCTTCACATTCCTGGATTACCTTTGATTTAGTTGTTGCTTAGTGTGTTAATTGTTACTATGTGTACTTAATAAATTTGTGGTATATTTTAAAGTAACCTGAGTTTATGATTTAAATAAGTAATTTAATTTTAAAAATTCGTACTAATTGAAGGTAACAAAATAAAAGCTGGGAAAAAGAGCAGAAACGTACAGGCTCTTCTAAAAACCTGCGGTTACGCAACTAAAAAGCTCAGTTTTATGAAGCGCATTGCAGGTAGATGCGATGTAAAAGTTAGAGAGCGATGCTATTTCACGTTAGTTGGGCCCCACCCGGAATGTAGCGAGTATATGGGATCCAGAGGATGAAACGTTTACTCGCGAACTCGAGAAAGAGCAGCGGAAGGTGGTGCGTTCTGTTAAAATAATTCTGCGAAGGAAAAGCAAGCGTTATGCAAATGCTCTCAGACGCAGGTAGAGAATTATTGAAAGTTTGATTAGATTAGGAGATTATAAACTAGGCTGCGATTCCTTGATAAATTTAGGAATGTAGAAGACATAATCGGTAATATGTGACCCCCCTGCTACTTCGTCCGACCAGAATATAAGCGTAAATAAGAGAAAAAGATGTAGGTAAAGTTCGTTTAGGGACTCATTCTTCCCGCGAACGATACGCGACAGCAATAAACTAAAGAGGTACCTCGAACGTTTGGTGTTTACACCCACTGCCACGCGCCGAAATGCTGTTTTCAGGGTATTTATGTAGATATAGATGTAAAAATATTTAAGAAAGATATATTTAAAGTTATGACGTCATTATAAAAATGTTTTTGTGTTAAAATAGCTTAACAATGATGAAAAATTAAAATCGAATAACCTCTCTGAAACTAAAATTATGTATGCATATACTTGTCATGCTCAAAAATATTGCCCAAGTTTTGATTTAAGATCAATTTAAACTAAAAATGGTAATTTTCTGAATCGCAAGCTTGCCAAACATTCGCATCGGTATTTTCCGACAATGCATAATACCTAAATCCTTCCTCTTTCATGGATACGAGGTTTCTGCTAAATAGCAACTAAGGAAAACGACTTCTTTGTCAATTTCTTCAAAACCACCAAACAATCCCTTTCTCACTCTGAGAGCCATGGAGTGGATACAGGAACGCAAGCTTCGAATAGTAGCATTGTCGTCTCGCTTGACAGACCGCTGCGAGGTTCTTCCTGAGGGGCTTTGAAATAACTGTCCACACTTCCCAGATTTATTTCTAGCGTCCCTCGAAAGATTGAAGAAATATGTTGGAATTCCGTGCTTTGAAAGTGTGCGGCGACTGAAAAGGCTGAAACGCCAAAATTCTTAGGATTCGTCGCCTTCTTCACCAAGGACAGAACTCACTCACAGAGCTCTGCAAAAGCACTCGCGACATGCTGCATTGAATTCTTTCTTGCCATAAAATCCTTTCTGTCCCTTTTTAGTTACTTTGAATCACAAATTCATCCCTCTAGAAATGATGTGCATGGTTTAGTAATATTCCGCAGCCTTTTTTCTACGAGATCAACACATAAAACATTTTTCCTATTTCTCATAAATTTACCACACAATTTAACAGTTTATGAATTGAAATAACTATGGTATACTATGTAGTACTTGAACCTTGATGCAATATTATGATAAAAAGTCATGCTGTTAACTCAATAACGAATCTTTAGGACCAAGTTACATAGATTTACGATCCCATTACTAAATTACGAATCCTCACAATATTTTTAATTTAAATGATTTATTTTCCGTCATTTTCAAATTGTAATTGAGTGGAGTATTTCTTTAAAATTTAGATTACGTTTTCTCGGTACAGGAAAGTGATTTAGGATTGGGCGAGTTAACCCAGCATCGTAAGAAAAAATACCACCAATTACACGTACATGTAATTACACATTAGCGTCTAGGAAATTCAATAAATTATACGAAATTGTAATTCATATGTGAAAAGAATACTTACAATATTGCGGAGGATAATGAGTGCATCACCAAGCTTAATTTAGATTCTTACCTGAAAAGAAGATAAAAAGACATTGCATTAGTTTACTATTTTCATCTTTCCGAATGTTCTAAATATATAGTCCGAATATTCTAAAAACACCAAAAACCTTCTTTTGCAGCGAGGATAAAAATCCTGAAGTTTTCAGAATTACATAAGGTATAAATAAATAGTTAAAAAATCGTTACTATTTTCTAGGGGCTTCGGGCCGTAGCCCCGCTTGCCAGACCGGAAGAGTTCTACCAGAGGCCCTCAATTGCATTTCCTCCAGAATTCCACTGAAGGTCTCTTAGAATATAAAACACGTCTGTCTGCGATTTGCTTCAAATAAACTTGGTGCAGAAAACGTCATCACTAAATTAACTTTGACTTCGCAGAAGCCGGAATCCCCTTCATAAATATAACGTAACAGAAAACCAAACGGGAAACTATGTTTACTATTTCACCCACGTTTCGGGGTCTAACCATAAAAATTTTCAGACCCCAAAACTTTTCAATGGACGGATCAAAACGATTCTGAGGTCAGTTAAACCTCGAGCGCTACTTCCCTTGTCCCGGATTCTTCCTCGGAAAGCGGGGCACAAAAAGGATAATTTTATTTATTTCGCTTCCGAACTACGTTCCTTGGTTCATCTTGTAACTGTGTTCCTGAATGCAACCGATTGATTGCACTTGGGAATCGGCCAAAATTCCTCCAACGTTCCGAAACAACCGAATTCGAAAACTCCAACGTATGGTGGCAAAGTTTGGAAACAGTTCCCCGAGTCACTTTGAATTCAAAAATAGTAACATTTGAATGAATGACTGGCATTCCGATAGAAACAGCCATGTCACGAAATCTAAAAAATTTCCCAAAAAAATTCGGAAAATATATTAGAGGAAATCTTCCGGTGAAGCAGAAACATAGCATGTATATTTATAACGGGGAGAAAGTACCAATTATAGACATTTGAGCCCTTTCTCAAATCTATTCATACTAAAGGTACTAATATGCTATGCTTTTAATTCTTTTGAGGTGAGACTATATTCATTTTTGATACTACAAATTAATATTTTAATGAAAGTAGTGCATATCTGAGCCAAAGAATCCCGTTTATATCTATTTTCGGTGAAATATTTAAAATCTAGACCGTATTAGCTAATCAATCTACTGAAATAAAGAAAAACTTTAATGCTAATACTTCAGAAACATTCGCACGAGCATCGTTTGGGCATTTATCGTTTAAAAGTAAGTCTGATATAAATGGAAAGTACTACTTTGACCAAAGTTTACGAAAATGTTCTCACTACGCTTAAGTTTTACGAGAAAAACTTAAAGTCGCTGACAAAATTAGATTTGAAATAGAAATTCATAATAGATAAATAAACGTCTTTTTCGGCCGAAAGTGAGATGAATAAATCTCATCTTCCATCATTACAATTTATAAAAGTTACGATAACAATCCAAGTAAATCGCTAATAGCCCTGCTAACATACCTTGATAGATTGAATACCTTTTATTTGTATTTTGGTACAAAATATAGCAAAATTTGTCTGTATATTACTTCTCTCTCGGTCTTCTTCATGTTAGAAAGATTATGAAACATTTTGAGGTAAGAGTTTAGCTGATTAATAGTATTCTTTAGGTCTCTCCTTTTGCTTGCAATGAAAAGCATTTTCATACGGTAATCGTACCACACTTACTTGGGAATTCCTTTCCAAAGCTTTTCGTAGCTAAGGGGGTGGGGTTTGAGGTACAAACTAGCCGTCAGCTTGAATATTTTGCTCAGAAAATGGCTATTAGTAAGGACAAGATTTTTACAATCCATTCACCGTTTACGGAGACTCCTTTGGACGAAGACCTCATTCAGTGACATAATATCTGATTATAAATCCAACCCGGGTAGTAAATAACAGAAAACAAGAAATAGTACTGAATTATAGAATCGTATTACACGAAGGGAAATTGCTTTTCTCCCCTTACTTTTTAACTTTCACCGAGCACAGAACGTAACGAAGATAGCAGAGGTAACAGAGTAGTAAATACGCAGCCGAACATCGAGCAATAAGTATCTCCAGGTATCGCAGACGGTTAAGTGCGTGGATCAGGTCGGACTCTCTCATCCCAACTTTCGGGCTTCTTGCTCTCTCTTATCGTTCGGATCTCTTTTCCAAGCGATAAGGAAAGGGAGGCGAGCGAGAAAAAAGTGGGGGAGTGGCTGTCGGTGACAACGCTTAGTCCAGCGGCTAAAATACCGTCCGAAACCAGACCGTTGGAAAGATCTGTGCGAGAGTTGGGACTGATATAGGCTAGGGACGTCGTTTGTCTTCGAGGCGATTTCGGGCCTGTATCCACAGCCGACAGAGGGAGAGAGTTTCGCATTATCCATTCCACTATATACCTTTAAAAGCTGCGAATTCGAACGTGGAAGGAATAACCGTCAGACGCTATCCTAATAATCTGATCGAAGGCGAGAAGCATGACGACAAAATGCTCCGCCATCATTTACATTCTCCGCGGAGCATAAATTGCGATAAGGGCTTAGGAGTGAATTTGCCGTAGCTGACGTCGACCGATCGGAATAAAATATAGCGTCTCCTCCGAGCTGCGATTTGGATATAAAGCACCTTTTTCCGAAACATATAACCGAATCTTTATGGAGTTTTCAGAAAAGCCTTTAAAACGATTGCACTGGTCCATTTACATTCTTCGTATCGAAAGATAGTGCATTACTTATTTCTTTAGTGTTGACAGCCAATCGCTAACGCTCCGATAAGAGCACAAGTTCCTTTATTGAGACGTGTATTTTGATCGATTTAAAATATCGGATGCATTGACTCTCGTTAAGAATCCTTGTTGAAATTTCTTTCACCACTTAGGAACTATTTCGAATGACAAATAAAAATCTAACATTTAAAGAAGATGTAATAGGGATTTCTCCACCTAGTTTTACTTCGACAACGAGCATGAAATAAGAGCGATAGACGCTAAGAAAAATATATTTTAAACACAATTTTCTGCGGAAGATCCACAATAGTGATACACAAAAGAATTTATTAATCATTTGGTATTTACACCCCAAACGACATGCTGTCAAGCGGCTATGAGGGTAAAAATGCATTTGTAAATTTTTTGTAAGAAATATCAATTTTAGTGGTATTGACGACGTAACATTCGAACTAACTTAATCATGATAATCATCAAATTCATCAAAAATTCAATTTCATTACGTTAAAACGATGAATTTTAAATACATAGAATCAACATATAACGAAGATATTATTACACCGCTTATATTATGGGAAAAACTCGATCGCTTTCAATCATTTTCTCAGCCCTGACTGAAGTGTTATCTTTGCGGTGAGAGTGTAGAAATTTTCTACCTAAATATGTAAATACGTAGACTGTCCTCTACTAAGCGACATCGTCTCAATAAATATGCAAATTTTCTTCATCACTCTCGGCCTCTGGCAAACATTTACACACTTGATGACTTTTTCCTGCTTATACCAACAGTGAACTAATACACAAACTATGAACCGAATTGATATATTTTATTACCTGTAAGAAATCTCTTTGTAGCTACTTTTTAACTTAAAAACAAAAGAAACAACTTCCTAGTCGTAAGGGGGATGTAAATACATTTTTACGAATTTATTTATTGAATGTATGCTTTTTCTCTCTTAAACAAATATCCATCAAGGGTATAGTGTCAGACGTTTATTACGGAAACATTTATTGATGAAAGAAGCTAAACTTGTAAAAACAAGCCACTAATTATAATATTTTTATATAACACGGATTTGTTGTATAGCGTCATCATATGATCAAACAGTTTCTTTGCGACTATTTTTCCCCATGATATAACAACGCTTGAGTCCAGAGCGAAGAACTGAACGGATACATTTTAGATGTATTTGAAAACCCCTTCCTTACTATTGCTATACTCTACTATAGACCTAATATTGGAAACAATTCAGAGATTTATTCAATGTGTAATAGATGGGACATATACAATTTCGACAATGATCTGATAACCATGCCGTTAAATTATGTATTCTCCCTGAAAAACAATTCGCGCACACAAGCACATCTGAGCGAATAAAAAGATTTCAGGCGTTACTTTGTGAAATGTTTGCATAAAAAATGAAAAAGAACACTTTGGGAAATTCTACATGAGGAATTTATTACCTTCTAGGCTTCTTTAAACTTGGCTTAAACATCTTCACACTCTAAAACAGACAAAATAAGGCATCAAAAATTAACTATTTAGAGGATTAAGTTGAGAGAGATGTTTTTAAAGGAATACATCATTTGTAAGTTTGTAAAAATATCAATGAGATCTTTCACAAAAGTAGTTAAGTAGTAGTAGTAGTAGTAGTGGGTACGTTTGTGCCAAAAACTCTCCATTTTTTATGTTACCACAATCTCTGAAGCGGGAATGAGGCGATTGAGGCTATGTGAGGTAACTTTCCTAGAAGTCTATGAATGGAAAAATCGCACGAAAGTGCAGCGCAATGACCTTCTGTAAAACTTTTCAAATCATTCTACAAGGAGTGATCAGGATGAATGCCATTATTCAGTACCATTCGTACTTCAATAGCTTTCATGATACTGGTATTACAGCCATGAGCAAGAGAGACAAAATTATACGAAAGATAAATTTCTCTCTCTCTCTTAACTGAAGTAGATAAAAAGAGATATACTCGTATTTATGAAAGAATCCATGCGGTAAGGATTATGGAGAAATAAGAGCCGTCACAGGAGAGGAGAAAATTGGTAGAAGGGCAAATAAAGCGAATTGAAGCCAAAGAAGAGGAGAGAGAGGTTGGATTTGGAAGGTGTGAGGTGTTATTCGGGAAGGAGAAGAAGCTACGCCACAAAGACACTCCGCAGGAGGTTTTTAAGGGCCCTTTTTGTGAGCGTGCGAAGAAAGAAGGGAAGGGAAAGAAAGCGGACATGAGGGTCGAAAAGCCTCGGCGAGAACTGTTGTGATATATGTGAACGCAAGGAAAGTTTCTCTCTTTCCTTCGTTTCTCTTCTCTTTACCCGTAAATCAAGACGGAGGGAGAAAGACTCGTAATATAGATGAGAAATGTAGCACTAACTGCGGTTAGACACAACAAACGGCGGAATTTGTTCTTGTGGATGTTGACTCGATGTAATAAAGGCCGGGGAACAGGAGGGAAGATTTACGACGAAGTGGGTGAGGGTGCTATCCGATCAGATTTGTGTTCGGGAAGGGAATCGGCTGGTTTACTCCCGCCGTCATCCCGGCGTTGTACCTTACGGAAGAGATATCAACAATGCATGGGAATTGGGGATAACGCCTTCCTAAATAATGCTCAAGTTCATTTTTCTTACTTTTTCCTCTTTTCATTTTTTCGGACCTCCATGGTTCTCGGTATGCGATGAGTCTTCGTAAAACCAAACAACACCAGAGATTTACTTGATAGAAAGATCTTAAACGGGGTCATAAAACAGATAAATTATACTTTATATATATTTTGCCTGTCCTCTCATGAATATAGATTTTCCTTCCGAACGTCTTCGAGTGGTGTCAGTTATGCATTCAACCTTTTTACAGCTGCAACGTGAATTTTATTCCTTTGCTTAAGTAACGGGGTTTTATTATTTTTCTTAGACTGAGCTCTGAACATTTTCAGCGGAAGAATCACCATGATAAAGACTGAAATATATAAATACTTTTCTTCAAAAGCATATTAATATGATTACGTGTTTATTATACAGTAGCTTTGGACGATAATATCTATAATTTAAAGTAGTTATTTTACAATCAAGTTTGTATTTCAACAAGAAGCCTTTCATGTATGAAATCAAACGGGAATCCTTTACGGTAAGGCCCTATTCCATCAATTGGTGCGCCTAATTGTAAATCGGATTCCTACTGTAAATAAAACAGAAATCTAGGTTACCAATGAATAACGATTAATAATCAATATAAAGATATGATTTTCTAGTCCCTGAATTGAATACTATAGTTATTAATGCTATAATTTAAAATAAATATATTGCATAATACATACCTCACTAAGAAGAGCTATTGCTATTTGCCCTTCAAAATAGTGAGTAATACTCTTATCCTCTTCCACTTTAATGCTTAATGTATAACGAAAGATAATAAGTGAACGTGCTCGTATAGGGTTTGAGGGGAACTATTATTTTCATAATAATGTGCATTTATAGGTACAATGTTGCTTTCTAGAGATCATGGCCTTTCTTGGTGCGAGGTTAATTCTTTTTCTAAGCCTAAAAGTGAATTCGAAATCGGAATTTGATTATATATGCCCTTGGTTGGGTTTTAACACGTATCATCATTAGTGGTAAGCACGAATCCCCATCACCATACATGAACCGCAAATTTTCGCATGTCCTTCACGTACTGCGGTTTTGTGTTCCACGGGATACTAGAATAATGGTGCTTCTGAGGTTGGAAAGATATTACAGAACCCAGAAAGAATGATTAAAGAAATGCCGCCCTCACATTTGCTTCGCAATTCACCTCTCATTGTTCTTCAATCAGGTTTATATCCTTCGCCTTTCCATTCTCCTCAACGCTGGTACAACGTGCAACGAGAGATTGCCATAACATTTACGAGTTACACGATAAATTAAATTTCAGCCTTCAGCTCTCCCTTCATTAACCAGACCATGATTTTGGATTTAACGCTTCAAATGTATTACTCGGATCCCTTTTCTTACGAATTTATTACTCAGATCTTTTCTTAGGAAAAGTCTTCAAGACAATTAAAGATTACCGCACTTGGTGGTTTTTTCTAATACTCACTGCATGGAAAAATAAGCTACTCTCTTCATTTGGTGTCGCAAAATCGGCCAGTAATCCGGTTAGTAATCCGTCTAGGAAAGAAAGCATTACAATGAATCGTTTCTAACACAACGTTTGAAGGGAATATCATGAAAAACTTACGGCCAAATATATTAGCCGGAACATATGATTACGTAACTGGATGTTTTAGCTACCCTTTCATAAGAGAGGTTTTGAGGAAATGTAATGTTTTCAAAAATGTACCTCTAATTTGATGCTCATCAGCAGTTGTACATATACAGCAGTGTACAAATATTTGCCACAGAAAATGGCATTCCAATGTTCAAGGAACATTATTTTGCAGACTGTCAGTCCACCGATAAGATTGTAGCTACAGTTCGCTCTTAAACTTTTGAAAAACGACATTTTAAAGTTTACTATGGGCTTGTTAATGACGCAAGTTTGGACAGCACTTAAAGAGCAAATATTTTTTTTTATCAGCTTCAATTAAAATTTACTATGATCAATTAAATCAATAGGAAAAATTTCACTCATATTCTTCTTCAGGAGAACGTTTCTTGAAATTCATGGATGTATTAACACCCCAAAATAATATGGCTATCTTATTTATTTCATAGTCAGACCTAATTAAGTAGGTCCCAGTCAAAACTCGCTATACTTTTATCTACAGGAAGTAAAACAGTCATCGTTGGCAATTGTATTAGATTATTAGGAAAAAAGAGAGTAAACAAAAGGAATAAAGAAACTCGATCAACCTAATAAATGCTATTTGTCAAAACATTACAGTCGGTATGGTGCTTTTTCAGGCACTTTATATATNGGCGTATTTGGATCTCTACGTCAGGGATGTTCCCGAAGCGCTCCAAAGTTTTGATTTGAAACGGAGAAATACGGGTGGCAGAGGATATATATATTGGATGGTAGAAAGTGGGATAGGTGAGATTCCTCTATGTCTCTCTTTCTCCCATGGGAAAAATGCTTTCGGAAGGGCCTAAGCGTAGGGCTTGTTGGATTTGGGTTGTAGTGTGATGATAAGATATATCGTATTTTGCGTCTGCACTTTTTCTAAAAATAATGAATGTGCTCCAAATATCGATCTGCGGGAATTCAAAAGAACCGCGGTTCCCGTGTCTTCAGAGCTAATCCGCTTGCGTTCCTTTATTGAGGCTATGACATCAATCCTTCCAAAAGCATGCAATCTGCATGTATAAAGCAACCACAAGTATTTTGTTTATTAAGCAAAAATTTTAAGGTGAAATACAACAGCATTCAATATTGCACACAAATAGCAAGAGATGTAAAATCTACATAATGAAAAATGTTGTTTTCTGAATTAAATGACAAATATTCCAAAATGCAATAAAATACAATTAAAGGGAAGGAATTACTTTAAAATTGAGCTCCTATATGCATACATTATCTACTTCATGACAGAAGTATGTCACAAAGTTAAGATCGCACAGAACCTTACAGATTAAAAGCCTGCTTTCTTTCTCGAAAAGAGTATGATTTAAGAAGATAATTGGAAACATTCAAACAAAAACTCAACTCCCACCTCGAATTCACCAACATTGACTTAATTCTTCGAGCTAATGCTTTCCACCTTCTTTCCAAGTCATATTTACATGTCAACTCAAATACTGCGGGACACCAAGCAATTTTTTTTGATAAGCAAGTTTATAAATTTTTCCGATGTCAATTTATATTGAAAAGGAAAGAATCATCTACTGCTGAGCAAAACTTTTAGTATCATCATTCGGATCTACTGGTTAACGAAACATAATATCGCGAAATAAACCGCATATGTAATGATGAAAGAGAAATATATGTATTACAATCGAGTATTACCCGTCACACCGATAACTTATTCAAGGCTTACTAATGTTCCGCAGGAAAACGGTCAAGTAGCACGGCTTTAAGGCTTTTACAATACATTAAAGTGCATAGTTCTTATTGAATCACTTCTTGAGCTGCGCTCGATAAATCCCGATCTCCTCCGATTATTCGAGATCGGAAAGCTCATTGAGTTCCCGAAACAAAGTTTTCCACCTTCCTCATCACCTTTGGTTTATCGGCCCTTCATACCCCATTATCCCCTTCCCATCCTGTTTCCGTGACTTCCCTCCATTTTCTCCACACACTTGCTCCATCCTTTAAAAACTCATTCCACGAACCACATATACAATATACCTTTCCATTATTTACTTATCTTTCCTTTCCCTTTTCCTCTTTCACGCGGAAATCCTTTCTCCCGCTTCGAATCGACCTTTTATATTAGATCTCACGCCAACGACTTCTCTTCGATTAGAGGAAAGTTTCCTTACGATCTCACTCCTTCTTTATGCCCTCCAATTTCCATCATTCGATCTGTTTTCCTCTTCCAATACCACCGACGGAAATTCCCTTTTGGTTTTTATTGCCACTTGTCGCGTGCTCGAGCGATACTTTTCGAAACTTTTCCCTTTAAATCTTCGGCGGATGAAGTATTTGATGTCACTAGCGATTTCATGTTGTGTGAGTCCATGATATGTGACGATATCCGTTGGAAATGAGGGAAAGTTGTGGTCACAGGTCGGGCCATTCCCTTGACTCATTCTTGGTTATTTTGACGGCAGAAATTCCTCCAAAAGGAACTAGATTGCTACATTTTGTACGAAGCTATAGTCTTAAGGTAGGATGGATTGCTGAAGATAGAAAGCGACCGAAGGTAAGATGCAAGGGAAAAGACCGAGGGAATCGCAGAGACAGAAGAGGATAACTTACAAGAACGAGTAAAGAGGTGTTGAGAAGGGCGCCAAGTATGAACTTTCAGGGTAGATGTACCAACTGAGGCATAAAAATCATATATATAACATGATACACATGTTTTTTCTTTGAAATTTAAGTTATACTTCTCGATGATTCAATTAAATATACTTATTTAACTACAGATAATGATAGTATAAATATAAATATACTGAAACCCATAAACGGCCATAACTTTGTGAAACTGCGACATGACAGAAAGTCAAGATTCGTTTATGAAAGCAATTAAATTTGAACTCGACGTTTCCAATATAAGATATTCATAAATTCTCCAATGTATGATATTCTTACTTGAAATGTTCTTTGGATCGTTTGCCTGATAAAAAGTTTCATATTCAACTTGTGAATTTGATTTAGAGATAAATACTATTGTTGATAGCCGACCAAAGGTAGAATACTCATATATGTTTGCTTATAAAGTCTCACGCTCCTTGTATAATAAAAATCATCCTCTATTGTGCATTATCTAAATACAGAGAAAGAAGGTTATACAGCCAAGAAAATTTAAAACATAACTCTAGTACGCTTCTATTTATTGATCTATCGTTTGATAAACCCTTTCAATAGGTAAATTATGATGTTCGGATGCATCCATTTGAGCATCTTTCTCCGTCACTCATCTAAGTCCTTAAGGAGATTTCAATATACGTATACATTCTTATTAAGTAGTTTTATTTGAGATTTCAACGTACGCTCAATAGAAAAAGAAAGAATTAATTGAAATTAATTGATTATTTTTCTATCAATTTGATTATTTCGAATGAATGACATTAATGAGAAATCAGACCTAAATATTCTCCAAGTCAAAGTTTAAATATTCTATTTCGGTATACTTTTTAAATTACCAAAAAATTAAAATAAAGTGAACCTCCTCGAAAGTAAAACCGTAAGATCTTTTAAAAAATTAACAATTAAAACAAACTTTCAAATAATCATAGTCCCTAATTCATCTTTAGATCGATCGTGGTTGCAGTCTGCTTACTTCTCTTTTAATTCACGCAGTATTTAAAACATTTCTTTTATCATAATTTTATAAAAAATTCACTCAGTTTTAACCTTAACATTGACTAATAACGTAAACCTATATCCTGCATTGCTTTGAGGTTTTCCCGACCGGTTTCAAGGTTCATTGAACCTTCTTAAGTCGATAGTTTTCTATCAGTCTAAGTTGAGGAGATTTTTTTCCTAGAATCCAAATCTTTTGTTCCGTTTTCTAAATTTTTAGGCCCAATAATAACACTGAATAAACGTCACAAGAAAGTTAAGAGAGGGAAGTTAAGAAAAGTGAAAGAGAGTCTCACTAAAGTCTAACCTTTCCCATGAAGGGACAAACTGTAATATCCTCCGGTAGCACAAGGGATAAGTATCTTCCAAAAGTTGGTAGCACCGTATGGGACGCATCCCTGTGGATGGAAAGAGAGAAATGCGGGGGGATGGGGAAGAGGAGATAAGACAAGAGTGGGAGGAATGCGAGAAAGAGCATGGAAGGGATAATTGTGGGAGGAAGGGATGATAAAAGAGCCGATGTGATGAGGAGGGGGCGTATTTGGATCTCTACGTCAGGGATGTTCCCGAAGCGCTCCAAAGTTTTGATTTGAAACGGAGAAATACGGGTGGCAGAGGATATATATATTGGATGGTAGAAAGTGGGATAGGTGAGATTCCTCTATGTCTCTCTTTCTCCCATGGGAAAAATGCTTTCGGAAGGGCCTAAGCGTAGGGCTTGTTGGATTTGGGTTGTAGTGTGATGATAAGTGGAAAAGGGAAGGAATTAAAACAGCCCATTGGCGAATAATTTATATCAGGCTTCCGCCGCATACAGACCTGGATGACTTTGAGAATACAAAAATTAAAAATAATTGAAACCCGTTCAACATTGAGAGGAAAGGAATTATTTCAGTCTACTACGTAAATGAGGCCATTTTCTGCCATCTTGTGGTGGATTTAATAGGTGCATTAGGCGCCATCTGAGAGCTTCATCTTAAATGGAAGACTCAATGGTTATTAAGCAGGGCTACTTCTCGTTTGTATATCTTTCAAGTGAGTATAGATGCCGGAAACTTGCACAAACATGACAAGTGACTTGATCGACATATTTGCTGAGAATAAAAATCAAAAGCGTTTAAATTCTCTATGGAATGCATTTCCATGTATTCATAAAAAAACATGTTAATTTTAAAATTACGACTTGGGGACCTCAATTTGATATTTGCTCCTCGGGCTTTGAATGGTCCAAATCCGCACCTGCAACGTAACAAAGTAATTACATATACACTCGCGACTCTTACTCTTTTAAAAGTACTGCAGATTTGATTGATATTTTATGGAGTATATGTTAATATCTCGAATCGGGATAAGACTTCAGGGTACATAGTTGCAATTTCTCTTCCAGTTAATTTAACGCATAATTGGGGAAAAGGGATTCAGACAGGAACAAATCTACTAAGAGCTAATTTCATTGAATAAAAACCACGCGCGTATCCGCATTTTAAATTCCAATGTTCCAATGACGTTAACACATCTGATTAATGGTACATACAAACCCAGATATATCCATTTGCAATGTTTACGACAATATTTCATCCTCGTGATTTTGAAAGCAATTATCTTTGTGGTAATCTATAAATATATTTAATTTTGTTTTTCGGAAGATATTTATATTTTATATTATAAAGGCTAATAACTAGTCCTAGTGACAGATATTACTCCATGATTCAAACTGAACAACGTTCGTTTGACATGTTTAACAGAAAATACCTCGGGAAACTTAATTAAAAAGGGTTCGAAAGTGTGTCGAGGTGATCAAACATTCGTCTTTTTGTTGGAAAATTTATTAAATGCAATCGATATGTTTTAGCCGTAACTTGTGGAGCGCCGTGACAAGCTGCTAATTAAAATGGTCTTCAAAATCACCAGGAAATATTTTTATTAACGATCATTTCCGGCCATAAGAACGGTCAATGTGTAGAAGGTCCATCCAATATAAATTTATTAAGAAAATTAATTGGGGTAGATCAATAGAAAATAAAAAATGTCTGATAGGAATATCACACCAAACAATTTTTTATCATTTTGGATATATGTAAATAACTTTAGCTCTTAATTCCAAACTTTAAAATGCTTGTACATTTGAAGTCAAATGGACAAAGAGATTGCTATGAGAAATTAAGAACATATAGCAGAAAAAGGCAATGAGAAAGAGACAAAAAATTACTCAAGCGGTATTCGGTAAGCGAAATTTATTCAAGCGGTACTCGCATTAAGCTCATACTTTCTTCAGCAATCAATGAGAGGAGACATGCGTTCACCAAGTTAACAAGGCACCAAGTAACAAACAGAGCTTATAATAAGGATTAATGCTTAAATGCCTGGCATTACTCGGAAAAGAAGAAAATATAAATATAGAAGTATAATTTTCCTCGGGCACCATATCCCTATCCCTATATCTGTATCCCTAAAATCAAACTTCTCAAAGGAAGAATAAAATTCTTACAACTACATATTTTCCAGCCTTGTTTCTTTTGCTCAACTCTTAATCAACGTTTTCTCGGTATTTTTTACCTCTCTAGATCAATTAAAACTCTTTTCATAAAGTATCTACGAGTTCTAGAATATATCTCGTATTCTTCCTCCTAACCTTTCAATTTGTCCATGGCAACGCATGAACCCCATTCTAGTTATCCTTTTAGACATAAATCATTTATTCTCCATTCACTATTGACTATATTTCTCGTATTTTAGCCACATATATTCCTCATGTCTCATATATTATCCGTTAGTTACATTAAACTTATAATACAATTATACTGTACAAAATAATATCTAAATATATACGTCTTTTCGATTATATCTTGTTAATGGAATATCTTTTTTAACTTTGGTAAAGGACAAAGGAATAAGTATATTCATTATTTTCGTTACTTAGCCATGTTTATATATTTGATTATATGAAAGAAATCGAGGTACGAATGATGCTAATGGTTGATATTTTTCTCATTAACCATGAAATACTATAAAACATTTTATTCCTGTATTAATTGTAAATATCGTACTACATGAAATCAATTGGAAGGCTTTACTGTGTAAAATCAATGATAAGTAAATGTAGGAACAAATAATACTTAACATATTTTCGCTACACTCTACCATAAGTAATACACTTAAAGGTTGATTTCCACTTCAAGGATTCTGTCTGGTCAGTTGGGAGAAAGGCAGAATACCTTACTCCTCATCTTGCCTAGGGAGCCTCATTTCCTTTCCAATGCTTTTCAGCTAGTAAAGGAGATCTACAGCTTCCAACCGGACTCCTAAATGAATACTGTACAGTGTATATAAACATTACGATTAAAATTGATCTAAGGAAAGGAACATACGATCTAAAGATAGTCTTGGATGAGGATTGGACGACAACCGTTCGCTATCTTGATCATAACCTACCTCTTCTTTATCTTCCATCAAACCTTTTTCTCTACATCTTTCCGCTTAATTCCTCCCCTTTTAAACTTGCGAGGACTTGACTAACTGCGCCGACTTTCACAGAGGAAAGTTTCAGGCCGTTTCTCCGAGTTAACTTGGGACAAGCTCTCGGCGAGACATCACGACCTCCTGCGTCCCTACGTTGTCGAGGTGAAGCAACGAAGATATTTATAGATACATAATTCGCAACCTAACTGACATTTTTTCGTTCTGATTAACTGAAAGAACGAACGTCTCTTAACTGTCTTTCTTTTTCAGCATCACGGATAAATCACCGAGATACATACCTGAGATATTAAAGATATGAACTTAACCTTTTTATCTACTAGCATTCTACTGATATTAGAATTAATAAAAATTTCAATTAGAAGTTTCTTGAAGAAAATTTCTAAGCAACACTCTCATTTCAATGAATGAACCGGCTTTCAGATGAATTCGTTGAAAAGTTGTAATAGGAGATGTCCAGCTTTCGTAAGCATAGAATCATTCAAACGAAAAGAAGTTTTATTTTAAATAATGATATCCAAAAAACAGATAACTGATAAATTTGCGGGCAGAAATTTATACAATACAATACAAACGTCTTTATTGAGTGAAATTGGGACTAGAGAGTCCCATCTTCAATTTAACCCTTTCCAGAATTTTTTCTGTGTACGTATATTTCACATATCTGTCGTTCTAATTCCTAATCAATCATGGCATATATATATATATTTGTATTTCCCCTCAGTTAAAGTCCTGCGTAACTTATGTTGGAAGCTACACATGCCTAAGGCGTAAATTAAACCTTTTTATCAGAAATCCTCTTGCCGTCTCTTCTAATTTAGTTATCTGACACTAAGAGGACGAAATCAAACTTATTTTCGTTTAAATCATTCTATGCTTACGAATGCTGAACGCTGAACGTCTCCTATTTCAACTTTTGTAGTGCGTTAAAAGGAACCGAACCCAAGACCGCCTTCAACGAAGGCGAAGACACTTGGTTGTCCGGGAGCCCCAAGGAGCTACTTCGTATACCATACCCTTATTCTGTTGTCCCGGAGATATTAGTTAGGACAACGTAACGTTAGTATAATTTGGTAAATAGTATAATAACATTTAAATAGGGGACTAATTGTCCCATATTTTGCCACAGAAATTTTTTTGCTAGACCCTCGCTTCATAAATAAAATTGTAGCAACCTTATGCCGACCATCGTGTTAATAAAGAAATAAAAGCTTGGGAGAGGTCTTTCATTTATATACTACCCTAAAGTAGGATAAATGGCAGGGAGATTTCGAATGATTTCGCAAAGGTCACCAGGAAACAGGTAGGATGAAATGAAACATTTAGATAGAGAAAAACCGGTGGAGCTGGAGGTTCAAATGCTAGGGATGAGGCGGGAAAGAGCAGATGAGAAAATTAGAAGGATAGAAAGGGGCGGAGAAGCAGAATCAAAGGATTTTTTCGAATGCCAGTCGGAAAAGGTTCAAAGGGCTTTTTTTTGTAGATAAGGAGGAAGGGGAGGTATCGGGTGGCAGAGGTGGAAATTACGTTGAAACGTTATGAGGGGTGAGGAAGAAATTGATCGAGATATTTTCAGTCACGAAAGGTTTTCCAGGGAAACGTGGACCATTTCCCCCGTCATGATATGTTATTAAATGCTTTAACATATGTATCTTGGTGATCGGCTACGTATTTCCATAGAGATATCTCAATGCTCGAAGGAACCGGTGTTTGTCGGAAGATCACCTTTGTTTTCGACTACCAATCGTTCTCCTCTGACATTAATGGGGGTTAAACGTTCCCATATCTCAAGGTAACTAATTAAAATATAAAAAGGATGTTATGTAAGAAGAATTCCATGCTTCATAAGAGAGAAGTTTGAGATGTTCGTATACGATATATACGGATATACTATATACTTTGGAACCTTGATAAAGAAAATTTTATCTTTCATTCGCGCTCGACTCTCACACATCGTGATTTCACGAAAGCCAGTGAGGTATGCATGATGCTGATGAATGGCATTCATTTTGGTCTCTAACTATTTCAAGTGTTATTCGTAGGATCACCGTGCTGCACTTCTGAAAACATTTTTTACGCATAGCTTCTAGGCTCAGTTAGGAAAAGAAAAATACCTCATTCCACATCTTGCCTAGTAAGCCTCATTCCCTCTCAAAAGCCCTTTATAGGTAATAATGCAAGGTTAGAGAATCCAACTAGTCTTCTGAACATCTGAATGTCTTACAGAAAAATTTTTTTTCAATCACTACTAATGCATACAAGCTCATCTAACTGAAAGATTAAAATTTACGCAATTTTTTGGCGAATAAAACTATTTTTGTAAAAATGAATACAAATTTTTTTCTGTTTAAGGATTATTATTCTGCTTCAGTAAGGAATTCTGGAGTCGACTACCTCTCTCCTCATCTCCCATAATACACCTCATTACTTTTCCAAAGCACTTGAATGCTAATGGTGGAGGGGCTGAGGTTTAATCCGGTGTAATGGATGATTACTGTACAGACAGTCAACAATTTTCATGAATATCGGAGAAACAAAATATTTTCTACCGAGAAACAGAATGGAAAAAAATTAAGATACATAATCCCTCAGTATAAGGTTAGTTTAAAGAGTTAAAGTTAAAGGTTTCGTTGAAATAATCATGAGCCGTAAGTCATAAGAATCAACTGTAAAATGCGAAAGTTACAACGATGGCAAGGCAAACATGGAAAATTGTACCCGTGCCTTAATACTCACGCAAGCCCGTCAAAGAATTTATCCCTGACGAATATTCACCTCGCAGTAATTCAGCATTCAGAGAAACGCCAAGGGTGGAAAAACCATTATTCTCCTTAATTCTATTTGCGAAGGTAAAATAAAAGACGAAAACAAGTCTCCAGCCGTGAAAAAGTTCGCAAATGAAAAATAAAGGAGCCAAAAAATTCCTGACGCCAAAAAAGACTTCGCACTGGGAGTACAAAAGGGTCACAAAGTCAATTCGTAGACGGAAGCTAGTTCGCGTGGCTGGAAAAATGCAAACTTTGCCTGAATCATTTTTAAAAAGGACCGCAGGAGTCGATCGAGAAAAATGTGGGGGAAAATGCGGCCTTTAAAAAATGTAGGAAAGAGCTTATGGAAGTTCTGTTAGCGTCTCTCTTTCTTTCTTCTTTCTTCCTTTAGAGAGTCTCCTTCCTTTCCCAGCACGAGAAACGATTTGGAGAGAGCGAATTTCTTTGTGTCGAAGGATGACTTACAAGGCAATCAGAACGGGAGGGAGAAGAGGCAATCAAGGATAAAAAGGGGTAACAAGACGAACACTGAAGGCGAGATTGAGAGAGAGAGAAAGTGGAACGGAGTGGAGGGAAGTGGAAAATGGATGGAAACTGCTGAGGAAGAGGAAATGGGACTTGAAAAAGAAAATGGCAGAAAAAGAGGATTACACGGATGAAGAAGGATTAAAAGCAAGTCGAAAGTGTGCTGAAGACACTTTCAAGATAAATCTTTTGACGGCTAAAACCCACGCATTATAGGTATTTGATATTAATAGCTTAAAGCAGACAGGGAGAAACCTTGGACTGAATTCTTATGTACACTACATGCTGAAATGTGTGACTTTAAGTTCCAAATGAAATGCACAAAATGAAACAAGGAATATTGGAATTTTCGACAAAGTTGAGTAAGGAGTGACACCTCGAATAACATGTTGGTAAAATTTTTCGGAAGAAAACGAGAAAAGAACTAGGTCTTTCTGCATTAGGCAAACAATTACGGATTTTGCAAGCGAATTTTTTCCAAGACGCTCGAGCATGTACACGAGAATAAAATTATCTAAGCGAGATAGTTATCTTCTCTGCCAGCTTACTGGTAAAAGAAAAATATAATTTTCGAATTAATTACGTGTACTCTCGGATTTGAATAAAAAATAGAATTTCAGCTAACATAAACGATTCTAAAAAGAATTTTGTTCATTAGCTGAGTCGTAATGCAGGCTAACGCAATGAATTATGAATTGTGATTATGTTCAAAGAGAGAACTGTATAACTATAAAGTCGATGCTCATATACATAAATTCGATGCACACGTTTCTGAAGCATTATCGAAAATTCCCTGGAGAGAAGTTGGTTAGAGAATAAAAAGATTAGAAGAATAAATAATGTTAAGAAACAACAAGAATAAAGGAAAAAATGAATCTCAAAGAAACTAAAAGCATGTAATAAAATGTGTATATGTATATATGGATTGAAAATTTTACTCTGGGATAGGAAAGCAGAAGGAATATTGTGGATAAATGGGGCAAATAATGAGCTTATCCCGAAATGTATTAGATACACATAAGTATGCATTTCCGCGCGTATGTCACATATTTGAAGGCTCATGGAAAATTCAAATTTCCCGATGATCCAGGCTTTCGATGAAACGGATACCTTCCAGCCGCTCTTCATCCGCTATCAAGCAGATTTACTGTGTGTGAAAAGTGGAATAAGATTTTGTAAGTTGTGAAAATAAAGCCAAAAGCTCCGGATGCAAGACGGCATCTGTTAATTGTATTTTGAACCCACCTTTATGTAACTTCTAAAAATATATTTGCAAAATATGTGGAGGTAGGAGAAAATTGCGGTCAAAGATGGAGGGAGAGATACAGTGAGATGAATAGGTTTATGGGGAAGCGAAAATGACGGAAGGGTTTACCCACCGAGGGAAGAATAGAGAGATGATTACGGCGATCCCTCTGAGAGATTCTGGGAAATCGTGCGTTATGGCTACCCAATAGAGTTATAAAACCCAAGCGAATGGGTGTAGAGTCGTCCCGGAGCGCGTTTTTGATCGAAGGTGAAAGTGCTGATCTTACACAAAGGCCTCGAATAGAAAAGCAGGACGTCTATCAAAAGTTTATTACATAAGCGAGATTGAAGAACGACTGGAGAAATCCAAAATCGAGGAAGAGGATTACGATATTAACTAATTTATTCAAGACATTGCCAAAGAATCCGAATTTTATTCAGAGCGTTAAAAGACATTAATCGCTTTATATCAAGTACATTATGAATAAATTGCACTTCAGTTGTACCTCAAGTTACGAACCGCTCTACCCACGATTTTATAGACATGCAAACTTTTTTCTAACTCCGTTTTGACCTATAGATACGAACTATGAGGAATGATACATTACTAAAAAAAGTGCGAAACTGGGTTTCGAGATTCAAATTTTCCGAGTGACGAACGTCGAACCGGAACAAATCCAGTTCATAACTTGACGTATCACTGCACGGGGTAAGATTGCTATTTTCGTAATTTAATCACTCTACTCCATACTTCCCTACCTTTGCATACATCTAACGCTTCGGACGCATCAATGTATGTATTTATTCATTCCATTTTATTCCTTTCGTATTTACGGACTAAACTCTTCAGCATAAAATTGATTTCATTCAACTCCTCGATATTACCTTTCAAACCACCCTTACTCTCCAAGTACACCTTTTCAGTTCATCCTCGTAGATATTAAAGTGTTGGATAAAGTAGGTTTATCACCTTCTGCAGCAAATTGGCAAACATCATGCGATTTTATTGTTAGATAAGTAGGTAAACTGCATAAGTAGCAATGTAACGTTCTCATGTTACATGAATTTTAAATTTTAGTTCCTTCGACGAACTCTTAATATATGCATGTATTTTTAATACTAAGCTAATTCTAAGGTTGAAGATTCTATTGCATAAATATATCTTACAGGTGTACTCTTCTAAAAACCTTAAGTCATATTAACCATAAATAATACGATTTGAACCGACTACTATAATGGAAAAAAAAAACATTTCAGAATTCCCCAAAACATCCTCGAGGCTTACCGCAGAACTATAATCCGATTAACGTTTTAAAATATCATCCTTCCCAAACAAATCTTATCCTGTAAGTTTAATCTGGGAGATAAATGCGAATTAATTCGTTTAAATGTTGAATATAGAGGATTTAATACTCTACATGAGATAAAATACTATAATCGCTGTTTCTTCCGCTTTTATTGAAAAATCAGACTTTCAGTCAGCCCTTTTTATCCTTATGGTAAAAGAAAAGCGAAAAACGTTGGATATGCTCCCTAAATTTTATTGTAAACTTTTAAGATAAATGGAATAGATGGATATTTTGCAGAGCCAATCTCATATGACTTATGATTTTCTCTATTTTCAACTATTTAATACGATGGAGGGTGAACCTTAGAGGTAGTCCATTCTTTGAGAATCTACCTTATGTAGATAAAAGTGGGTCATCATAACTCCCAAAGTGCACCATTGCTGCATCATTTCTGCTCATTAAACCGCATTTTCATGATAATAGACGATAGATGACGGGTCTAAAGGGTCAGCTGAGGTACAGAACGAAGTCAAATGCGGAAATAGAAAAGTGAAAGCGAGTTTAAACAACTGGATGGGGCGCGTAGTTCGCTTAGGGTTGCGGCGCTGTGTGTAAAGGTTCCTCTGATAGGAACGCGAATGTCTTTTGTCGTTCAATCAGAGTGCCACCGCCATAACGCGCTCTTGTGTGCTGACAGTGTTTGCATTCTAGGCCATTGTGCTGAATGGCCTGCAGGCGAGGCTTTCGGTGAATGCTCCACTCGCGATGTGTATGCGTATGGGTTACTACCTCCCATGTGAACACGGGTTGGTGTAAAAAGGAGTGAATCGCGGCATTGCGGTACCAATGCGTGGGCAACTCCTCGTGATTGCGTAACTAGAGAGGAGTTGTCGCCGTAGGACGAAAGGTTGTGAAAGTAGAGATCAAGAGATTGAGCGGCCCGGATTAATTTGTATCCTTCGCGTTTAGAGCCGCATTTTCGGGCGCGTTTCAGGATAGTCTCCCTGGCCCACGTTACAAGGAAGATCATTTATAAAGTATTGCAAAAACTAACGTTCTTCTAAGTAATCGTAGGAGAAAATGATATGATAGTACTGTGAATGCTTATTTTATTGCTCAAAACTCAAAATATCGCAACTACTCTCTCAAAAAACGCAGAGTATCAGTTGAGACTTTCAGAAAAAATAATTTCACGAATAGATAACAGCACCTCCAATAAGGATAATATTTTTCTTCGTGGACTTCGTGGAACGCCACCACAGTATAGGTAATATCGAACTTAGTACGCTCCACAAGAATTTTAACTTCAGCAAAAATGAGATTTAAAAATTACGTATAGTTAAGAATAAAATTCTTGCGGCAATAATTATTCTTTTGCGACCTAATAAGTTTGATATATGGCAAATTTTTCTCTCTAAACAAGACTTTAAGATTTAAAACTTTTACCTTATTTCGTATTTTATTTTATACTGCCGGTTTCGACGTATTCACGTCATCTTAAAGAGTAAAATAGCTGGATAGCAGCAGTAAATGCCCTTGCAACGCAGCTACGTAACCTGAAGATGAGGTAATTATGTAGAAACCGGGGGTGCGTTTTGTAACAAATCTAGGGAAGAAAGTAAAAGTTGTACATTTACGATGTTCCTCTAAGTAAAGAAAGTTTTGATCACATAATATTCAGCTACAATTTTTGGTCTTATTATTTGTTACTTTTTCACATTTACTATTTCGCAAATGTAAAGTAACAGAAATCAACAAGTTAGCTGTGTGTCATGATAGAACCACGTATAAATAGCATCTCGTAATACTCACACCCTCATAGATCGATTCTTGACATTTATTAAAACGACAGAAGCGCAATTAAGCGATGCCACGACCTTCAGGCGATTTGCATTTCCTTTGTACCTGAGATGAAACGAAGCGAAAGTAAAATCCTTATCAGCGGAGCATACTGATGAAAGGCGTTTCGTAGGGCTTAATTGCTTCGCAGGAACTTATACCTCCGGAATTCCGCGCATTTTTCGCTACCATTGCCTTCCGAAGAGAAAAATGCGATAAGGTTTTTCAGCAGGGGGACAACACGAAGAGGGGAAGCGGCAAACCCTTTTCGTGGTGGCTTTACCAAGTTCGTTCCCAAGGCAAAGTCAATTGCCTTGCCCCCGAGGGCCGGTTCGGTCCCACAGAGCGTAAGAGAGAGTGAGCGGGAAAGAATTCGGGAAAGAGGGAATATTGCCGGGAGGCAAGTCGGATAAAAGACCGGGTCAGCGGCGAAGTTGAAAGAAATAAAGTAAAGAGGACCATTGCCCGAGATGTCCCTCGCAGTTTGAGAAGAAAGGAAAACTTTGTAAACGACGGAAAAGAATACGGGAGATTTTTGAAAAAAGCGGAAGGAACACGTCAGGAAATTGACCTGTTAAGAAAGATAGATTTGGGATGAATACTTCTTCGTGTTCTTTTTACAATGACAGCTCTTTCTTAATGAGGCAAAGTACTCTTCTGAAGACGTGGTCTCCAACTTTTCTAGAGCTACTTCCACGCCATTCACAGGTGTGATAAAATCTTTATCTACTTTATTCCTTACTGCATCACAATGAAAAGTGAACATCACATGATTCAATTTAAAATCAGCTAACTTTTATGATGATTATGTGATTCTTAACTCCACTATATAGCGATTACCATCAAAGATATTATTATACAAGGCCAGCAGATTGCGGTATACACTAAACTTATTACCACCAATGAGTATTTCATACCCTTAAAATAATATTATAATTACCTTCACCCCCAGTTACACTGAACCCACCCATTTCACTCATTCCCATTCGTTCTTTCACCCATTTATACTGAAATCGGCCATACGATACGACTATGGCGCATGTATCCCATCAATATTAAAACTGCAATATTTCAATTCTATGATATGATTTCTAATAAACTTCGTATTTTATATATACTCTGAGACAATAGGTATCAATTAAAGGAATTTTTATTTCTTTTCTAGGTACTAAATATTTATGAAATGAAATTTTAATTTCACGTCGCAAAGAAAAAATATCGGCTTTTTTGTATTTAGGACTTATTAGTTAAGCTAAATAATATTCTCAAATCAGAGCAAAATAATAAAATTTATGATAACGTATTATTCAAAATACTTGAATTAATTCACTTCAAAATGTTCATTTACCACAATACAGCAAATAGTAAATCAAACAAGCAGGAACGTAGTGAGGTCAAAGCAATGGAGGAGTGTACCCACAGCGCATATGAAATGAGTGAAAATGAAAAGACCAAACAAATTTCGCCTTGGTAATCTTGGTAAAAACATCAACTTTGAGTTGTTAGGTTAAAAAGAAGAGCCATTTTTGGTACCGCTCTGAAACTTGCGAGAATTTGTAACGATGATGAGAATAAACGAGAGTGAATGGAGAAAAGTCGTGGTTTTATTTCCCGCATCAGAAATTAATTTTAGACATTCCCAAGGTTTGTATGAGATTCTCAATCCATCATTTTAAAAGCCTTTTTCAAATTTCTTTTTAGAATTTATAAAAATGCTATCTTCTACTGAGTTCACCTATTTCAAGGTGGTAGAAGTCACTTCACAAAGGGAACAAAATACTATTCTACTCAGAACGATGAAAGGAATCACTACTGATTTTAATTAAAGTGAATGGTTAGATTTTGATAACTGACATACCTACTTCTTTTCATGGCGTCAAACTCTCTTTTAGAGAATTCGGTAAAATATAATTTTAGATGATGAAGATGGATTTTGAACTGTTTACTTTATTTTATATTTAAATGTTATAATAATTTCGCCTGAGTTACTTTTGTTGGACTTAAAACAAATCATGCCATAGAAAAGGAATTACGCTAGCTGACAATAGATTAATCGTCTCATTTTTCGGAAGGACTTTTTCAGAAATTTCACGCCTGATAAGTAGAAACGGTCAAGAGATTCTACGCCGATTCTCGCTGTTCAGAGTCATAGAAATGTACCCTCTGGTTTCAAAAAGGGTCACTTCTCTGTTGATCCGTGGATGGCCCTGTAGAATAAGACACAGGACCCTATAATCCCGTAAGAGGGAGATTCTACAGGAGAGATACTACATGTAAGAGGATATGTAGGGGCTGGGATTTCCTCTGTCACCCGTAAGTCTTTCTTATCGCTCTCTTCCTCATATCCTATCGGAGTATTTCTTGCCCTAATCCACGGTCACAATTTGTCACGCCTTCTTTCGCCTCCATGGAATGCAATGCGGGCAATCTGTTACTATATCAAAACGGCATTTCCACCTCTATGACCAATCGAAACGAAGCATTCGACATAGAACTATTTTTATTGTTATTCTATCCGAGTATATTAGGTCATATTCCTGTGCAATGCAATTTTAGATAATATATTTCAATTTTACGACAATTCTTATTTTCCATATTAATATATTCCTCATTGACCTGGTATTCACATATACTAGCTCAGACAATACAAAATAATTCGAGAATTTTTACGAGTAATGTATGATTATTCTAATGCAGTATTAATTGTATCCGATGTAGATACTATAAATATTTTTAGAGTCTGCCAAAAAATAGCGCACCATCCTAGCTTCCAAATGCAATATTAGCTAATAAATTTAAAGATATGATCATGGTATATATACAATCCAGGGTGGAAGCATAGTTACTCAGGGGTTCGACGGTCTCGCGGTTAGGTCGGAATTTTATCGCTCGTATTTTTTTCTTTTCTTCATAGGGTTATGCTGCGTAACGCAGATATTCATAACTAAAACGAAAGAATCTATCTCTATCAAGGTTTCTGCGTTGAAAAGACGATAAAATTATCATTGGAAATGAGAAAACTCAAAATATTTTTTGAAGAAAAATGAAAATCAGACTATAACTTTTACTACAGAAATTATATTCTATCAAAATTAGTAGTAGACTACATATTTCAAATATAATTATTATCGATATTTAAGAATTACCCGTCGCGATTAGGTCGTGGGACCCGGTGGCAACGGTGTAAATTAATCCTAAGGATAATAGTATACATTTGAATAAGATCCCGATCCGATGCGATTTGATTTGATCTTCTGCGGCAAAAGTATTATCAGAAATTTTTATGACAACTGAATGAGCTGGATAATGCTGCCGAACGGGAAAAAGGCTAGGACGACGTATCAGAGACGTCACTATGTCACAAATATTTCACCTTATTTTTAATGCAACCAAAGCAATCTGACTTTCATAGATGTATTCTATAACTTCACTTCGCTCACCGAAACAAACAAATTTGCTCCTTTAAACCAAAAAATTTTAATTTCAAATAGACGCACGGTACAGTTTTGGGACCACCGGTAAATATTAACCACGTCTCACAGGCCAACACACATCGTTATCTACAATTTGCCTTCCTAATGATGTATGGAGCGTACATCATATTATTCGCGAAACAAAAAAAGTTGCGGAAAAATAAAAAGCTACCCTAATGCTTTTATTATTGCCAAAAATAGCGAGGCCCAGCATTCCGGCAGCTACCATCTGAAAAGGTATCCATCCTCGCAACACCGGATCGCGCCAGGTTTTATCTTCCAGGAACAATCAGCTTTCGAGGGACTCAGCAATCAACAATACCTCACCTGCTTCTCCTACACCACCCCTCGACATGAAGGACATCGGAGGAACCCATCCCGCAGTTCTAAGATACAAGGGCACCACAGATTGAGCCGAAGGGAGTCCTGATGACTCTAAGAGGGAATGGTAGAAGGGATGTAAGGAGCAGAATGAGGTGACTGGGTTTTATCAAGGGGATGAAAAGGGATGTGGCGACGATGGGGGAGTCATTTGGTGTGAGGGCGGCCCAACAGAACTCCGTAATAAGGGGGGGAGAGGTCTTAAATCACAGGTCTTAAAGTCTTGGAAGGGGTCCAAAAACTGCTCGGTCATCGGTAGCACTGTGAAGGAGGTAGATGAGAATGGTGGATGGTAGGGGTGGAGTGGAGACAGCGAGGAGGAAAGTGTAAGCAGGTTGCAGAAGAGAGCCTACCATAAAGATAGATGGAATTAACTTTTTGGCGAATGTAATGTTTAATTCTTGACAGATCTAAGTCCTATTAGAAACCCAACACAATCATCATACTATCTAGGAACAGATTTACGGTTAGGCACATTAAGGGCTAACCGTGAAATGGCAGAAAGAAATGTTAAGGCACATTAACCTATCAATACGTAGAATACACGGTAATGATGTGAGCCTCATTCAAAGGAATCTAAAGTAACGACCATTTTTTGTATCCATTTCACTTATAAAACAAAACATCGAATCATAGGTGACGATAATATTTTCCGTCATTTTTGACGACTGAATTTTCTGAAAGTTGCATTTCTGCATATTTTTCGGTAAAACGGTTTTTTTTACCTAGATATATTCTAATGGGACCACCAGCTGATATTGGCGCCAATTTTAGGCAAATCCTCTTCCAAGAGAACCGAAAGATATAATTTAATGCCGAATCATCCTCGTCCGTGACCATATTACAGAGTTTCAATATGTTACCAATATATTAATAATTTCACGGTATTTACTAATATTTTTGTTAAAGGTAAAACTAATTGGTTGTTAATATAGGGTACAGCGGAGAAATTTTAGTTGTATTGTAATGTTTTTTTATCTTATGGTCGTGTTTAGATTGTACCTTAAGACTTTTACTTGTGTAAATAACTTCTGTATTTTAAGATGTATAGTATTGTTGGACATAATGGGAGGTGTAGAGACTTTTGTGCATTAATTTTGTTTGGATGTGTGCAGGTGTTCTTCTTCTTTTGTTTTCTTTTTATATATATACGACGTTGCTACCGGACAATTTTCCACTTGTAACGTGTCTTCCTAATAATAATAATACCAAGTAAATTTAAGAATTAAGAAAGATAGTGATGTACATCTACAGATAAAATTAAGAGAATTCATTCATAAATTTTCAAACGAAGCAGCGTTTGCGAAGAAAGCACGAGAGATCACGAGACAGGATCAATGTCCCAATGGCTAGAAAATGAATCAATCTGGTCCAAGAGAAAGTATGCGTAATTAAATACGGGGATTATTACGGTTTACCAAGGTGAGTACCAGATTGGTTTTTACTGATACTAGTCCAAAAGAACAATAATACTGCTAAAAGCTCATATGATTATTATTTGGGATCCGAGCGCAGCTTCCAATCTTTTTTATTTTCCGTTCTCACTGAGGAAATTTTATGTGCTATATTGCGCACCAGAACGAAAGCCATTATCGGTAACAATTGGTCTTCAATTAAGTCAAACGCGATAAAAATTTAGTTTCAAACTCTCTTCTCTGTGCTTTGATAAAAATAAAATACCCATGCATGTAAGAAAAGTTTCAAATTTTGATTGGCAGACATTGCGTGGACCTGGAGATCAATCACGTTTCGTTGTAATAAAATGACATTGTTCAGAATGATGATGTACAGTCGTAGTAGACAAAAGATCTGACAGGTCATTAATTTTTTATCATTTTGGGGAGTGTGAACATAAAAAATTCTTTTCCGTTCCAGAATAATGCAAATTTGCTGTGATTAAAATAGGTTCAGAAAGACAGGTAAATTAATGCAAAGAAATAGCCGTGGTAACTGCTATGTTACAATAATGTTGATAATGAATCAAACTTTTGAACTTGCTTTGCGACCTCTAGTACGCGAGTTTTAGGCGAACATACATACCTACACACACAGCAGTAAATTTTTCTTATAATTAATCAATTAATTTTCAGATACATGTATAATAATGGCCCAGTCTGACGAGCGATCGTTCGAAACAGCTTTCGATAGAGCCCAGATATGATGGCTATACTGCAGGGATGTCCTTAGGGGAGAACGTAGACGGATGAATGAGGAGACAGTGGTAATCTAAGAAACCAGAGAATATTGTGAGAAGACAACATGCTACGGCGCAAAGATAGGGTTGAGTCGACAGAAGTTAGCGGTCTGGCCGAGTAATTTCATTTTCAATTATAAGCTCATTTTGTTGTCTATACTTTTCATTTCGACCTCTAAAAGGAGCGAAAATTCTGTAATTACTATTAGTATAGATAAAAATGAATATTTGGACGGATTTCTTTATAAAAGTCAAAGATTTCTTAATTTATTTATTTATTTATTTAGGAATTACCCGTCGCGATTAGGTCGTGGGACCCGGTNCTATTACAAATAAATATCCCAGACACAGTTCTATCTTAAACGTTCATAAAGTAAGATATACATGAAAACACAATATTGCAAGCAGTTAACCAAGCAGCTGCAAAAACAACAAAGATGATGGAAATCGTCAATTATATTTAATTTTATTAGATATTTAATATCGAATTATTATTATCGATATTTAAGAATTAACCAATTTTTTTATTTGGAAAAGAATTTTTGACCCCTTTATTTTGTAGCGAGTCCCGCCGAAACCCAAATAAAATCAACAAAGAATTTACTTCGAGATATTCTGATTGCTCCCTTTCATTCTTGATAACCACAGTTCTTATTCCTGGAAGCTATTTCGTTATTAAGGGCGTCAATTACTACCCACGGCGTTCCGATTATTTATCTAATATACATTTTAGCATAGAGAGAGAGCGATGGAAAATACTGAAGATAGTTCTGAATGTATACATAAAATCGTAACCGCAATATTCCATCTTTATGATATTCTTAATTTATTATAGTACTGTTCAAAATACATTTCTGGATGCTCAAGAATAAAGTTAAATACATCGCTAAATGAATAAAAGTGAGAATCATTTGCCTTATACCTATATTATTTAGAACTCAATAATGTGCACGATAGTTCCTCACGTTTTCAAATCGAATCTATGGCGGTATCATATTACTAAAAATTTTAATAATGTTTAACCGAAATCAATCCAAAAATGTAAATGATATTCTTAGGTAATTTTCGCACGAGCGGTTCTTTTGTTTGACGGAGACATTCTCATTTTCTTCATCTACAAAAAGCATCGATGTTCCTAAACGATTTCGTTCCACCAGGAAAAGTCAGTTTCCTTAATTATATCCTACCTTAGTAATAATTAGAAAAGCAATACAGCTTCATGTGATATGCTTCTGCATAAGAAAAAATTTATATTGCCACAGACATCTTTTAAGGTACTGAGTATACGGTAACTATCCTCTAAACTAAATAATACAGCTAACTTGAAACTGCAACACAACGAATAAAAAAGAATCATTATTAATTAAGCGGCATTTCCTTTGAAGAATAGACTGAACCACATCTTTGTTATCAAATTCCTTCTGCACATCCTACAAAATTTAAACGCACAAAGCAAGACCGAATGCAGCAAAATTATGCCATCATCCTATATGTGTACATCTAATTTTCGCTGAAATCGAATAAGTAATGTGGAAATATGGGTAAATAAGTCAAAACTTTAAGCAATAATCATAATCGATGAGTTTTAGATTTGAATTTGAAATTTACTGTGGGATATTCCACTCCTGATCAATGTACATGGAGCGCAGTATACACGAAATTAAACAACAAATCCTCAATGGGCAGTCAATTTGTAAATCGTCTCAGTTTTAATTTAGACAAAATAGAGCTTAAACGCTCGCCGTCGAAAACCTTTCTAAAATCACGTGCCAGATAAATACTCCAACTTGCGCACACCTTAAGATTCTTTTCACCTCTCAGTAATCGTTTCCTCCGATAAATCTCGGTAAACGAATTATTCCGGTAATTGGAAAATAAACGAACCTCTCCCAGCGAGAAAGATAACGCTGCAGCTCTGAAAGTACGACGGAGAGAGAGAAATTGAACGGAGAACAACACGTAAAAAGACGACGGGGCTTGTTCCTAACGTCGGTAGGATGCGCCGTGTTTTTCCCTCACGTTAAATCATTTTCTTCGACTCCAATAAAAAGATTAAGGCCTCGCAACTTCTCTAGAGCTAACGTTGGATTTTAATTGGTCACGCGTCAAAGTGCGCTATCGGAATAAGAACATCGAACGACGAGATGGAACAAGTCGTCCGGCGGAGTACGTTTCGAAAAAAAAAGAAGTGGAGAAAAAAGTGAGCGGGATTTATTCGACAGCGTCGTAAATTTCTCGCTGAGTCATGACATGAGTTCCGCGCCAAAAAATAAAATATCCCCAAAATAAAAGAGGGAATGAATGGGACGTGATGCAAGACTATAACGGCGCGATTAATCACGACTGTGTTCGTGATTTAATTTCTCGTGCGCGCCGGACAAGTTCTGCCCATTCCTCTTAAAGCCTCAAGATCCCGTGGGTTACTCTCGATGAAGCATGAAAAAAAACCGACTGAATTATAAGGAATTTGGCGTGTTAACGATCCTCATAAAACTCAATCACTTCCAAGGTTCCGAAACAAGGTTCTTAAGCGCCCTTCGCGGGTGTCTCCAGAGTGATTTCAATTCTCCAGAGAGGTTATTTCGTTCCCGTAATGAGGAAGAGATAAATTTGTCTCCCCACTCAAGGAAAAGGACTATCAAGGGGTGATAATTATGGACTTCATTAGATTTATTAGAGGACGGAAATTAGTATAGGAGCTTTATCGATTTAGAAGATAGAATTAAGTTATGATGACTGCAAGAAAATGACCCGCTACAGGGCACTACTCGAAAACTATGTATTGCTTGTTAAGTGTTATTGTAATTATCTGTGGGTGGTACCCGGCGTTTCTCGGAAAAGCTTTTAGCTGTTATAGTAAATATAACCTAAGCCTGTTTCCTTACCAATAAATGTACACAACATCAAATGTACACCGACACTTCAAGTCAATAACAATTTTATAATACGAAGTTATTAGATGTATTTTAACTTAAAGGAAGACTAGGAGAAATATAGTAAATACAAAAAAATATAAGCCTATGATCGTAATTGTTATTAATTATCATTAACTGCATTTTGCTGTCATTATTATTCCTGCTTTGATTATTGGATCATATTATGCAAAAGGGCAGCGTGTCAACGTCTAGAACAGCTTTAATGTGAAAAATTGCAAAACTAGTTATAGATAAATAAAATGAATAATAACGATTAAAAAATTCACACAAACTATTACAAATAAATATCCCAGACACAGTTCTATCTTAAACGTTCATAAAGTAAGATATACATGAAAACACAATATTGCAAGCAGTTAACCAAGCAGCTGCAAAAACAACAAAGATAATGGAAATCGTCAATTATATTTAATTTTATTAGATATTTAATATCGAATTCATCCGTCAGAAAACCAAACTGTGATGAAAATTTACGCTATACTTATTGAAGCGTTTTATGGGGAAAAGAAACCCAGCAACCATTTTAGGTAATCATGGAAACCCTCCGCTTATCCTTCCCAACAGGCATTCATGATCAAGTTCAATAGCTGTCGGATCCTTAAAAGGTACAAGGTTAGTATCGTTATGGCAAGAGATGCTATCTTTTAAATGAAGGAGAGCAGAAGGTCCTTAAAGAGAAGACGAGTCTTTAAAACACGCCTCTCTCTTACCCTAATTCTCTCTTTTATCTTTCTTCCGCCCTTTTCTACTCACATTGACTGTTTAAGGAGCTCGGAAGGGCAGCTTACGCCCATTCAACCCCTAACCACGCCCTCATCACCCTCGCAATACATCTATCACTCTCCCCACAATCTCCCTCCTATACCCTGATACCTCAGATTGAGGTAGTTTGAGTTAACAGAGACACTCTGGTACGCTCATCTCCACGAAAGGTGTTTTTAATTAACCAAAAAGGACCGTTTAAATGCATTTAACTCTCTTGGGTTTTTGACCCGAGGAAAATCAAGTCAAGTTGAATGGCAATTTTGGAACTATTATTATTGAAGCAAAATAACATAAAGATTCATCACTTGTGGCAGCCTCTTACATACATACTTAAAATTTTTATATTACGATAACGCAAAGAAATCTGATGATTTTGTCAAGGGCTTTTACACGGCGTCAAAGCCAACACGGCACAGTAATGCCATAGTGTCCAAACAGGCTCTACCAATGCATTCACGATTCAAAAGTATTAATTCCACTCTGTATGCGTGTCTTATCAGCTCGATGAATCCTCAAACCTACCTCTTTATCTACGAAAAGCTTTGAATGAGGTAAACTAAGCAAAATAAAATTGCTGTTTTCCATAGTTTTCATCAATAAACCGGTATATTATAAACCGAAATGGTCCACAAAGTAAAACATCTTTAAGTTTTTCATTGCATTCAAAAGAGTGACTACGATGAAAGTCCTAATTAAGCATCACTCATATTATTTAGCACTTTTAGAAGTCATATCTTTTCACATAAAAAGCTCAAATAAAACGTAGACAAATTTTCCCTCCATTAGTTACCTCTTTTAACTAAATATCTAGTGAGTAAGATGATAAAGAATCGTAAAAAAGAAGAAAAGAAAAATTGATAATAAGTCACCCGTTTGATGGGAAATAAATAAGTCACCAACGAGTAAATTATTTTGTACAAAAAATCGGCACTTTCTCAATTCGTAATGATCAGTTGATCGCTTTCAAGTTCCAGATAAATGACGAAAAATAGGGAATTTCAACCTGATTCGTTCAGATTTTAACAAAGCGCAAAGATACAACTGTAAATATTTGAAATGACTCAAATCGCATACACCTCAATCGAGCTTTCCCGCTATGTGTTCTAAACTGTACAATCAGCCTGAATAAATGAGGACACCAAATAGAGACGCTGAATAAATCAGAAACTTTTACCTACAGAAAGAACCCTCGTATTGACACAAACGTTGAGAGAGGGCTGCGCTATCATGATTCCCATTCCTCTCTACCTATCCCTCCTCTTTTTTCCGCTCCTTCAAACTCTCCAAACCAAGCATCTACCCAATCTTATAAAAAATAAGGAAGAAAAGACGTCTCTTCTGTGTATAGGGTCCATTTTGAAGGGCGTGCCCGCGGGGCACGAATCGTGCCCATAAAAGCGATTTCGTTTCTCACCCCCTGTACGTTATCCCCTCGAAACATGGGTTTCTAGACATTAGGACGTCGAAATTGGGTTTGATAAGGAATACTTCCCAAGATCCACCGCCCGATAGCGAACAATGACCATCCTTCTCAAGAAAAGGGTGATTTTTATGATTCGGTTGAAGCGAGCGACAGACAAAGACTACCGGTAGGGCACTTTCGATTTCTAAAATCGTTTGCGATTATCTTTCGAGATAAAATAAATTTTTCACTTTCGATCAGGGAGAGAATAAAATACTGTGAAGGATGTTTTGGGGCAATTCGTGTGACGATCTGAGCTATCTTTCACGGAAATTTGTCTTCAAGGGATGTAATTTCGAGATTGAATTTGATGACGGAAACAACGAAATGCAGCGTGAATCGCTGCCCCGAACCCGCAGCAGATCTACAAGGAATTATAATTTCCACTTAACACACGCTTTTGGGACAATTTCCGCCATTACAGCGCATACATGTGGCTCGAGATTAAAGGAATGGTGCAGTTTCACAGCAAAGGTGATTGTGTAACACATAATCATGGAAAACAAAGGCTCTCAGAAAATGAGGTAAAAACATAAGCAGTATGTCTCGCATTTTTCTACAGTTCACGTAGTAAGATTAACAATGAGTATTCCGTTACTCCTTCAGTAATAATTCTTCGGTTTGAAGCGTCAAATGGTTCATGTGTCAATTAGATAAAAAATAGCGTGTAGGGCAAAAAGTAAAAACGAACAGTGAAAATCGTGTCATAGCAGCAAAAAAGAAGTTGGCAATTATTAACTCAACTGAAACCTATGGAAACTGAAAGGGAATAAAAACAAATCCAAGAAAGAAGTGTGGAAGACAATAAAACCGAGTGACTGAACAACTTACTAAGAAAACCAACAGCAGAAGGGTGCAATGCTAAATGTACATTTCGGAAGCTCCCGCCTACAGTAGATTAAGTGTTCAACAAGAGAGCTAAGAATTACACACGTTATATAAGCTGAAGCAGGAACTTTCTATACATTTTTTCAGTCGACTTTATGTTCCCTTCTGGGAAAAATCCTTCAATGAAACTCAAGAATAGAGGATACAATTTAAACTGGAGATTTCAATTTATGTCGCTAAACGAAATCTGTATCTCACAATTTTACCTGATGAGGTTTAAAAAGGAGTCTTATTTCACTCGAGAAAAAATTAAAAGTATCTAAATCGTAAGGAATGAAAAATACATTGCCTTGAATTTTCTCATATTTAATACCATCATCCTTCCCGCTTAATTTAAAGGAGAAAGCAAATACTTTCAGGAATTTTACAGTAATAAGCCGACTTCCGTGAACTCCGAGTTACGCGGTTCTATATTTTCCCCTCCCGGACATCTGGCAATTGCAAGCTTGACAGCAGCTCTCAGCTCAATTGAAAATGGCTTTCAACGTAGCACCGAACGAAGAACACGTTATAGCAACATAGCGAGGAATAAATTAATTATTACCTTGCTACGAAGAATTTCTGCATGGGAAAAAGAAGACATGGTGTCGTCAGACGAGCGTTTTGGATTCTATGAATCCATCGAAATAACTTCGTTTTATGTGCCTCATTTACTTTTTCAATATTTATAATAACAACAACGATTATTACAACAATAAACTATAGTATTTTTAGTACTTGGTCCAAATAAAAGGAATGTATCTATATGCAAAGTCGTACCCCGACTTACGTGAATTCGACATACGCGATTTTAGTTGGTCTCGCCTATCGCGTAACCTCGGAGTATTACTGTATATCAAAGTATAGAAGTGGAAAACCTTCTAATAAAATTTTTTAACACTCACTCCTCTTTAAGTAATCAATAAGAAAGCCATAGTTAGTAATAACTTTCGTTCATAAACACATTTCAAATCAAGGAACCCTTCACAAAAAAAAACCTCAACAGTTCTTGAAATACAAAATCTTAACATTATAGATTATTCGAATTAATGGGTGATATTTTATGTAAATAGAATTAAAGTTTTAGCTTCGGGTTGGTAACTCATTATTGATCGTACTTCATACTAATAATGTAAGAGCTTACATATGCAGTGACCTCAGTTTTCTTCAAACCTTTTATAATGACAGGAAATTTGCAAAATATAACAAAGAGGAAGCGATGATTTCTTTAATTCTATGAATATTTAAATACTCCGTAATATAAGGAGTAATGTAGATTGCCGCTTGGCACAATATCGCTCAAGTAAATATTTATTGTTAGAGTGTACCCGTAGTTCAGAAACTTCTTTGGTTTTCCCAGTGCTATAAAAACACATGCATGTAAGTAAATTACTTCATTCTCAAAGTACTTGAAAAGTGCTCAATATTCTGTGGACACCAACTACTCCGAAAATCCTCCACCCTAAGATTGCTTCTCTGCTTAGAATTAATGTAAGCTCTGCAAATTTACTGCCAACTGTAGAATTAAGCAATTGGAATTGTTAAAACGTAAAATATTTCTTTAAAAAGGACATCGCGTTGGTCAACATTCCGTGCACTCACTGCCTTCCCCTTGAACAGGTTATTCTACCTGTGGTCTCCCAGGAAATGTCGCTAGATCAAAACAGCCTCTATGCGTGACCGGTTGAAAAGGGTCCTTCGCAGCCTCCTTACCACGAGGCACGCACCGTCTTTTTTTCGTTCCTCACGTGCCTAGAAGACCCCGCCCGTCCCTCGCCCCTAAGGCCAGATGTAAGAAGAGGATGGGTGTGAGAGAGTCAGCAAGGAAGGAACCTTTTTCAAAAATAAAATTGGTCATCCGCCCACGCCCATCCAAGCCGAAATATCCAAGGGCATTTCTTCTCCTTATCTGGTTTTATATGCAGGAGATTTGAATTCTCCGAGGACAGAGGCATATAAGGTGGTGGAATAAAATTGAGCATGATCTGAAGTTATTCGTTGATTGTGCAAAATCTCACGGCACAGCGATGCGCAGTACGGATGGATTTTTTTATGGAAAAGAAGGGGTTTTGCGAGTAGTTGAGATCGAAGTGGAATTTAAGAAACTGAGGGGGTAAATTGACACTTTAAGATAAGAGAGGAATTCCATGCCACCCAAACCCTCGACGAGGACGCTTTTAGAACATTGGACTCTTCCTCTCCAGAACACTACGCAAGTACCATAAGATTTCGTAAGAACCCTACAGATAGGTATGCACCTTGCAACAGTTATTAAAATCCGCCAAGTCATTAAAATTGAAGCAGAGTAACCGGCATAATCATATTAATGAGAATTTTTAAAGGAATTTTCTGGTTAACTTTCATTCTGCGTGGCTGAGATGTAACGATAAGGACGAAATCTTGTTTCAAGGAAGTGGACATAAAATGTTGCACATAACGTGACTACTGCATTATGCGTGGTCATGTTTCAGATTCTCCCAATCCAAGATCCTCCACTTGATCCAACAGAAACCACATAAGAAAAGGGCTTTACGAAACGACTCCAAATGTAGCACTTTATTACAGACAAAAGACCGGAACACAACTCCAAGTAGAGAAAGTAAAATAAACATAGCGACTAATATAGAGCTCTCTCCTAATTTAAATGGAGAAGTAAACGTAGTATTTGCTATTTAATAATGGACCTATCATCTAACGAACTCATGTTTTGAAGTAATTAAAAACACATGAGTTACCTCTTACATGTATGTAAATATTTTTCATGCTTCGCTTGAATATCTGTATAGATGAAGTAGTGACAATGAAGAAAAATACATTATGGAATGGTTAACTAAGAAATAAAATTCGAGCCCTTAATTTCGATGGTGGAGAAGAAAAAAATCCGTCCTTAGAATTTCTAATGTGTCACGATCGCAATCAGAAATAAACGTTGAAAAGATTCAGGAATTACGGATGAACGAATTAAGAGCTGCGTTGGTGGTGAATGTAAGAAATTTTTTAGAGGAATAGATCGCTTTTAACGAAGTTTAGGGAAATTTTCAAATTTATTCCTTTCACTTATTACAGCTGAATCATTCATGCAATTAAAGCTGATACCTTTTCATTTGGAACTGAGATTCTCGTTCGAAAAAGAGATTGAGTGATACCCGGAGAATATAAAAGACAATTTCAGTTATAACGTTGACAAACTTAACGTTGTATGTTATTTAAAAAATAAGTTTAATTAGAACAAGTTTATCGTTACCATTATCTGGTGAAAACACGATTTACACTGATGATTATCATGAGTAAATACTTTTGGAACATTCACATGTTGTTTAGAGCTTTTTTCGAGGGCAAACGTGATTTGAAACATGACAGAAACAAAACTGATCTAAAGTTTTACTATGTTCCCCTGCACATTAACATATTTTATGCATTTCTATTTACCCGAAGAGAAAAATGGGAAAACACGAAGAAATTCTAATATATATATA
>KZ308263.1:792318-830872 GCA_000376725.2 Ladona fulva
TATATATATATAAACGTGTGCAACTCAATCATAAATTTTGAATTTGTTTCCAGATGTACTAACATCATCTGCATTCGGGCTATCTCTTTGCAGTAAACCGAGGTAAAAAAAATCATCCAAACCCGCTTGAATTTACAAAAAGGTTATATCGGAATAAACATCAGAAAATATCATTCTTTTGCATGCTGATCGCCATCTCTGCAAATATAACCTTATTTGGACAGGATAATACAAAAGAATACTGAGATAGCGGTGAAAATATCGGGGAAGAGAACATACAGAAAGGGGAAAAGAAATGGATATTTGGACAAAGATCTGATGTAATGCAGAGAGAGTACCCAGAAGAAACAGAAGTGAAATGGAGAAGCGGGAAAATAGCCTGAGGAGAGTAAATGCTACGTGGGTGGATGAGTAGAAGGGATTGGGGATATGGGAATGGAATGGAGCCGGCAATAGGAGAAATTGGCAAAGGAACGCCGGCGGGAAAGGGAAGTATGAATGCCTCACCTACGTGGTTCCCATTGCCACTGTCCTATAATTCCCTAAAATTCAAACAATCGCAGCCACTCACTTTCGTCTGAGCATCATGTCGTAAAAAAGTTAATACGTATCAAGTGTTGAATTTAAAGTAGATCTTCAAGAAGCATAAGTATAAAATAACGTGTTGCTACATACGAATGCAAAATTATACCAAAACTGCTCATCTCGAAAGATTTTTATGACGAGTTAAAATACTTTCAAACAACTATTTCATTTGAAAGCTAACCCAATTTGTATCTACTCTTCACGCCAATTCCAAGTTCGATATAATTCCTGAACTATGCTGAATCAATATTAGTGGAATTTATGGTTCGACAGAAAAAGAAAATGGGAAATGGTAAAAGAAAGGGTTTTAACAGAAGAAATATAGCGGAGACAGAGGAAAAGGGTGTAGAATTGTGGAATATGAAAGCAATTGAAGGTAGTATCAAGCGAAAAAAAGAGAGCAGACGAGGACAAGAATTGTTAGTTGTTCGGTATTCATAATATGTCATAATCAGGGGTTGACAATAAAAAATACGCAAGTATGATAGTGCGTAGAATTTGGAATGGTATGACATATAAATGGGCTTCCGTTTAGCCAAGTGGGCAACGCGTTCGACTTCGGTGAAAGCGGTCCCGGGTTCGATTCCCGGTGGGGGCCTACGTGCGAAATGACCTAAGCTGTCGAAGCACTTTTAACAATACTATATGACATATAAACACACCAAAAGGTAAAATGTAAATGTATGAAAGTTTTTGAATTAAAGAAGTATCAATAATAAAGTATTTCAATCGTTTAACCAAAGTTATTTCGTGTGTTAGTTAAAACTTACTTGCACTTGAAATTGTTAAATACTTATCCATAAAATCTGCAAAGATAAACTGAAGCTTGAGACACCGTAATATTCATATTATATGAGTCGTTATTTACATATTTGTAGTCCGTCAGTACTGATAAATATTTCATTCGAAGTCTAAAGAAATTATTTTAGTAAGAGTGCTTACAACGAAAGTTGCCAATTCCGAAAATTTCTCTACGAAGAACTAAAAGTTTGACGAGTAAAGAAATAAATAGAAATATAGCTACGCTCTTCTATGTGCTTTAACAAAATTATAAGCAATTAGATCATTTCTGGTACGTGTAGTGCTTTTTCTTCTGCCAGAGTTTAAGTTCTAGTTCTAAAAAATATTCCAATCTGATACAAAAGAAAAAGTTTTACTAATCTTCCTTCCAGAAGAATGACATGATAGATTGCGTTTTCACTACAAAAATATGCTTCTATTTTAAATAATTAAAGTTCTCCTTCGATAAATATACTAAAGTCCCAACTACAATCACCAGATGAATATTCAAATTGAACACTTTTCACTTCCTATTTAACAAGCTAATGCCGCACAGAAAAAACGAAAGGTCTCCAGAAGAAATGATGCATCCGACGTACTTTTTCTAACCACCCAGAGTCCGATTTATGATTCCTTAAGGCTCTTCGGCGAGATGAAAAGAAGATAACATCTGAACCCGAATTTATAATCGAGTTGGAAAAGTGATTTGTAGTAGCATGATACTTATCATTGCTCTACAAATTTATTCTTCGCCTATAACTCCCTCACCGAGTTTGAGATTTTTCCCGTCGATACACAAAAAAATCGGAGCGCTGGAAAAAAAGAACTTGAACTGCACATAAATTTATCGCTAATTGTGTATTTTAAATTATGCAAATGACTCTCAATTAATTACGTTCTGACGCATAATATTACGCGCAATCTGATAGTGGTTCATTTTCATAGCAGATCCGTCATTTAAACACGACACTGGGACGGTAAATTTGATGAATTATACAGCTACAATTGAAAGACATCCGAGCTGTGACAGCGTAAATAATTTCCTTAAACGCATCCGGGGCAACCGTCAAATCTCGTGTCTCCTTTGTTATAAAACCGAAAGGGGGCGTACCTAAACGCCTACGATTAAAAGAGTCGGGAGAACAGTTCCAGAGAGACCTCTAATAAATCAACGAGTGGCACCAATTATACAACTAAAGCGCCCTCTGTCATTATTAACTCGGTAACAGTTCTATTCTCTCGGGTTCCGCTCCTCTTTTGTTATGACAAGCCCCTCCGCATCGGAAAGTCTCGCGGAAATCCAATTAATGGAGTTTTTCGGTTTAAAATGCAGAAAGTTTTTTTCGGGAGGGAGGACGAATCTTTTGTAGCTCGTCAATGAAAGAATTTTCTTCCCATCAAACGCTGCGAACTGCTGAAAGTTTCATTCCGAAGATTTATTGCGAATTTTTGGGAAAGAAACGACCGAATCTCTTTTAGAAAGGAAATTTTTGAGGACACCCGAGACCAGAGCAATAACCAGCTCACATTTTTTTACGATCTTGGATTCAATATTAGCGCGGAATGTCACCACGCGCTAATATTGAATCTTGAACCAAACCAACCGCATGAACCAAAGAAGCTTACAAATTATGGAAATGATTTATTTGATTCATGAGTTGGATGGAGAGCGCGAAAGCTTTCGAAAATTTGGTGATTGGTTGAAGACAAAGGTAGCCACAAACTCTTCGTCGAAAAGTGAGTTAGATAAGTCGAGTGACAGTAACGACGGTTATCCAAAAACAGTCAATACAAAAATACTATGAAATACACTCTCGTTATTTTAAATAAATAGTTTGGTCAAAATGATAAATAAAGATATTTTGATAAAGTAATACAATTTACACTATAAAGGAAAGTTTCACCATATTAAAGTGATTGATTAGAGTGGTTCCTGAGGCATTGTGCAGTTAATGAGCATAAAGCAGCTCAAGAAAAATCCGCTCCAAAAATAAAGAATCTCCAAAGTCTGCCCTATGGATTTACTTTCAAATTTAAAATATTAGCAATAATATACAAATGACATATTTTCATCGCAACTTACTTTAAAAATTAAAGGAGCATGGAATGAAAAAGTAATCGACCCAAATGTTTAAAAAATTTAAGAAAGACTATCAAAGACCGTAAACAGTGCCCAGGTAAGCCCTGGTTTGAAGGTGACCATGGTGCATGTTATATCAACAAATATTGTGATTGGCGACATTAAAATTAACAAATTATTAGCTGAAGTAACTAAGCACCAGCAACACTAACAAGAAAAAAATCGTTACCATAGATCAATATTTCCAAGCAATATATTACTTACACTATTTATCGAGTTGTCTTTATGCAAAAATTTTTATTACTTTCAAGCAGTTCTAAGGCGACGAAATTCTGTTAACATCAAATGGTACTGTTTCATAACAAAAAATATAAATCTTTCAAGTAAATGGAATTCCATCTCAGAATCCTTCATTTGCGACTGGAATATTCTTGAGAGTAGACCCTTTAAATGCCTCCGCTGTTCCTTGGAAAACATGGAATTTAGAGACAATCCTGTCTTTAATCTCTCCCGAGGAGCAGAGAATGAAGAGCACTTCGAAGGTAATAAAGGAATGAGACTCACTAAGGGCGCGACAATTCAGTGGCCCCGTGAGCTCTCTAGAAGACGGGAGCAAATCTCCTGGAAGCTTCCTTTGGGATGTAAGGGAGAGAGGGAAGGGTGTTAAAGACGGACGTTTTGAATCTGTGGGGACTACTAATTCAGTTCAACAAAGGACCCTCGAGTGAGGACAACGGTTGTTGTGACGGCGTTACAGAGAAACCGACTATTCTTCTTTCCATTAATTTCCCGGAGACCATAAATAGTTTTTTAATTGCAGCGGTTAGAGGGCGCGAAGGAGCCGTCGAGCTTCTAAAGGAGAAAAAATTGCGTGAATAATGGTCCTGATAAAAAAGTTACAGATAGACGGAGGAGGGTGCCTGCTGGTAGGAAGAAAGGGAGGGTATGAATCACTCTAAATTGGGTCCGCATTATGTCACTTTGTCGGATTGGTCAAGATAACACGAAAATTAATGGTTTTACTAGAAGAAACATCTCGAATCCATTTCTATTTACCATGAGAGACTTTAAAAATGCAGAGTCATTCGTTTACAATCGCAGGCAATTGACGTGTTTGCGTTCGACAATTACATGTTTCCAACTGTTAATACATGTAGATTTCAACGTACAAAGTAATTGAGCACGGTTATCTATCGGCACAAAATATTACAGTAGTTAAAAAATGCCTTTTTCTATTTCAAGCCCTAAACTTATTTGAGCGGGGAAGAGTTCCGCCGATAACTTTATATGAATAAATTAACAAAGGTTTGAGAAAGATACAGGAATAAATGCTGCTAAATATTAAATGAAATTGTTTCGAAATTTACCCGCGGTTGAAGGTTAGATTAAATTTTAGAAAATAACGTGCCTTCTTTTAATAAAACTACTAGAATTTAGCAAACCAAGAAATGGATCGCGAAGATTGATACGTATAAGAAGCTGAAATTTTTAAAGTAGAAGACAGAAAATTGCAGAAGGAGAAGCATAGATTTATAAAGTGAACATTTTTTTTAATTGAGTTTATCTCTTTTGAGAAATATTTTGATACAATTTAAAAGTTGAACGAAAATTCATATGTTAAATGTTATACTCTTTTTTGAATTTGCTAAATAATATATCCTAAACTATTATGAACTGCTCATTGCATATGAATGTATGTATGACGATGTATTGTACATGAATGTACACGGCGATGACGAGAATCTAATTTAAGTAGTAATTTCTGAAGTCTTTGAAACATCCACCAATAATATTGCGTTTTTTGAAAATATAAAATTAACGAGCAACAAATGATTTTTAAATTTTTACCGTAATGTAACGCCATTTCATAACATACAACGCTAATTTTGATGGTATGAGAGAGAAAAGAGAATGAGTCATTAGCCAAGATAGCTAGTCTACGGGGCTCCCGGATGGCCAAGTGGGCAACGTGTTCGACTTCGCTGAAAGCGATCCCGGGTTCAATTCCCGGTGGGGGCCTACGTGCGAAATGACCTCAGCTGTCGAAGCACTTTTAACAATACTACTATTAGGTAGTCTGCAACAAATATAGCATCGTGGAATTGTAATCTACGCCTACATTATTTGGAATGTGACAGAAGAAGATTGACACTGAAGACAGCGCCAATGTGAGGTTCGGGGCGCCCGAACATCCGAAGCTAGAACCGCTTTGACGTAACAAATGTAGAATAAGCAGGAGCTTGGGGCCGTTTCAAAGAAACCATCTAGATCGCGATCTTTCCTCGTGATCTTTCCCTCCCAGCAAATAAACATCGCCGAAACCTCCAATGAATGGGGGAACCGCAAATTAAAAAAAACGAGACTCGATCGTCTAATGATTTAGAGCCCATAAAGAGAATCCTCTTCGAGTCCTTTCGTAAACAGTAATCTGTGTATTTTATCCACGCGCTCGTTGCCTTGGTCGTAAAACACAGGTTACGCCGATTTCGGAATTGATGGCCGTGCACCTGTTAAGGACTGGAAAAAAGGCTCGCGCGTAACATCGAACGAGGTCTTCCAGTAACTCAGGCGAACAGCACAACCACCTGGACGCGAGAATCCGCGCTTCCAGATGATTCTTCAAAAAACCAATAAAATTACGCGGCGGGAAGTTTCTTACTCTCTCTCTCTCTCCACATCCAAATAATACCCTGGGTCGACAATTTATCGCTTTTCACCACTCCGGAGATTAGAAAACGATTCCGACAAGAAGACGAATTTATGTTGGACAGTTTCTAAAGGGCTTAATCACAGGAAACTCTAATGATAACAATGTTCGGGGATAAAAGGGAATGTTTTATGATTCCGGTAAGAGAAATAGCGGTGACGTGTACTAGTCGAGTTTCCGTGAGCTCCATGATTTTGCCCTGTAATGTTCCCTCAATCGAAGACCCCCATTGAATGGCTTAAGGCAATGCCTTTTGTGTCTCTGGGATTCGTAGTTCATCACACGTAATTGGAACATGTTCCAACGAATGATTCGGCGATATCACGACACTTCAGGGATTGCTCTTTGTTACGTGATACAACTTCACTGTGCGATAATTAATGAAGTAGATTGACACTGAAAGCACCATTCGTAACCGAGGCTTGTGCTCTTAATAAATGACGAGGGTATAAGAAACATTCAAATTCTAATCATAAGTAAGGATTCGTTCGAAACGAATCGTAACGTAAAAATCTTGTTAAATTCTGACATTTGAATCTATCGACTTCTTCATTTTCAAAGCGCTTACAGCATCTTTCCGATAACTTTCGTAGATCTTGTGAAAAATTTCCTACGGCTTGCGCTCTTAAACAGTTTCTGTAACTTACTCCTTGGAACAAAAATTATAACCGCCGAGATATTATGGCCTTTTTACCGGGAATTATCATAAAATTAACATTAAAATCGTATGGCATAATACCTCTGAAATGGTCAATTTAATTTAAAATATTTCATAATTTTAGCATACTTTTTCAAAGGCGAAACCTGACTTTTTGGTAAAATATTCTTAAGCTTCGTGATGCTGCAAAAGAAGGAATGCATTGTAATAGATACAAAGGCAACGTTTGGAGAATCAGAGAAATTGGTAGCTGGCTAAATATATTAAAGAATAACGAGGAAGAAATAACATGAATCGGCACTCTTAAACTCCAACAAAATGTGACGAGGTAATTAAATAGCATCTAGATACATATGCTGTTTCTTATGAAGTTATTGATCATTAAGCCTATTTCTATAATGTTATTCCAATAAAAATATGCAGCTATTTTTCTCAACTATTACAGCTTGTTAATTTTTCTTTAACTAAAAAACTCAAGATTAACATTAAACGTAAAAATTAGAATTAAAAAATTCATATTAAAATCAATGCATACATAAATAAGAATTTCTAAAGGAAACGTTCTTGTCCTCTTTTTTACAATTATCGTACTGATTAGGCTCGAATCAAATTTAATTCTATGCTTTGAAAACAAAAGTCAAAAATGACTCTGTGAAAAGTGAAGAGAAAGATTCAGGGATTAAATGTCTTTAAATATCCTAAGAAAACGCAATTGAAAATGACTCAAAAATTCAGTAAAATGTATGGTTTAGATTTTTCAATTATATGCACGTCACTCGCTAAGCTAGTTAACTAGCCCTTTACGTTATTACTCCTATTAGTAAGCAGCTTGTAAATAAAGGCTACGGAACTACAGAGTTACTCAGAGTTCAACGCTAGAGAAACCCACCACAAACACTGAATTTCGTATTTCCTTTTTGTTACCGTATGGATTTGCTTCTCCTGTGCAGACAGAACAGACTTTGATACGCTACATCATGACTAATGCCGCACACTCTTGCTGCTCAGAAACATCAAAGTAAATGCAGAAATCGTACTTTTTCAGTGTGGTGTTCTTTTCGAAAAACAAAATACTCGATCATTCGAACCAGAATAATGGGGTTATTACCCGTGTTTCTATCAAACAAGAATCGGAACACCTTCAACGCCAAGTTCATTAATTTTATTTTCTCGAACGACTGTCAATTAGCGTATTAAATACGAGTTCACCATACGTGAAAAACTTCAAGTTAGGAATGTCTTTTATCTTTCTCAACTGATGAAAACGTAATGTAACTCCGTCGGATTAATAAACTATGAATGAATTTCAACATAAATCTCGATGGAAATCTCTTAAAATATTTATGGAAATAGAAATTTATCATTTTAGCTTCATAGCATTTACTACATTTGCACTCTATGAGACAATGCTATCAATCGTTTCTTTGAACCAAGATACTTTGCATGTATGCCATGTCGTGGTGACTTCTGCATGTGATTCTCGAATGGATAGATAATTGTTGAAAAAACGAAAGATAATGTCGCACAAATTGTTTATTGAACTATAACTGCTTAAAAAGTGTGTTATATTCCATGCATTTAATACGTGTGCTGATGTTTTAATTGTTGATAGTACACCGAACTACATGTTGAATTTACATACAACGTTATTATTATAATTTCATTTCATTGTAATTTCTCTTTCATTATATTGCATACCGTAATGACTCATTTAATTATTATTTTTAACGAACTTTTGGAATTTTAATTCAATGTTATTTTATTATTCCATTATTATATTCACTACTTATATACTAGCTAAAAGTGCTATTCTGTGATTCCACGAATAGAAGGCATCTAATGGAGGGCATGATAATTGTCTTTCGCAAATTATTTATCGTGTATTAATAGACGTCTAGAAATCTTTGTATTTCCAAATAAAACCAACTGTAACTGAGATTTATAATACACCCACAATTCATTATCATAATATATAATTCATATGGCACCCTTTCATTTAATCTTTCTTGGCATTTCCGTCGGATCGTCTATATATAGTGTGCATATTCAAATCTTACAGTCAGGCAATTAAAAAATCCAAACCTCCATTTAGAGCTGGCGTGCCCGATCTCCATCCCATCTCCATCCTCTTTTACTAACAGGAGGGTTTAATCGTTCTTGGGTGCCGCGCCGCGCCGCCTTAATCTCCCGCGCCCCGCTACCGCACCCGCATTGCGGTCCAATTCTTCTCCCTAAAAACACTATACTCCTCCCTCAACACGTCCGATTCCCCTCCTCCTCTCTACTACGCCCAAAGTGCTGCTCCTAAACTACTTTCCTTTCTTTACTTCCATTCTTTTTCTCCGTCCTTAAAACGAATGCAAAGAAAGAGAGCGCTTTCGGTTTCGCTGCCTTTCCGGCGCGAAAGTCGCCTTCTTTTGTTCGATGCGGTTAATGTAATTGCCCGCTCGTGATTCCCTCTCTCTCTCTCCCTTCGACATAGCGCGGTTTTCCCTCTTTTTCCAGCCGCGCACGTCTTTGAGGCTCTAACTTGGTAATTTACCCGTGGTTTTGAGCACTCTTTCTGATCCATAGGAATCCCTGGCTTACGATGGAAAAGAAAGAAAGTTTCCCTTTCCGTTCCAGCGCTCCTTCCTCATGGGAGCGATTTTTTCGGAGGATGTTTTCGCGAAAAAATACCGGCTTTCATTCCTCGCGTTTGCCCCAGTCTTTCCAGACATGAAAGTCGGAAAAACAGTCTCGTAAACGTTCCGTAGAACGACAGGACTTGACTTCTTTAACTCGGTAATGCGGTTGTTTACGTGCCGATTCGGCCATGTTAAAGGTTTCGCGAAAGAACTATTCCGCTGTATGAAAGTCGCTGGTGGAACTTCCTACAAATCCGAGGGAAAAGTTTTGTCTACTCGCACTGAAAAGTTTCAATGACCAAAAAATTTGATCGAGGAAAAGTTGAGAAAATCTTAAGCTCTGAAAAATAATACGATCTGAGAATTCTGGAGGTTATTTTCTGTTTCTGACAGTAAAACGCAAAGTTATGTGAATTGTGTTTGCAAGCGAAAGTTAAGGTAACTTCAATTGCATTATCAATCTGGCCTTAAGTACTAAGAACCTCTTCGTAAAATTTCCCTTAGGTAGTCCTAACTTCATAATGTGACTTTTCCATTAAATGCGACCGATAAAATTCAAAATAACAAATATTCATTAAAGTAATGAAAATTGAATGAGTATTCAGATATTGCAGAATAATATAGGTTCTATTACTGCAAGATATTTTATCTTTGTGTTTATGATACATACGTAAATTATACGAAAAATTAAGAAATGAGGCTTAAAATATTAAAATTCAGGCAATACATGATAGCATCAAAACTACTTGATCAAGACCACTAGATTTATATGTGGTATTACAAAGGATTTAGTTACACTTTTTATGTGATTATATATATATATCATATTGTAGAGTAACTAAATCGATTGTTAAACCATATATAAAACCTACACATACGCCATGTAATTCGTATAAGAACAACGTATTCATCATATTCAAAGCATATTGGAGAAGAATAAGAAACTCATTTAAGTTTAAGAATTAAAAAAAGATCCTTTAAAAATGACTTATGATCTATAATTCCTGATTTGTATGCTTCCACAGGTTTTAATTTCATGAAATTTCCAATCGTTTACGAGATAATCCCACCACCTGAAATATAATCCAAAGTGGGATTTTACGAACAATCTCATAGTGAAATCGCGTACATTATTCAGGTACGATCAATAACCAGTCGCTTCGTCCGCTTCAAAGTTTGGATATTATGGGGCACGACCTTCATCCACTATCCTTGGCTATTCTCTTTATCGCATTAGCAAAGTCACGAACTCTGACAGATTGGGTCGAGCCTTCGCTTTTCGCAGAATAATGAATACTTCGATAATATCGATTAATCGCGCGGATTTAAACGTCTCTTCCCTTTCAGAACGGGAGCTGCGATTTATTAATCCCGCCAGCGACGAGGTCAGCACACTTCTTTCCTTCAATAATAGAGAATGGCGCGGTTACTGGAGCGATTTAAGCGGGATACTCCGTCCAAAGCCCTTGGATTTCCTTCCATGGCGTACCACCCGAATTGCCTTTCCTTTCCCATTACCTGCTCCGTCCTCAGTGGATTCACTTTAAAGCAGTGATTCCGTAAAATCAACCCTTTTTAAAGATTTAGAAGCTGAAATCGTTAGTTTATCTATTATTTGCTGGATAGTGAGTGTTACATTTTTCATGAAAGAAAAATTTCTACCAGATTAGGCCGAAACCGGTTATCCTTTAGCATAAAAGTGCGTAAATTAAATGCTGATTTTATTCCGTTTGTGATGAAATCTCTACATTTTTAATAGAGTGAAATCAAATCAAATCGCCTCGTATTTAGCTTATGATATTGTATCGTATCATTACAGATATAGATGGTACACGCGACCACATCGTACAATTTGTCAATGAGATTGATCTCGAAATCGATTCAGAAAACGATTTTAGCTGCAAGAAGCTCAACAAAATGAAATAGCCTTAAATTACTCTTAAATTTTGATCAAATATTCTCTGAAGTAAAAACTTTAACACTTGCATACGCTATTGCATTAACATTTCTCTTTTTCAAAATAAAATCACGTACCCTGAAATTCTCTCTTATTTGTTAGCTCGTTCGTCTTTTAGATAACCAACTCCTTACCGTTTATATATCGTATATTTATCTTACATGGTATATGTATTAAATTATAAGTTCAATTTCTCTGTCTGAAGATCTATAAGTGAATTTTGCATGTTTTACGAAAAATTATAAACTCATTGAAAATAGAAAAAAAATATTTAAGCAACTACCGAAGAAGGTTTAATCCAATTTTGATTTAGTGCAAGTTTTCGTCATTTAGATTTCGAAATTATAATGAAATTTTTGGCTTCAACAAACAGAAATCACATGAACAATGTCAGGCGCAACCGCAGATACCTATCCTGAACGACGTAAACCGTGGCTGCGCCGGAGCACATCACGCGAAACTAGAATAGTACTCAAACAGCAACATCGAAGTGTAAATCATCATATCTGATACATTAAGTTAAAAGAAACAATAAGTTTAAACCTAAAAACACAATACAATTTCGACACTTAAAATTGTTGAATTTTATTTCGATAACGACAAAAGTTCGTTTCATTCGAAAGACAGCACCTGACCCAGAAAGTACACATAATAATCTTCCCTCGAATAAGATAAATTACTTGCGTTCCATCGTTATTTGCAGTAAGTGTAGTAAATAATTGAAAGCAGCCAAAGGTTTCTAGATTGCATAATACGTTTTTTAAATACATGCATTCCCCTGTTACTCTCACTTATGAGACATCTTGAGTAAGTCCATTCTCGTATTTCTTAGATTCGTACATACATAGTATGTGCCAATTTTTCTCAATTTATCAAATGCCAATTTAAGCTCAACTCCTTCTAACAAACTTCTAAGACATGGCTCAAGGAATTTAAACTCTCTCCTGATGAAATATAGATTAGAGCACTCAAAAAAAGTCAGTTCATAAATGATCTTCGACCAAATGCAGGAGCACAATTGGAGATTAAATGCATATGCTATAAAGACACAAAGACATGTCCGGCCTAATAGAGATAATCCTACAACACCTGATAGGTTCTCTTAAATGAAATGAAAAACAAGTTTGTTAATGCAACAATTCGAATTACTTCACTTCAAGTGCACTCTCTTAATTATAAAGAAAACCTTAAGGTATTCAAATTTTCATCCAACGTCGAATTCATCAGATTCATACCATTGATGAGCGTAAAATAAGAGAAATAGATGCGAGGACAAGTCGTTTTGGGACTCATTCTTTCCGCGAAAAATACGAGATAACAATAAGCTAAAGAGGTTACTCGAACGCTTAGTATTTACACCCATTGCCACACGGCGAAAGGCGACTTGCAGGGTATTTATATAGATGTAGATGGACTTCCTGATCTCATATGTCAATCAATAAATCCATTATCCTTACATCAATTTAAGATGAATTTCCTTCTTAAATGTATGAATATAGGCCTTAAGTACTAAGAACCTCTTCGTAAAATTTCCCTTAGGTAGTCCTAACTTCATAATGTGACTTTTCCATTAAATGCGACCGATAAAATTCAAAATAACAAATATTCATTAAAGTAATGAAAATTGAATGAGTATTCAGATATTGCAGAATAANCATGTTTTACGAAAAATTATAAACTCATTGAAAATAGAAAAAAAATATTTAAGCAACTACCGAAGAAGGTTTAATCCAATTTTGATTTAGTGCAAGTTTTCGTCATTTAGATTTCGAAATTATAATGAAATTTTTGGCTTCAACAAACAGAAATCACATGAACAATGTCAGGCGCAACCGCAGATACCTATCCTGAACGACGTAAACCGTGGCTGCGCCGGAGCACATCACGCGAAACTAGAATAGTACTCAAACAGCAACATCGAAGTGTAAATCATCATATCTGATACATTAAGTTAAAAGAAACAATAAGTTTAAACCTAAAAACACAATACAATTTCGACACTTAAAATTGTTGAATTTTATTTCGATAACGACAAAAGTTCGTTTCATTCGAAAGACAGCACCTGACCCAGAAAGTACACATAATAATCTTCCCTCGAATAAGATAAATTACTTGCGTTCCATCGTTATTTGCAGTAAGTGTAGTAAATAATTGAAAGCAGCCAAAGGTTTCTAGATTGCATAATACGTTTTTTAAATACATGCATTCCCCTGTTACTCTCACTTATGAGACATCTTGAGTAAGTCCATTCTCGTATTTCTTAGATTCGTACATACATAGTATGTGCCAATTTTTCTCAATTTATCAAATGCCAATTTAAGCTCAACTCCTTCTAACAAACTTCTAAGACATGGCTCAAGGAATTTAAACTCTCTCCTGATGAAATATAGATTAGAGCACTCAAAAAAAGTCAGTTCATAAATGATCTTCGACCAAATGCAGGAGCACAATTGGAGATTAAATGCATATGCTATAAAGACACAAAGACATGTCCGGCCTAATAGAGATAATCCTACAACACCTGATAGGTTCTCTTAAATGAAATGAAAAACAAGTTTGTTAATGCAACAATTCGAATTACTTCACTTCAAGTGCACTCTCTTAATTATAAAGAAAACCTTAAGGTATTCAAATTTTCATCCAACGTCGAATTCATCAGATTCATACCATTGATGAGCGTAAAATAAGAGAAATAGATGCGAGGACAAGTCGTTTTGGGACTCATTCTTTCCGCGAAAAATACGAGATAACAATAAGCTAAAGAGGTAACTCGAACGCTTAGTATTTACACCCATTGCCACACGGCGAAAGGCGACTTGCAGGGTATTTATATAGATGTAGATGGACTTCCTGATCTCATATGTCATTCAATAAATCCATTATCCTTACATCAATTTAAGATGAATTTCCTTCTTAAATGTATGAATATATTAAAAATAAATTACAAATATATACTTCAGTGTTGGGAAAGTCTTAATCCTTCTCCAATCTGGCACTTTTTTAAACTGATCGATAACGTCCATAAAGGTTGCAATTTCGATCCTAAAATGCAAATATATTTTTGTGAGGTATAGAAGATATTTTTTATGATAGGCTAAATATTTCCCAACATCGGTACCCAACTATATTCCACATCGAAATAACTACTAACGGAACTTCTTTATTCGTGCGCTTTTTCAACAATGAAATGTCAAAAAAAAATAATTTTGGACGAGAAGCGAGAATTTGAGCTCTTAGAGAAAGCAGGAAAAGTATTACTGCTAGGAATATTACCGAGTAGAAACGAGGACATGAAAATAATCTGAAAGGACAAGGACTCGGACCCACGTCTTCCGCATCCCGGAGGACTGTTCTAGCTATTGAGCTATCTTGCCGGAACATTTAACCACGACTTCTGGGGAACTTTGTAGGCAACGGCTATTCGTTTAAGTTCGTTGTTCGTCTAAGCAAAATCGTCCGTATCCACGACTGGAGACACCGGCCATACAAAGTAATGGAAGAGGAACCTCCCTTAAGGGTAACGCACAAAGAAAGGGAAAAGAATGTCATTGCACCATAAGTCGTGATATTCGAGAATATTCCCATGGATAAAAATACATGGCAGGACCGGGATTCGATCTTGTCAGACTTTTGTCATGTCCGTTTCTCCATAAGAATTTCAGCACATTTTCTATTCCTGAAATCGGTTTCCAGTCCTGTTTTGATGCCGAGTTTCTCACATTTTAAATCCGCTCGACGTCTCAGTGACTATCAAAACCCCCTTCCTAATGCGTCTTCTATGGAACCCACCTGCATGGATCCCAACATCTCCCGAACTACCTCATCCCACACCCCTTCCTATTTTCCCTTACGGGACCATGAATGTTTGACGATCTGCTTCCACAGACCGTAATCAACGCTGTCCTGTTTCTCTCCGTCCCAGCATGCCCTACTCCCTTCCGACTGAACCGGCAATGGAGGTCAAATAACCTATTCTCATTCGTGTACTCCGAGTTGGGAGAGATGCCCGAACTCTGCCGATGATCGCCATTCTCTTCCAGATTTTAAATCCTTCTGGTGCCGGAAATGTTCTTTTCAAGAAGTGTTCTTTTTTATCGATTTCCTTTGACGGGGTGCATTTGAAGAAGAAAAATAACATAACTCTTTCGATTATGAATCACTGAAAAGGTGATATACTGGTGTTAATTTTCAGTTCCAGCATTTGAAAATGATGAAAATTTGGATTTGAATTAATTATTATCCGAAGACATATCCCCGATCAAATTAAAAAGTCGACAGTATATGTACTTGATTTTATTAATATATTTTCTCATGAATGACTTCCCTTATGAACTCTTTGAAAAGCGTTTCCTGAAAGATTGAATCTGCCCGTAAAGCCTTCAGCTCGAACACTCTATCCCCTCCTCCATTAGAAATAAAAAGCTAGGAGGGGGAATAAGGCGACTTGGCAAGCTGAGGAATGAGGAAGTTTACCCTAACTTTCCTCACTGAAAGGGAAGCATAAACGAAAAGCTTATCAGCAGAAAACGTCCACGCAAGTGTAACACCATGACTGATATAAATGAACCCAATGAATGATATTTTTCATGCCATCCGATAAGATACAAACATGAATGCCATTACTCAGCATCTCTGATACGTACGTAGCTTTTATATAATCACAGTCACGAATAAGACTTATATAGGGATAAATGAAAAAACATTTACCTCTAACCTGCAAAATAAAGAATAATATTCCACCCATTAATTATGGATGTATCGCCAAGAGTCAATTATTTACTTTAAAGCTCAATTTTAATACCAGAGATTCAGGTCAACTTTCAATTAAGGTCAATCGTCATTTGATACACTCAGACAAAAAAACAAGTATTTGATTGACACGAACTAAAACGCTCAAAGTAGATTCAGGAATTCTCCAAGACGAAATTGAATATCAAAATGAACATCCTTTTCCCGAATAATGTACTCTTCCTCTACTTTCATCTCCAACAAAAATTATCCGGGATCTCGTCACAGGGCGGGAGAAAAAGTGCACTACCGACGAAAAATCATGGATTCAAAATGGCAAAGAACGGCTCTTTTAGAGAAAAAAAAACTTTCGTACGTGTCCGGGGAAAAAGGAGGCATTCCGACATGATGCATGGAATATTCAAGGCATGATCAATGGGGCGCTTACATTCGCCTGTTGCCTTGGCGAAAAAGGCGGGCCCTTTGTGTCCCGTTGGAGCTCAAACAGCAGCAGGTGGGGGGCGGAAGAGAGGGACTACGGGAGTGGGGGAAGAATTAGTCGTAAGGATTAAAAAAAGAAGTCCTAAAACGGAGGCTTCTTAAGGTTTTTCTCAAAGGAGTTGGCTCCTAAACTTCCTCGAGTGTCCCGATTACCCCCCAAGCTAAAAGGTTAAACTTCTTTCCGTGCGGTACGAGACTGTATTTGCTCGATAATTGGACTTAAGAGCTTACGATCTTTTTTTATTTACCGATAATCTTTCTTTTCCTACATCGATACTTTTTCAAAGGGTGATTCGTAATGGAATACCCGGGTAATTTTCCGTACGTGTTTTTTGCAATAGAGGTGTAAGGAGGGTAAATTGACGTCCGAGTTTTTCCAGGACTCATCCTATATTTTAATCATCTCTGCTGGGGTTATGAAAAGGATATTTTCTGGGAATTGGTGACTCATTCATCAATAAAAAACTTCGAAGCCTAAATGCGATAACTTTAAATATTTTTGTTTTATTATGTGCGAAGTACTTCCATCTTATTAATACTGTAAAAACTCAAGCTATAAAAATGAGTGTAGTCCCCATTTGTCCCCGTTATATACCGCATTTGTTGGTGCAATCTAACGAAACTTAATTGATCTAATTTGCTTGATAATTGTACTAAAGATATCGTTCTTTCTTCATCTGATTCTTTCGATTTCATCCTCGGCGAGGTAAATGTTTTCCACCAACGGTCCCTAAATACCATAGATTTCTCTTAATTTCTTTGACTGCTAAAATTTAATAACGGTCTTTTTGATCCGGCATAAAGACCAACATATTCTCAATGACTCATTGTTTACTATATGCGTTATAGAATGATATACGAGGCGAAATGATGTCACTTTCAAATCTTTATTTCGAAAATCAGCCTCCGTTATAGCAATCAAGCCGACATGGAGGAGGATATTGACATATCGTATATTCCCCGTTCGCACAATATAGTTCTTGAATAATTTATATTGATGCTATTAATATTACTCTAATAAGTTTTAATTAAAGATTAATTTATTGCTATTAATGTTTAAACAAATCGATTGTCAGTCATGAATATAATTATAATTAGGCGCAACAAAAATTCAATTACTAATAATCATTGTCAACCGAAAGAGGTCATCTGAACATATAATTGAATGGAATGATTTATAATTTTATTATTATACTCGAAAATGGTTGAATTTCCACGAAATCTTTTCCATTTATGACATCACGCGAATTAATTTAAACATATTTTCCTAAAACAAAATATAAAAAGAAAGTTAATGTCAGATAAAAAATTTTCCGCCGACAAAATGCTTCCCTCCGATTCAAAATACCATCTGAGGTATTTAAAACTAAGCGAATTTCATTGATATGGTGCTGTTATTTTTTCCTGTAGGGTTAACTAAGCAAGCGATGCATGATGGTCAAGAAAAATCTTCCAATTCACAGCAAAAATGTCTTTAACCGAACAAACAAAAATCATTCTTTTTTGAGTGAAGGTTACCCGAAAAGCGCATTCAACCGCTTACGTTATTCGATTTACATCATATACTTTCCCCGGAAGGCACTAGTTTTAAATAATATTATTTCTCAATGGATTTTTACATTGGTAACTCATACTGTTTCAGTTGTTATAACAGAAATCAATGTTGAATTTCTCTAACAAATTAACGTTGAATTTTACCAGACCTAAGTCTTCCAAATTTTTACAATCCACTTTAATAGATAAATCGTTATTAAAACAACTATATTCAAGTTTAAGGACACATATTTCTGGGATTCGCTCTATCCTTATAACAAGCAATAGTTAAATATTGATATATTTCACTATGTAGTAGTCCTGTCCTGTGATTTACATTATCAATCCATTTTATCACGTCGTTTGGGAAGGACGTGAGCAAGACTCTAGAGACCCTCTCATTATTGTCTTCACGGTTGCATAGCCGAGTCACGTCCCATCCCTCCGTAAGTTTAAACTTAAAGCTGACAGTTAAAAGTAAGTAGCCGGCCGGAAGAGTCCCCTCTCCAAAACGTCGTCCGGAATGTAAATTCTGAATAATCTCCATATTCATGGCATTCGTGAGGTTGTTTTCGCCAAAATATATTAGAAAAGTGACTGAGATTCACACCCTATCGGTTCATACGCCATGAAAAATTATCTCCTCCAGAGGTACTTGAAAAGAATACTCAAATAGATATCCGAAGGTTTTTTCTGAAATCATATTTCACATCCGATTACAATAGAATACAGAAAGCGTGGAAACAGGATCTTGGAGAAAACGAAGAGTTTACTTATACCTAAATTCGAGCAAAACAAAAGGCTTACTGGATGTGGATAACACAAAAAAGAAAACCTAATTAACATTTTGTATAATGACGGAATGAGGAATTATACTATTTCCGCAAAATAGGGGAAAGTTATGACCGTGCAAAAGTATTTGCCAACTCTGCAAAATTTTTACTGATTAAAATACCTTATCTAACTTGCAGAACTCACATCCTTAACAAATGTGGACGTGTACTTAAGAAACTCGGCTTCCTCAAGAGAAAAGTCGTTAGGAGCGAGTATGGGCCGTGAGGGATGTTATCTTGTGCTACTTAGACCACGTGAGTATGCATACAGCATTCAGCATGTTGTATGCGTAAATTAGAAAAGGTCCGGCGACCTTTTTTCTGAGAATATCACAGTCTTCAACTGTCCGATAGTCGTTCTCCAGAATTTCTTGTCATAGGATGAAAATATTTAAGAGAAAAAATTTTAAGGTAAACTTGCTCGATATATTTAGAGATAATAAGTTCTCGGAGAACAAAGTGGAAAATATACGTCCACCCGGTCACGTAGGTCGAGCAGATTCTGTAAGAAAGATTAAGGAAATGGATGCTAGAAATTAGCCTCTTCAAAGTTATATTTGTTCGATAATTGGACTTAAGAGCTTACGATCTTTTTTTATTTACCGATAATCTTTCTTTTCCTATATCGATACTTTTTCAAAGGGTGATTCGTAATGGAATACCCGGGTAATTTTCCGTACGTATTTTTTGCAATAGAGGTGTAAGGAGGGTAAATTGACGTCCGAGTTTTTCCAGGACTCATCCTATATTTTAATCATCTCTGCTGGGGTTATGAAAAGGATATTTTCTGGGAATTGGTGACTCATTCATCAATAAAAAACGTCGAAGCCTAAATGCGATAACTTTAAATATTTTTGTTTTATTATGTGCGAAGTACTTCCATCTTATTAATACTGAAAAAACTCAAGCTATAAAAATGAGTGTAGTCCCCATTTGTCCCCGTTATATACCGCATTTGTTGGTGCAATCTAACGAAACTTAATTGATCTAATTTGCTTGATAATTGTACTAAAGATATCGTTCTTTCTTCATCTGATTCTTTCGATTTCATCCTCGGCGAGGTAAATGTTTTCCACCAACGGTCCCTAAATACCATAGATTTCTCTTAATTTCTTTGACTGCTAAAATTTAATAACGGTCTTTTTGATCCGGCATAAAGACCAACATATTCTCAATGACTCATTGTTTACTANAATTATTATTGAAGTATAAAAAACTATCTATGAATTAATGCCCGGACTGGTTCACAACGAGAAAATTAAGGACGGGAAACATGAATAGCAATAAATCAAAGAGGAAATTAGCTACCTTCCCTTGCGGAAAAGAGTTCCAGATTCATTCTATGCTTACATCAATAATCAGTGGCTAATTTGTTATGGAAACAAGTATTTCCAACCAAACAGGTCAACTTACTATATATACTTCAACTAGTAATCTTTGCCATTTAACCTATATGCGACGATTCGACGAGTATGAATTATGGCCTGATAAAGCGAATTTATTAAGTAAAAGACACCGCTCCCTCCAGGTTCCAACATTACATGATAAAGTTTGTTAAATACATATTTTGAATGTAATGAATGATCATTTCTGCGAAACTCAACCTTTGAATATTTATCTGTGCCATTTTAAAAACTAAAATATTGCTCTGTTAATATAACGATGAATAAAAGGTTTTTAGAGGTTTCAATTTAACAGAAACAGTAAAGTATAATGACTCTACGTAAACTTGTAACGTGTATTACCGTTAAAATTTCTCTTGGTTGGTGATGGTAAAGAAGTAACCACAAAAATTAAAATTTCAATAAATTCAAATACTTCGTACTGCCCGGCTATGAGATAGATAAATTTTTATTGACATTTCCTTACGGTGAAAAAATATAGATAGCCGAGGTAAATGGCTGCACTTTTCCTGTCACATAAAATTCCCTGGGGTCAAAGTTCGATCGGCTGTTCTCATGAAAAATGGCTACATACTGTGGACTGAGGGGGGAAAACTTCGCACGACCGGTAATAAGTTTGAAAGTTTTCATTTCAACAGGGAAAAGACAACCATAAATTTGTCAACAGTCTAAATTAAGAGCAAATAATTCAATCATCTATCACTGCTGATTCCTTACAGGCACATTTTCCACCTCATCGCACAAGGACGAAGAGAAATTAAACAAAAAAAAACGTAAACGCCTCTGTATCTGCCGTCAAGGCGACGAATGAAAGCGAAAAATTTTGATAAACTTTTGAAATATTTTACCAAAGACTGAACTAATCCAAGGCGTGAGAATTGCTCGACTATGAGAGTATAAAAATCTGTTTCTTTTCTTTTGCTAAAGGTTTCAATTTCGACTTAACTATTTTAATTTTTGTATCCGTATGAAGTACATATATAGGAAGCGTATTTGGATAGAGTTCAAGAGAAGAGATCTCTTTTCAAAATACGGGATGGTATGGATACTAAAAAGTAGCAGTTGAGTGTTTTCATTTAAAAATGTACAAAAGTTTAGAGCTTTGCCAATTGAAATTTTGCAAACTTGCATTTTCAACACTCAACTACACTCACGAAGATCTAAGGAAACATCCCAATTCATAGAACCGTGACTGTCACCAATGAATATCCGCAATTACAATAACAGTTAATATCCTCCGGTAGCAAATTCAGAAATCTTAAGGCATGGGGAGATTGCTATTGAGATTGCGTATTCTAGTGATACGTTATGGATTTTTTAAATACTGTTAGATTCATTTTTGTATATATAAAATTCAGGAAATTATTTGAGGAAATGTTCTAAGGAAATTATCCAGGAAAATTATCTACTACTATGGGGCTCCCGATAGCCAAGTGGGCAACGCGTTCGACTTCAATGAAAGCGGTCCCGGGTTCGATTCCCGGTGGGGGCCCACGTGCGAAATGACCTAAGCTGTCGAAGCACTTTTAACAATACTACTACTACTACTACTATTATCTACTACTATTATTTACTACAGCGTATTCACTACAAAATAGATGTCTTAAAATAAACCTAAGGAGAAGACGTAAAGCCTAAGAAGTATTAAATGGGAAATATGCCTCTTTCTCTCCCACTGAATACGCTTTGACTTCAACTATGTATCTAATTCCAGAATTTAAGGAGAAAATTTGGGAGGGAAACAAAAGAGTAAAGTGAAATTTTTCTGAGGACCAATTAATAGTGACAGAGGGAATGGACGCAGCTCACGGGAATTCAGTCTGTGTCCGTGGTTCTATTGGCATATGACTACTATGCTGAGGGGAATGTGCAGGCTTGGTCGTCCATGGTTACGCACCGCGGGGTACATTTGCCGAGGTAGGCGAAATCCTGATGCGGTCTCACGTAACAGAACAGCCAAGGGATTTATAAACCCGTCTCCCCATTGCGCAGAATAAGGAGACAGGATGAATAGGAGACGAGGAACAAGACGATAAAATAATAATAATAATAATAAAGGACTTTATTCAGGGCGAGATTGAGACTAACAAGTCTCTTCTTACATCTAACCCTTCGAGGGATAAAAGGGAGAGAAGAAGAGGAAAAGAATAGAAAGGGAAGCAGAAAAAGAAAGCGTTAAAGATCGTAGATAATATGGCCCGGTATACTAATGTATACTTAAAATGAATTTTAACTGATTCTCACTTTAGGGCCTGGAATCATAATGTTTCGTTAGAGTTAAAGTTAATATTATAATTAACCTGCTATGTATATGATGAATTAGCATGGATATATGTAATCTTCCTTTTAACTCTAACAAAACAACGTAATACTGGGCTCTCATGTGGAAATTAGTATGGAATTCATGAGGTTTGCTATCTTTAAAAGAGTCGGGCACTCCTGATTTATTAGAGAGAAATAAAAACACTCTAATTTAAATTAAAACACGTAAATATGAGGATAGTAACGAAAAAGTAAAACCAGAAATGAATGATAGAGTGAGTAATGACGCGAGACGTGGATACAAACATCATTTTCATTCTGTTTTTATAAAATAAATCAATATTAACTGAAAATACCCTTGGGTACCTTTCATGCTTATCCCTGATAAAACGATATTAAGAAGCAAAAAAGTAATGGATAACTGAGGTTCTGAAAGTAGGCCGCGATTATATGTAAATTGATTATAATTATGAAGAAATAATATATGAGGGAAAGGAACTTGATGCATTCTTTCAGAATAATTACTTCTTAAATCAGCATAAAAGTATGTAAATCTAAAAATACAACATTAGGAAAAAAAGAATATTTTTTCTCAATTCCATCATAAGTTACTTTTGGGAAAGAACTAATAAGCCATTTCAGAGGAAGAAAAATTGTCTATTTCGAGAGAGGAACCATTTTTACAGAATCCTCTACGAAAATGACTCGTAATTTCCACACATACTTTATATGTAAGCAGAAATATGGTCAAAAATATACACGAAGATACAAAATTTCAACTCACGTTTTGGCAAAATGTATGACCAAATCTAACTCCTGCCGTAGTATAATGGGGAACGTTATGAAGATCGCAGAGCAACCATCACTTCGAAAGGGAAAATTTCTCGACAAAAACGGATCCGGCGATCGGTCAGCAAAGATGAAATAACTAATGCGGACTTTTCGCAGGAGCCCTCACATTCAGTGGTTTTCGACGAAAGAGAAAAAAATAAACGTAGAAAAACTTCGCGTGGGAACAATGGAAGGAAGAAATAGAAAGGGGTCGATACGGCTAGATTTTTTTGGACCGGAAATTTATCTGAAAGGAGAGGGGATGGGGGCATTTTATGCGTAGCAATTCCTTTCTCCTTCAATGCACCATTGCGGAGGGATAAGCAAGGCGGAAGAGTGTTTAACTCGTACTCCAGCGAAGGAATTTGCGAGCAGAGGATTAAGTCGGCCATCCGCAGTTCTGAGAGTGGCTCGTATAAAAGAAAAGAGAGAAGTTTGACATGGCCTATGACATTTTACATCCCAAACGCGAACTTCTTAGACGGACAGAAAATTCTACTGCCTTGTAAATCACCTCCGACGCTTTTGTTCGATGGACTTTGGGAAGACGGGTCCGGATCGCGGAATGGGAAATGGATTCCACGAAGATTCCCAAAGCCATCACGACGCTTTCTACGATATTTCTTTTTGCAGAGATGTTCCCCATATATTTTCTCTATTACCTTAAGAAAGGATGATGAATCAGTTATTCAAATGTCTCAGTCGACATAGATGCCGTTATCCGACGTAGAAAATGGAGAAGAAATATGCAAATGTTAATGCAAAAGGAAAGTTTGCAGCTTGTAATATTAGTTTTAAATTAAAATTTAAAGATATCTGGGAATCTTATTGTTTTATTCATCCACATTAACTCTTAAAATAAAATAAGGAATTATGAATGTAGTAAATTATACATTTCAAAACTAATCTCTCCTGATAGCTTAAAGACCGAGACTTTACAGCTGATGCAGTTAGTATTTCAAAATCCTCACGAAACAGAATTTCTGCATTCACTTAAGAAATTTAACTAAAAATACTACTCACGACTGCTGGGTGTTGCAGTGGGAAAAATAAAATTACGCAGAAGTTGTCCAATAACTATAATCGCGGCAATTTTCATTTTAACTACCAACTAACGACTGCAATAGAGTTTATGTTATGCATAACCTTAGTAATGGCTCATAAATCTCAGCTCCAATAAACCCTTCACTTCATTTAAAAACTTAATAAAATGTCAGTGTCATATATCTACCCGGGATATATCTTTTGAGGGCACTCAATGTGATTTATGATGTGCAATAAGGGTAAGAGCATCGGAGTCATTTCTTACTTTAGATCACAATAAAACTTCAAAAGCTCCGAGAGTTATTTTCTTGGCAATCATTCTATTTCACCGGGGACACTATACGACTTTTCTCTTACGAAGAGCTCGATGTTCAGATTTCCAAGGAACGAACTAAAGATCCCCTAAAATGCTTTTTGTTTGGTGCTTTCTCTTGATGCACTTGGGCGAGAGTTCTTTTCATGATTTCCTGCGATCTCTTATATGTTATTGTTAAAAGTAAATTGTGGGTAGATCTTGGAATCTCATTAGCCACGTGGGCTCTAGAAATAAATAATAAATCATGACTCCAGTAGATTATAAATTTCGAAAGAAAACCCTCCTAGCAGCTCATAGGAGTCGTAATATTTTTTTTTATTTAGAAGCAATTATAATTTAAAGCGAATATGGACAATCGGAATCATCATGTTTTATTTTATAAATACCGTTCTTCTAAATTCATAAGAACGAAAGTCTTTGAGGTTTCCCGGAGTTTAATAACACTCGTTAGAAGGCGTATCACTTTATAATTGATTACCTCATTGTTTATTTTAATACTATTGTAACATGGTACATATATACCTCATGTAATATTATATGAAAATTATTTATATGAAATTTAACCAGTTTCTGATCTTCTAATGATCATTTTCTAGAAAATATTTTAGATTATATTCTACATTATTTTAGAAAATCGAATCTAAAATGTATTGATCAAGGCTATCCTGGTCTAAATTAATCTTAAATTATGGAGAAAATTAATTTTATGACGATTTAAATTTTGATATGCTGAGGATGTATTATATTATATATGGGTTAGATGGAAGAGGAGACTTTTAGTCTCAATCTCGCCCAAATAAAGGCATTTATTATTATTATTATTATCAATTTAATTGAAGTGGTTAATGTGCTTATTTGTAATTTGAGCTATTAATGTTCTCTCTTTCGTGGCTAAATACATGTCTAAGTATATCGTACGACTTTAGATGAAACGCAAAACTTTTAACTTTCACTCATATTGAAACGCAACGAATGTTCAGAAAACGAATAGAAACCTTGAAAGCAAGCTGCGGAAATCTATACTCGAGAGGGGTTTGTCCTAATACGATCTCATACTAAACCAATAAAAATTTCGAGGATCAAATTCGGCTGATCAAACATCCGTATTAGTCCAAGTCTAAGCCGGTTTAATAATACAAACAATTTCACCATACCGCTCGCCGTACTTATTTGAATAGAGGGATGGAAGAGAAAACCCCTTTTACCCTGCGGTTTCGAGAACACGAAACCGGTGCCTAAGAAACATCCCGCATAATGCATGGTGTAACGTTACAAGAGTGGGAGGGGAATTTTATTGCAAGACGGCGAGAGAGATGAAAAAAAAAAAACGGTACCTTTATTCTGAAACGCCCTCTCAGATAATAAGCCGAAGTTTTTAATGGGCAAGACCAAGAAGAGATGCCTATTGGAGCGATGTGGAACGGTAAAAGCTATGCTAATCTCCTATTACAGTTGAGCCCTGATCTAGCGGTCCCGCAATTATCCTTTGCCCGGATATATCGTTAGTTTCCCAAATTGGCGACCTTGGCGGCAGAATGGATATGCTTCCCAACGCCAAGGTCCCAAGTTCTAGTCATGAAATCGGATTTATGCTTATTAAGGCCTGCTTGTTAGTTCATATATTGTTACCGTTTAAGTCCTTCCACTAATTGTCCGAAGTTTGTACGACCACAAACTAAAACTTTTCTATTCCACTGTTTACCTCCGTTTCTACTAGGTCAATGTATCCTCTACATGTTCGATTTCCACTGTATTTTGCGTTGGAATTTCATCATTTTTCCAAAATCATATTTAGATACCGTTGAATAAACGAGATGTATTTCGTTCCCCACAGAAATAACTTGAAATATTTGTAGAAATAACACTCGCGGTATCTACTAGAAACTACGGTAATTTATGCAAAGTTTGAAATGTTCCGTTTGACTTGTGTGTACATTTTTAATCTTCGAGTTTTTACACGAAATAAAACTTAAATGCAGACGTGATTTAACATTTTATTAGCAAAAATTTTCTCAGAATGAAAACACCCTTAGTCTGATCTTTTTTTTGTAAGGGCTGGACTTTTCAATATATAGAGTTATAAGTTATTTAATATATTCGGTAAATATTAAGTAGAATTGTTCAACTTATGCTTCATCTACATATATACCCTGCAAGCCACCTTTCGGCATGTAGCAGGGGGAACATCGAATGATCGAGCTACGTCTTTAGTTTATTGTTGCCGCGCATCGCTCGCGGAAAGACTGCATAAAATGACTACTTAATACGACTAGTCTTAGCATCTATTTCCCTTACTTCCTGATCGTTTTCGTAGAATTTTTAGTTAATTTACGGTAGATTTTTCGTATATGTTTGCTCCAGTTTGTTATCTGTGGTTCTCTATTTATTACCGAGTCATCCGCATATACACTCACACTGCTATCAATCTCGTCACTCAGTTCATTGATATAAATCAGGAAGAGTAGAGATCCGATTACGATGCCTTGAGGTACGCCTGAGGTTGTTTGACTTTATTCGAACTAATGCCGTCAAGTACCGCATGTTGTTGTATGTACGAAATCCTAAGTTCTTTCTTAAAGTAGAAAACGGGAAAACGTGACCGTTCCGTGCCGTTATAAAAGTTTCATAAAGTTTGTAATTGTGAGTTTCTTAGTGGTATAAATGAAGCCTCGTTCCGTATGGATAGATTTCCCTCAGCTTAATGAGCCAAATTATAAATCCGCCCAGCTCCATCAGCAGTCCTGCACTAGTGGAGTATAAGGAACATCCCAGCAGAGATAGAGTTGGAAAGAAAGCGACGGAGGTTGAGAAAGGGATTAATGCGGTTGATGGTAGGATTGAGAAAGGGAACCACGAGAGTATATGGAACGAGAGGCAGAACTATAAAATTGATGGTCGAGATATAAGAATGAATACAAAGCGGGAACAGTGATGGTAGGCGACGGAAAGACATATTAGGGAGTTAAGGGAGAGTAATGGGGAAAACCGGGAGAGAAGGAGATAGGAGGAGAGATTGAAAGGAAAATGGAGCAACAGCGTCGGATTTTTCCTGAGGAAGGCTATAAAGAAAGGGAACAAGATTTGAATCCGTGAAAGACCGCTGTTGCGGAAAAGGCAAACGGGGAGTTTATGCAATAAGATAAAGCAATATTGAGGATGAAAATAGGAGATTCATACTTTCAAATAGAGAGAGTAGCAAAGTTTCGATACTCTTCTGTTAACCTTGCCCTTGTTCATATATCATAAAAACGGCACTTAAAATCGTCCACATTTAACTCTGAATCATAATTTTATCTGTCTGAAGGTGGCACTCCGCAAAATATGCCCTGGCGTGGGGCTATTTTCTCTGCATAAGGAATTTACGATTCCAGGGCGTTTCATCAACAGACATTTCATCTGAGGACAGTACGCTTACGTGAATTGTTTCTCAGAGACCTTGTGCCCAAGACTATTCAACCAAGAAATTCTAACCCAAAATTCAGTTCACCCAAAAGATATTTTACCCATAGCATATTTAATCCAATTGATTAATAATATTTGGAAAAACTAAAGCTATTGCGCATCTTCATTCTTAATTTCTCAAATCCTACATAAAAATGAGTGAAAAATACTTTGGTGAAAAACTCTCAGAGGTGATGTATCTTGAATGAACTGGTCTTGGGTCAATTATCTTTGGATCAAACGTCCAACCACCGGAGAATACATGGGGGAAATTCACCCGTAAGCTCAATACTAAAAGAAAAGAAAAATGGAACACGGCTGTTAATAAATTAGAGGTTCAAAACACCGTAAACCATATGTCAGCAGATTGAACTCCAGTTTGGAGGCAAACGGAAAGTTCTGGGTTTTTTTTTCAGATTTCTAGGAATTAACCTAAGCGCATTTCGGAAATACTGTCTCCATTCTTTATGATTCCAAAATGGGAAAAATGGGAACATTTTTCCTATGTGGTGCTGTCTGGAGAAACTGGAACTTTTAAAATAATTAGGAAAGTTTTAAAATAATTAAGAAAGTGAACGGTACAGAAATGATGAAAAATTATTAATTAAACAGTATTTCCAATTTCCCAAAATTAAAGAGTTAACACAGCAATATTCTGCTCAGACATTATTATGTGAGTAAGAGCGCAATAAAGTTCGAGAATGGAAGAGGGCAATTTCGGAGCGTATTCAAGAAAGGGAAAGAGAAGTCTGCCTAGACAGGACCAACTCCGCAACCCCATCCCAGAAAGTTCTCCTGAACTACACATAAGTGGTAATCTAATCCTCACATCACGAAGTCCTCTTTGTTCGGTGACACCATCTGGAGTCAAACTCCGGACGAATTGATGGGATGACAGTGTATGGCTTTCAAACGTGGGCGAGGGAAGGGGGGAAACAGGTTTTTTGTTAGAAGATGAAATTGTAGAGGAGAAAATATTGAAAGAGGGTTAGTTGGGAGAAGATATTGGAAAAAATTGCGGAAAAAAAGACGACAGATTCTAAAATCCGAGTGATAATCACAATGTTTACAGGCTTCATTAATATAAATAAATTAGGCTTAGAATTCACTGAAAATCCTTTTCCATGCCATGACTTTCCGATGCAATTGTAAAGAAGTTGAGGTGTAAATGAAAGGATTTGATCTGGGCCAGGCAAAGCCATCGGTATTTTATCAACTTTTCATCTTATAACGATAACTTTAAAAATTGTATCGTCATATAATTTAATTGCATCTCATGAAAGAAGTTTTCCGAAACTAGAAAAATCAATATAGTATTCCTTCGTCCGAGCTAGTATTGAATTTAGACATTTAAGGGAATTCAAAGGTTTAAACATATTAACGTAAAATATATTTCAATTTATGGCAAACTGTAGAACTTCAATCTGATAATTGAAATTTATAATTGAAATTTATGGTTCATTAACAAATATAACATGGATGATAGCATGTAAAAGATTTGTAGGTAAATGCAGCGAGATTTCGTAAATAAAAAGAAGACCTCTAAATTATACGACACGATTAAACTAATAAACAGACAAAACATCGCACACAAAGTAGATCCAATTATCAATTAATGGACTTAAGCTACCCTTTACGCACTTCGACGACATTTTAGACTCCTATAACTCAATATGTCTCATCTGATAAACGAGTTAGCCTTTAAATGAATGGTGCTAGATTATAAACAGGTTTCCCCGCGCAATCCCGAATGCTTAAGGAGTGCATCAGTAAGGAGCAACGCCTTAAAGTACACGCCAAGCATAAAAAAGAAGAACTGAAATCTGAAAGCATTTTGTATCTTTACGACCCACTAAGAGCATTAATGCCAATATCCTTTTTCCTCTCGCAGAGGCCAGCCGCTTTGCGTGATTGTTACTTCATCCCTTCGTCTTCATTTCGGCGTAATACTACCCTTAATAATTCACGAAAGCGTTACTCCGGGACTGGAAACCCATTAAAATGTTGAGATGTGGAAGATGAATTCAGGGCGGAGAAAATAGCGAAGCGAAACGTGCTTTAAAGAGGTATTCGGGGAGAAGAGGAAAGAAAAGGACTTGACGAGCACTACCGCACGTGCACGATGGCTGATAAGGATCGACCTTGTGCGGACGTAACGGCCAGCTCTTAACTATTAAACGGCCAAGAAATGGACTGTAATATAACTCATCGATGGCCGATAAATCAAAGCCAGCGATGAATTCAATTTTCTGTCCGTTTTCGATGATTAAATACCAAATTCGAGAATTCATGGAGGATACCTGGATGTTAATTAGCTACCGAAACATTCCAAACAGGCCCAAGTTGAGTCCCCGTAGAGGATTCTCAACGGGGAAATAAAAAGTAACATATACCAGTGCAGATCGGAAAAAAATTATTCAATTTTGTAGCTATGTAGCAAATACCAGGCTATTCTACTTTCCAAGCTGTTAACCCTAATAAATACATTCACATCTACATGAACACCCGTCAAGCTGCCTTCCGACTTGTGGCAGGGGGTATAAACACCAAGCGTTCGAGTTACTTCTTTAGCTTTTTGTTGTTTAGTATTGTTCTCAGAAAGAATGAGACCCCAGAACGATGTCTTCGAATCAATTTCTCACATTTTCAGTAGCAGGGGGATCGCATGATACCGACTGTATCGTCAGAAAGCGTACTCTGAATTACTCAGCAATCTCACAACTAGTTCATAATTCTCTTTTCTTTCGAGGTTTTCTAAATTTATTAGAGAATTTTCATAACGCTTGCTTTTTTATCGTAGCATTTTCAGCAAAATTTATCTCCTGCCGCTCGTCTTCCTCAAGTTCGCGGGTGCACGTTTCATCCGCCAGGTCCCATATAATAGCCGCATATTCTTGATGGGGCCTGACCAAGGTGAAATAATATTGCTCTCTAATCTTTTCATCACATCTACCGCCGAACGCTTCATAAAGTTGAGCTTTTCAATTGCTTTGCGAGAGCATATAAGTGCTCCAGTTTAAGTTAATGGTAAGAGAGACCCCGAGGTATCCAACTGACTCGAATGCAATAACTATTCCATTAATTTTTACTGGTATTTTTAACTCAATATTTTCCTTAAAAAGAGATTAACTCCGGAGCATGATATTATTCAATATTATTTTTCAATTCAACTCGAATATTTATTTATTTAAATTTACACTGCAATTTGGCCTTCTGACCAGGTGGCAGCGTATTCAATTTTTAGCAACGAAATGGTACATGAAAAATGAATTTCCTCTCAATTTCTATTCGTCATTACAGCGAGACAGACTCAATGTATGTAGATACGTAGACAAATAGTGATGTACATATAGTTATACATTTAGTTAATGTTCAGTAGTTAACTTATTCGAAAGAAAATCTATTATTAAAGATTATCCGTACAGTCTCCGTGGGAAAAACTTATTTACAGTAGAATCGGTGAAATATCTCGGAGTAACTCTCAAGAATAACTTAACATGGAGTATACACATTCATAATATATGCGGAAAAGTACTTTAAAAACTCGGCTTCGTAAAGAGAATAGTCGGTCGGAGCGACGAAAAAGTTCGCGAGCGATGTTATTTTGCGTTAGTTAGACCTCATCATGGGTATGCGTGTAGTGTATGGGACCTTGCTGATAAGTGTTGTATTCGAGAATTAGAAAAGGTGCAGCGAAAGGCGATACGTTTTGTGAAGAATTACTACGATAAATCAGTGAGCGTCACTCAGATGCTTTAGGACGCAAGATGGGAATCTTCGGAAGTTAGAAGATTTCAACAAAGGATCAATTTACTGGACAAATTCAGAGAAAGCGCGTTCAGAGATGATGTAGCAGATATAATGCGTTCACCATGCTACCATAACGCGAGAAAGATCAGAGAAATAGATGCTAGAAACAATCGATTCAAGAACTCATTTTTTCCGCGAACGATACTGCGAATACGGGTTTGAATACGGGCCGATACGGTCATCCAGGCGAAATAACTTTTGCTGTCTTAGTAATTTTAGCTACTCTACTACAACAGAGAGACAGAGATCTAAGTACAAGTACATAAGAGAATCTAAGTACATGAACTAGTTCCAAGAAACAAAGAAAAAACCGCGGTTTCTCCACCTCTAGCCTAATCCTAGTAGTGCAAAAGATCAAAAAGGCACCAACAAGACCACCGCGGACCTTTGTTTCGCTAAAGGAAGCCAAAGGAAATGGTGACTACTGAAAAATAGTCACTTAAACCCATCGGTAGCAGAAAGTATAAAGTGAAATAAATGGAAGATGGTTTAAACTGCGGTTGAGATAGAAGAACTCAGATTTGAGAGAGTTCACCTTAGCTGCCATAAAAGGAATCTTCCCGACACCATTCCAGCGATTATTCAAGTAAGACTGAAATATGACAGGTCGGTTCACGAAAGGAATGGATGAGATAAACAGCGAAAGGATGGAAAGAGATGGAGAGGCTCAATAGAACTGGTCCAGGAGAAAAGAAGTGACTGACGCGAAAAGGGGGTTTTAAATTACCATGGACCCTCGACGTTTTTTATTTTAATGACCCGGTCCTTGCAGGATTAAATTTCGCGCGAATATTTCCTTCGAGGCGACGTCAAACGACAGGAGGATCGCATAAATCTGGATTAATTTAATTAATTCGTTCCGCAATTGTTTTAGTCTTCGGCCGTCTTGAGAGCGAGCCTTTTGACTGTCCTCTTTGGCGTCGAATTAAAAAAGTGTGTGCGGTCTTTAAAAGTATCGAATTTTTTGTTTGGCGGTATTACGGAGATAATCCTACTTTAAGAAAAATTCTTTTTGAGCGAATCCATTTACCTAATCAGATTACCATTCAATTCGACTTCAAAAGTGTATGCCACAAAGATTATTCCCATTTTGACAAACCGGCTTTTGGAAAGCTCTTAAAGACAAGACATTTCCCTCGCTAAGTTGCCCGCAACGCGTTTTCACCATAAAGAAATCTTGCTCCCTTACTATAATTATTTTCACTGAGATAACATGAATGAGTCAATTTTGAAATGTATCTTATTTTATTAAGCAACATATGTTTACAACCGGACAATACAGATAATTAGTTCTCATTTTTCCTAAGTAATTCATGCTTACAAATTATCTTTATTGAGGAAAACTTTTTCATTTGCTTCGTTTCAAATAATATCATGGGCTAGTTTATTTTCAAACTGTATGCCATATCCCTTAATGGACTGTAATGAAAAAAGCAAGCTATCAAATGAATGTTTTTTTTCCAAACAACATTTCCAAACACGTTTGTATCCTACTAATGATTATGACTATTCGTTTTTGGGTAATTAGGAAAAATACCGTCAAGTAAAACATCATTGTCATACGTGCCATCTTTTCGGAACATTTGAAGGAGAAATTATCCCATTTTCGCCTCAAATTCATGCCAGTTTCTCAATCGTCGTTTCGTGGAGTTCTGGCGCTCTGCAAAAGTGAGTCGGGTACTCATCTGTTCAATTCAATTATTAACGATTATTGATTTTGAAACGGGAACATCATCGCGCGGACTGATGTTCCATACATAATAACTGTGGTTGTTGCCGGAAGAATGTTGGTAAATAGCGTATTTTTAATGAAAAAAATTAACTAGGTGCTCCGCGAGAATACATGTTTAATTTCTATTGGAGCTCTTCAATTCCATTGAAGTTGAGGAACACTGCTACTTATTTACCCTTTCTCTTCATTTACGATGTAAAGCTACTTCTCTAGCATGTGACTAGCCAATGATTTCATCTAGAAAACAACTCTGTCTGTAGTTTGGCAAGAGTCAAATGTGTAGGTTTACAGAGTGTTAAAGGGTATATTTCCTATTACAAGATAAAATAGTAAAATAGGCTTGGAAATTTTTCAATAAAACTTATTTCGGAGAAAATGGTCCAATTCCCTTACTATACATAATCAAACATAAAGTGAAAGTAGCAAACCTCATCCAATATTTTTTCTATCCCACCTCATATATTACAAAACTAGAGAACTAAATAATGAAAAGTTGTCATTAATTTAAAAGACCGAGGTTGTTGAAAAAACGCAGCAAACATTATGATTACATACCAAACTGGTACAGGTTTCTAAAATATACACGCAAATTGTGCATTAAGTCCACACATATATTTTAAGCTATCCTGATTAAAATGTGTTGTAAATTAGCAAGGTTCAAAGCGGGTTCTTCTATAGGACCACCGAAGAAGATAGCTTCACATCAAAAAACATACGACAGAAATAAAAAAACTCAACCACGGTTTATTTTAGACGTTTAATTATGTTAAACTTGTTCAACATAAGTAAGAGATACAAAAACACGAGTTGACGAGTAAATAAAACGAAAAATAAATGTTTAAATTCAATATCTGAGAGGATACAGTCAATTTCAGCAATGCATAATGAAGATAGCAACTATAATTATCTAACTCGTGTAGAAACAAATTAACGGTGGGCATAAACATCAACTCGACGCTGACCGTTGAGAATTTCACGAATATCTTGACAAGAAGTTCCTCCTCTTTAATGTACTATGCCGAAAATTGGACCAAAACCAACTGTTTTTTTTTGATTAAGCGGTCAAAATGATTCTGCCACGTCGCTACACCGGTAGAGAAGAGACTGGAAAATCTGGTTGCCAAACTCAACTCCCGTCGCGTATGGAGCTGAAAACCTAATTTNAAGAATTACTACGATAAATCAGTGAGCGTCACTCAGATGCTTTAGGACGCAAGATGGGAATCTTCGGAAGTTAGAAGATTTCAACAAAGGATCAATTTACTGGACAAATTCAGAGAAAGCGCGTTCAGAGATGATGTAGCAGATATAATGCGTTCACCATGCTACCATAACGCGAGAAAGATCAGAGAAATAGATGCTAGAAACAATCGATTCAAGAACTCATTTTTTCCGCGAACGATACTGCGAATACGGGTTTGAATACGGGCCGATACGGTCATCCAGGCGAAATAACTTTTGCTGTCTTAGTAATTTTAGCTACTCTACTACAACAGAGAGACAGAGATCTAAGTACAAGTACATAAGAGAATCTAAGTACATGAACTAGTTCCAAGAAACAAAGAAAAAACCGCGGTTTCTCCACCTCTAGCCTAATCCTAGTAGTGCAAAAGATCAAAAAGGCACCAACAAGAACACCGCGGACCTTTGTTTCGCTAAAGGAAGCCAAAGGAAATGGTGACTACTGAAAAATAGTCACTTAAACCCATCGGTAGCAGAAAGTATAAAGTGAAATAAATGGAAGATGGTTTAAACTGCGGTTGAGATAGAAGAACTCAGATTTGAGAGAGTTCACCTTAGCTGCCATAAAAGGAATCTTCCCGACACCATTCCAGCGATTATTCAAGTAAGACTGAAATATGACAGGTCGGTTCACGAAAGGAATGGATGAGATAAACAGCGAAAGGATGGAAAGAGATGGAGAGGCTCAATAGAACTGGTCCAGGAGAAAAGAAGTGACTGACGCGAAAAGGGGGTTTTAAATTACCATGGACCCTCGACGTTTTTTATTTTAATGACCCGGTCCTTGCAGGATTAAATTTCGTGCGAATATTTCCTTCGAGGCGACGTCAAACGACAGGAGGATCGCATAAATCTGGATTAATTTAATTAATTCATTCCGCAATTGTTTTAGTCTTCGGCCGTCTTGAGAGCGAGCCTTTCGACTGTCCTCTTTGGCGTCAAATTAAAAAAGTACGTGCGGTCTTTAAAAGTATCGAATTTTTTGTTTGGCGGTATTACGGAGATAATCCTACTTTAAGAAAAATTCTTTTTGAGCGAATCCATTTACCTAATCAGATTACCATTCAATTCGACTTCAAAAGTGTATGCCACAAAGATTATTCCCATTTTGACAAACCGGCTTTTGGAAAGCTCTTAAAGAACAAGACATTTCCCTCGCTAAGTTGCCCGCAACGCGTTTTCACCATAAAGAAATCTTGCTCCCTTACTATAATTATTTTCACTGAGATAACATGAATGAGTCAATTTTGAAATGTATCTTATTTTATTAAGCAACATATGTTTACAACCGGACAATACAGATAATTAGTTCTCATTTTTCCTAAGTAATTCATGCTTACAAATTATCTTTATTGAGGAAAACTTTTTCATTTGCTTCGTTTCAAATGATATCATGGGCTAGTTTATTTTCAAACTGTATGCCATATCCCTTAATGGACTGTAATGAAAAAAGCAAGCTATCAAATGAATGTTTTTTTTCCAAACAACATTTCCAAACACGTTTGTATCCTACTAATGATTATGACTATTCGTTTTTGGGTAATTAGGAAAAATACCGTCAAGTAAAACATCATTGTCATACGTGCCATCTTTTCGGAACATTTGAAGGAGAAATTATCCCATTTTCGCCTCAAATTCATGCCAGTTTCTCAATCGTCGTTTCGTGGAGTTCTGGCGCTCTGCAAAAGTGAGTCAGATACTCATCTGTTCAATTCAATTATTAACGATTATTGATTTTGAAATGGGAACATCATCGCGCGGACTGATGTTCCATACATAATAACTGTGGTTGTTGCCGGAAGAATGTTGGTAAATAGCGTATTTGTAATGAAAAATTTAACTAGGTGCTCCGCGAGAATACATGTTTAATTTCTATTGGAGCTCTTCAATTCCATTGAAGTTGAGGAACACTGCTACTTATTTACCCTTTCTCTTCATTTACGATGTAAAGCTACTTCTCTAGCATGTGACTAGCCAATGATTTCATCTAGAAAACAACTCTGTCTGTAGTTTGGCAAGAGTCAAATGTGTAGGTTTACAGAGTGTTAAAGGGTATATTTCCTATTACAAGATAAAATAGTAAAATAGGCTTGGAAATTTTTCAATAAAACTTATTTCGGAGAAAATGGTCCAATTCCCTTACTATACATAATCAAACATAAAGTGAAAGTAGCAAACCTCATCCAATATTTTTTCTATCCCACACATATATTACAAAACTAGAGAACTAAATAATGAAAAGTTGTCATTAATTTAAAAGACCGAGGTTGTTGAAAAAACGCAGCAAACATTATGATTACATACCAAACTGGTACAGGTTTCTAAAATATACACGCAAATTGTGCATTAAGTCCACACATATATTTTAAGCTATCCTGATTAAAATGTGTTGTAAATTAGCAAGGTTCAAAGCGGGTTCTTCTATAGGACCACCGAAGAAGATAGCTTCACATCAAAAAACATACGACAGAAATAAAAAAACTCAACCACGGTTTATTTTAGACGTTTAATTATGTTAAACTTGTTCAACATAAGTAAGAGATACAAAAACACGAGTTGACGAGTAAATAAAACGAAAAATAAATGTTTAAATTCAATATCTGAGAGGATACAGTCAATTTCAGCAATGCATAATGAAGATAGCAACTATAATTATCTAACTCGTGTAGAAACAAATTAACGGTGGGCATAAACATCAACTCGACGCTGACCGTTGAGAATTTCACGAATATCTTGACAAGAAGTTCCTCCTCTTTAATGTACTATGCCGAAAATTGGACCAAAACCAACTGTTTTTTTTTGATTAAGCGGTCAAAATGATTCTGCCACGTCGCTACACCGGTAGAGAAGAGACTGGAAAATCTGGTTGCCAAACTCAACTCCCGTCGCGTATGGAGCTGAAAACCTAATTTTCATCGCCGCAAAACCGGAATGATTGGTTTCTTCGCCACGCAATCATCCCCCGGTAAATTGGTATAGTTAACTAATATGCGAAAGCGGGAAAGGATTAATGATACATGAAGAGGCCCAAAGTGCCACTCAAAATTATCCAAAGCAGCTAAAAGCGTAATCGTAAACCAAGCAAATACAAAATACCTTTCAAATCTCTTGAGAGAGACATAAATCGCGGCTCCTGTGTATATAGCTATTCTCCAGCTGAAAACCCAAGTGTTTTCCAGGAGAAAAATAAATTAATTTTTAGTAACATTTTGTTTGAACGCCAATTTACGAGCTCATTGATTTCAAAATTTAACTGTTTCAGCAGAAATGTATATTTCAACGAAAGGTTAACCTCCTCATCATCTGTGGATGTAGAAAATTGAATATAATTTATTTTTATTTACTGAATGTGAATATAGAGAGTTTTCATCATCATCATTTGTCAATCTGTGTTAGGAAACTATGATCGAAAAATTTTCCCGAGTCTAAAATCAAGGACAAAAGGCCATCCATCCATCACGGTTAATTGCTTTCTACTATGATC
>KZ308263.1:831155-851998 GCA_000376725.2 Ladona fulva
TAGATAAGATATTATTCATTTAAAAATAATGATAATAATTTCTTCAATGGAAACAAGAACATGATTCCAATTATATCTATTTTAATAATTATTATAATGTCAATGAACACCCACATCTATTCCCTACCGGAAATATCCAACTATAAGGAGCTCGAACCATGGACCTTGGAGATGGAAAGCTAACTTTTCCAACACAGAGGCCGGTTTTGAAGATCAAGAAAATATTTTAATATGAAATGGTATCTCAATTTAACGAAAATCATCCCGCATGAGATATAATCCTCAATTTTACGAACATCCCCTGTCTCCAACGCTGTCACAGCCATCAGTCTCTTGGAATGAAATTCCAAACGAAAAACTCATCATCAGAGATAAAACTGAATGGAAAGGCATAAATAATTCAAGATATTAGATTTTAACACTCATGAACTTCCGTCTAGTACTGAGTCAGATTTAAGAACTATCTTTGGCTTGAAATTCCTTTGCTGCATACTTTCATTCGTATTTCACGACCGGTGATAGCTACTTTGCATGTTGTTCATTGGCTTTCTACAACCATACAAATGTGATTTCATCCACGCATTACTAGACGATAACTTATCCAATCTGTTCGAAATAGCACATGGGAATCGTAAATGCAAACGTAGTAACGTGTTCCGATGAAGCTTAGAAGAGATCCAAGTAACATCATGTGATTCAATCGTTCAGCGTCGTAAACGCCTAAATGTTAATAACAGGAAGTGTTGAAGACTTCGCCAACGATAAAATGTGATGATTGCCGACGATCAGATGAGTTGTTTCAAAATCAAGAGGGCAGACGGCGTCTAAATAAAGCAACCATTCAAGTCGTATGCTTATAACATGAGAAACAGAATAGCTCAGAGAAAACGAAGGTTAGGAAGAAAGGAACTGTAAATGCAAGCAAATTCTATATTGTGATAATTGTATGAAACAAAATAAATTTTCTGAGGAAATCAGCGATAATATGCAACATGAGAAATAAACTGCGATCAACAACTATTTATTCCTGTTCCCTTCTTCTTTCACATTTTTCCAAGTGTGTTTAAAAGGAGAATATTACATCAATATAATGAGTAAATATCTATTAACTAAAAACAGCTATGAATTCGCTAAAAAATGTGAAAGAGCACGTTAACATTTCAGTAATGTGCTGTTCTATACCTCTGGTCCCTCTTACATATAATACGATAATATTATAGAATGTAAAATATACGTATTTTGCTCGAATTTTCATTCGTTCGGTCGTTTTTCGTGAGCTAAGTGCATGAGTGAGACATGACATACGTAAAATACAACCGTATGCCATTCAATCTGTCTTATAGTAGTGTTTTCTTTCTTTTAATTGCAAACCCAAAATTGAATGTATTAAATTTTCGGCCACGGATGTTCGTAACAGAATATGATCGAGTTATAAAATGCTAATAGTGTAATATTCGAAAAATACGATTAATTAACAGAAGTAAAAAATTCATAAGAAGTATTTACCTTCACTCTGGGCCTTGATTTGAATATCCGTATAATAATGAATCCTATATACGCTTTTATTTGAAAAGAATGACTTGGTATTTACTACAATACTTCCCGAAAATTTTCCCGAGCATCCCCGGGTACTTTCTGCTATCATGTAACATTTCTCACAAATACTTTCGTGAACGCTACACGTTCTTTGCTTGTTTTTGTTCATCAGTTCAGCTTCCGAACAGTCAATTTCAGATTTAAAGCTGTAATGAGCATTTGTGAAACCTTTAGGTTGGTCACTTAACGTTAACTGACAATTACAAGCGTTTCATTAACTGTGCATAATAGAGGTGCAGGCAAATGAAAATCGCTCGTTGAGTTTTTAATGCACGTTGCAGATCTAATGAAGCTGTATCATATTTGTCGACGTGTTCCCCATCCCAACGCGAACTCGCACCATCGCCGGCCGAATTTCCCCTCCTCTTTTCCCAGAGAGTGATGATTTGCCGCATTCCACAACTTTCCACTAGGTTTTCTCTCTATAACAAATATGGGAGCTTTTTCATCCATTTCATCGTCCATCTTCTCCGTGGAGTAACTAACCTAGTCCTTATAAAAATTCACAGATTTTTATCAGTGAGTAGGAAAATATTATATAGTTTTACCCAAGTTCTCCATTAAGCACCTCGTCGCTCATACCTAACGTTTCGAAATATTTTTGCCATTTACTTATAGTGACTTAGTTACCCGCTTAGTAACTGACGACCAGCAGTCCCAAATTCAAATAAATAAATAACGTGGTCATTTTGTGCGAAATTGAGACTATAGTCTCCTCTTCCATTCAACCGGTAATGTAAAAAAATAATATCATAATAAAAGTTAATTTAAGTCGACAAAAATACTTGATCGCTATGAGGCTACAGTTATCGTTGGCACGTACGTATTAATAGGATTTGTAGTTTTTCTTTTGCTTGATGATGCTAGCTTGCTAATAAAACATGTCGCATTAACTTATGCATATCGCTTTATAAGTATACTATTTGTGTTCTCTTCCATTGTTACAAGGCCTTCCACGAAGTATTTTATTCCCACATTTAATTCACCAGTTATGTCGAAATTTTCTCATTCGACATACATTTCAACAGCTGGCGGAAATCATTCTTTCGTAACGCTTGTTAATCAAAGTAAACTCGCGGCCTTCATTCCTGTCCCTTTCTAAATAATCAATCCTGGTGATGATTATTGTCGGTCAATGGTAAATTGCCTGCAGCAATTATTAGTCACTCGTTATTTCCACAGACATGTCGATTTCTTTAGATTCGAACTTATCCAATAAAACATAATTTTCACAGGAGTGTAATCCAATGCATACCCGAGTTCTGAACGCAAAAAATGGAGGCGAATGTTTGCCTTGGTAACTCATTATCAATGGATCCCGTTGGACTAAAAGCTATTCGGTGAGTGGTGATATAAATAAATTATATGGTCCATTTAGTGGCGGGAGACGGCAGCACAAATTTCTGCGGCGAGGGAAGACGGAAATGGAAGAAAAAAAAATATCCACTGTTCGTTTACGCTCCTTCCAGAGATGTCAAGAACATCTGATGTTTAGTCTTCCTCGCTTTGAAGAGTTCCCAGAATTTATTGAACTATAGACGTCGATACACTTAAAGGGTTAGTAGCATGTGCTACTTCTTATCGAAGGAAGGTTTCTATTTATAAATTTCATCAGGCAAAAAAATGAATCCACTTTGAAAGAAGCCCGTCGCTAACGCGTGACACGAGGCGATGAGGGTTTCGACGAAGCTGCCCAAAAAACCGCTTGCTTTTATAGCGGCTTAAAGGAGACTGGGCGAGAATTTTTTCGCAACTTTTCTTTGGACGGTTTATGTGATGGGCGAATTCGAATTCAAGAATTTATCTCTCCTAGTATGGGTCATTTTAAGGGACAAATTTAGACAGACAGAGGCCCAAGGCGTAAGGAATATTTGGATGCCACACCAGTTAATTCTTCGGCATAAAAGAAAACCTCAAAGTCAACTTTTTGGTACCCTTAGTGGTGAGGCCTTCAGCTAGCGTCCGGTACTTGCAAATCCGTCCCTGGTCGCATTGAATTGTTCCTCGGCTTCAAAAAATCAGTCAAAATATGGCTGAGAACGCTCAAAACCAAGATTAAAGCCGTGTCTATACTAGCTACTATCGCGTAAATTCATACAATCCATGGGTAACTAAGCTGCGGCTATCTTGTAGAGCACGGTCCCTATCACGTTTTTGAGATCACATGCAAACAGCATATTTTTCAACTCTTTGGGTTATTTTATGGCAAAAGCAATTCCGCTATGCAAGAGTAAGTCGGAAAGTAACGCTTAATCACAAAATAAAACTATAAATCGAATAAAACAATGGTTGAAATTTGTCGACCTAAGGATGAGGCATTTCAAGTAGCCTTACCGCCAAAAGTTTAATATATTAAATAATTTATTATCATTATAACTTCTCAGAGCCTGTCTTAGTGTTTATGTTTCCTCCTTTTAAAACTTCATCTACAAAAGGCTACAAAAGTGAAAAATCCTTAATTTCTGCAAATTTAGGAACAGAAATTAGACTAATTTTGCATCCTCTTTCATTAAGAAAAGAAGAGAAAATTTTCTTAAGGTAAAAACTAGACATTCACTATATATTCTTAAATTTCCCTCTCTCTCCGCCACACAACGAAAAGCGGCTTGAAGGACATTAATGTAGATGCAGATGTCTTATATTGCACAACTCATGTCTTCAAGGGCTAAAATTTTCAATAAGTAATCTTTGTAGAATCCAGCAGCTTGGCCTCGACTTCGTGGTAGTCTTCCATCATGAAGATAAATAGAAAAACACTTCTACGCTATACCACAACAAGTTTTTTAATACACGACCATGGTTTCAACCCGTTGGGTCATCATCAAAAGTAAATCTTGTAAAATATTGTACTCAGCGGACGAGGTGACTATTCACAAATGTATATATTTTTATAAGTAGAACTTAAGTTTTAGTATGTGAATAATGTAACGTCGCCACCTGCCTTAGTGTCATCCTGCGGCAGAATTAATCTATCATAAGTTTTTTTTCCAAACAACATTTCCAAACACGTTTGTATCCTACTAATGATTATGACTATTCGTTTTTGGGTAATTAGGAAAAATACCGTCAAGTAAAACATCATTGTCATACGTGCCATCTTTTCGGAACATTTGAAGGAGAAATTATCCCATTTTCGCCTCAAATTCATGCCAGTTTCTCAATCGTCGTTTCGTGGAGTTCTGGCGCTCTGCAAAAGTGAGTCAGATACTCATCTGTTCAATTCAATTATTAACGATTATTGATTTTGAAATGGGAACATCATCGCGCGGACTGATGTTCCATACATAATAACTGTGGTTGTTGCCGGAAGAATGNTGAACCTGCAGCTCCGTGGATTCCATTATCCAGGGAATTGCTTTTACCAACCAGTCCGAGAAATATGGAATAAACTCCATAAAGCTTCAAAAAGTGAGTTACTTCTTTTCTAAATAAATTTAAAAAATGCACGTGATCATGGGTCACTGTGATGTATGTGTGCACTTTCGGAACAGCCCCGAAGGGGACGAAAGCAGCAAAGAAAAATTTTCCATCGTCGTGTGCAATGAGAAAAGCGTGTCGTACCAAGATGCTGCGACCTCTAAAGGTTACGTGTCGCGAGTGAGCTCTTAGGTTAACTTCGATCTCGGTCATACATGCGAGTGAAACCTTTTTTGCGCACTCTGCCCTTTACCCGATGCCCACACCTCGCATGCGGAGAAAAAAGAACTCCATTGTGAAGCAGTGAGCGTGTTTACTGAAGAGTTTCTTCGAGACGCGAGTTTTAAACATCGACTCGACAATGCCGCTTAAAAATTTCAAGCGGGAAGACAATGGCCGAATTTTCCTCCTCAATTAGCGCCTTTAAAACACGCGTGTTTGAAATTAAAAAGAATCAATTAGGCGACATTTCCGCGAATAGCTGCACGGTATCTTGTTTGCCGTTTCCACGAAGCAATGTAAGAGAAACAAAGCACGTAAATGAAGTGAGGACATAATTTTGTAATAATTCACGAGCGACGGAAGCCAACAAGAATTTCCATAATTATTCAAGGCATAGAATGGCCCCTTCAAAGGATTAAATCGCAAAAGAAAATTCAGAGAATATTAGCTTGGTTGTCACTAATATGCCCAACTGTAAAATATCAGGGAACGTCCATCAAAACAATTTTGCTAAACAGAAATATTACATCTTCAAATATTGCAGAATATCAGCTTAAAGGTGTAAACAATGCATAGTCATTTGGTAGAAAGACTATGTAAAGTTGTCGTAGTAAATGGTTATATGAAAACTGAAATTCAAATACAGAAGTAATTATAATTAAAATGATGTTTGATCCGGGGAATTGGGATTGAATTAAGTTGATTGAGTCAAAATTTCCATTACCGAGCGTCGCAGTCGACAAACTTTTAGGTTGAAATCACTCTCGGAAGATTAATAAAGGAATTATATGGAAAAAAGGTATATTTAACATATGTATATTTAAGTGGGAATGTGAATTACACCCATAAAATCTTATTAATTAAGGTTGAAATGATATCTTAAAATAGCTTCATTGACTATTACCATAAGATATATTTTTAATTTCATACGACGTCCTTTCTAACACAATTCACATTTCTTTACAGCGTAATAGATTACAATACACGAACAATGAAATTTAAAGTAAAAAGTCTTCCAAGAATGTATTTTCTTAAAACTCATCAACAACTGTTGTCGGCCGACTCTAAAGTTATGTGCTATTTGAACAGTTTTGTAAACGATTTGAGTGCCATTTTATAAGCTAAGAGTTTATTTCGTCTGAAAAGACATCCGAATAATTTAATCGCAGAATTTTACTTAACAAATTCTTGAAGAAGAAAAAACTCAATCCATAGATATACATTTTCTATAGAAGTAATATAAAACTAAGACATACGAATCACAACTCAGGAGAGAGTTTAATGTTTCGAATACTACCGTAAATCTTTACTTTTAATTCCATCTATTATCAAACTAAAAATGACATGTTGGTATTCATAATTGTAGCTTATTATATTCTGGAGAAGCCGGAATGTGTGCAATCGCCCAAATGTGCCACGAGAATGGAAGAAGCAATAGATGGAGAGCGAAGGCCTACATATTCGATACCAATTAAAACTCCGAGTCCTCGACGGAATATTCAAATCTCAACGCGACCAGAACTCGAAAAATTTATCATGGAAATTCTCTGTTTCCCCACCCCTTAGTTAAACAATTCCACCAAAGATTTTCTCAACCCCCTCCTTCCAAAAACATCTCCGAAACTTTCTTCCGCGGCCTTTTCTTCCTTCTCCTTTGATTACTAATGTGACTCACTCATATAATCGAATGAACACAGTCCTCCCCCGTTCATTTCCCTCAATAAAGCCAATTACATGATCCGCGGTAGTGCGACACAGGGGGAGGGGGGGAGGGAATTTAACGAGTCAAATTTGCCGGTATGCGGTGTTTGGTTTGCTTTGAATAAACCCTCGCGGCGTTTAAGTGGGGGAGGAAGTAAGGGTGTCGGGAACACCACTTTCATTCAGTCTTGCGGGTTAGAGAGTTTAAGATCCCCCTTTCTCTTCGGTTAGCAGCTGAAGACTACGGGCACCTACGCGACCACAGCTATGCTTTACTTCAAGTCTGAGACAATTTCATGGTAATCTTCAGATTTCAGAGAAAAAATTGAACTTATTGAACGAGAATTTATTCTTACTGTTTTCATTCTATCCTGTTATCATATCTTGTCGAATAGAATAATCCGCATTTGACTTCTGGAGAAGGTAGAGGAAGATGAACCTTTCATTTACCTTTGTCTTTCTTGTTTAGCTTCTGAGGCATAAACGATGTTGAATACTGACATTAACTCCTTATGGACTGCTATGTTAAGTGTTATTCATAAGGTCATAGTGATCCAAAAACGTGGACTTTTTACATTGATAGCAAAAAGATTCGTTGGGGAAAGCAAGGACAGACTACCTCACTCCACATCTTTCCTGTTAAGCTTCCTTCCCACTCAAGAGGTATCGTTCGATGATCAAGGTTTGCTGGTCAAGGGGTAGAAGATCCTACCAGTCTTCGGGTTGAATAATTTACAGACAGTTTTCATCACTACTTGGATACACAAGCTTATTGAAACGAAATAGTCAAATATTTTAAACAATATGGATTTATGATGAATGAAACTGACTTTGTAAGAATTATTCCCAACATACATAAATTTTGGGGATATTTAAAATTTACCCTACAGTGTAGCAGATAACGTGCGCCTTTACTGTACAAATTATTCGGAAAATTATAAAAATTAATTCAAATTGACTGAAAACTAAAGCCTGACATTTACAAATACCTCAACTCCCGCTCTGAACACAGTATAACTTAGCCTTTTGCCATTTTAATATAAAATTAATTGTTCTAAAATTTTAATATAATAAATGCCCTCAATAATCACACATTAGAGAGATTCAGCTGGCGCTTAGAGGTTAACCTATATATTCCGAGAACCTCAATGTGCTTGCACGAAACTTTGGAGCGTACTGGTCTTATTGCGCGTGTATTATGGCCATACGTACCCCACTTTAGGGCAAAAAGTTACTATTGACTGAAAAATATCTATATAATTACCCTTTTGTAAAATCTTGAATAGAAGACGAAAATGCCCCATTTAAGTTTTTCGCAATTCTTTTATTCTTTCCATTCTATATGAATAAATATTGAAGATTATCTTCACCATAAACTTTAACAAATAAGCCAAATTTCAACACTAACTATATCCTGAATGCTTAAAATCTATGATATAATATGTCCAAAGTTAAAGGATAACACTGAAAGAAAATTAGCCGTGGGTAAAAATCTTGTTGTAAAGTCTCGCAAACAGCGTACGCTACCTACATACATCGTTATTACTATTGTTATGATCATAAGTAAACTAATTCCTTTCACACTTAAACAACCCAAAACCAAACTTTAATACGATCATAATTCATGAGCTTTCTTTTATTCCAACCAGGGACATGGTTGAGACTGAAGCTACAAATAAAAGTTGATTTTATCTCTTTCTGCACAACAATACATGAAAACAAAACAACATTTCCTCAATTTCCGAGCAAATTTCGCCACGCTGACAAATAACACCGTTCCGGGAAAACTCTCTTCCGATTGCCTTCACCTTTCCCTGCGTAAGTAACGTATTAAGCCCCGTTCTTCCCCATGCGTAAAGCCGTAAAACGGAGGAACCGCATTCGTCGGAAAAGTAGGTGGCTGAGGGAAGTAAAGGGTTTTATTGGCGTTTGAATGCAAATATTTGGGCCTCGCGAGGGGTGGCGGTCTCCCCTTTCGAGCAGATGCCGAGCACTTTTCGGAATTGAACAGCAGGTTTTCGAGCTGCGGATGGAAAGGAAATTCCGAAGAAGTGATATATGGCACTTGCGTTTCGATCCGCGTGATTTGAAAGCGCGTGAGGAGTCAACGGAGACGTGTGAACGATGGGGAATCGATGACATGTTGAGAATTTCCAAGGAGGACATTCTTCACGTGTGTGCTTTTATGTGTGTGCGTATATATAATATTCATACATCAACATCAGCCGTTCTCTGTCTGCTATCGGATATAGGTCCGCCCAAGGGTTACGCAATTTTTTATGTTTTGATCTTTTCTTTGCCAGGTTATCCCTTTGTACTTGTAGATGTTCTTGCTTGCTCAATATGTACTCTGGTCTTTTCTTAACCTCTTCAAATCGCTTGGTGTCCAGAGAATTACTGATATCTAACACTTGTTTCTTTTCACCACATAACCTACCCATTATAATTATCCCATTTTATCTATAATGTTAATATCCTCAACCGAGTGTGCAGCTCAAGAATTTATATAAGTTTTACATTCTTAACTATTATTAACAAAATTTCTGGGCCAATCGTCGCCACGAGCAAAATCATTTTCTGTTTCAGAGTTTACTGGATACTTTTTCATGTGGTCAACATTGTGTAAGTTGAGACTCAAAATTAATAGAAACGAAGCTTAAGTGATGTCTTGCGGCCGAAATAGGGAAGATACGTTTTAAGGTAAAACTACTAATAAATGTATACATACTATATAGCAATACAATCAGTGACTGAAGAAGTAAGAGAGAAATAAAAAGCAAGATAGCAAAAGCGAAGACGAAATTCTTTCAGAAAAATAGTTAACGGCAAAGGCAACAAGATAGGGTATAAGAAAACGGCGAGAAAAAGATTCTTCAAGTGTCCTTATGAATGAAAAGGAAATATGGGCTATATTAGCAAGAGAATAGAGATGAAGAGAAGCAATGGAGGTATAGCAATAAAAAAGAATGACCGAAATAATTTGGAGAGACCGCGGATATGGTGTAGAAGTTCTTCGAGGAGCGAAGTACGGATTAGTTTGTGAAAATCTTCAAACAGATCAAATCAAACCATAGTAAAGCTGAATGAAAAAGTGGAAAAAGGGAAAGTACTCCGAAAACCGCTAATAAGTAAAGCTGCATTCTTCTGTCACGCATTTCCACAGCAAAGATATACTCACGAGCCATCAGTGATTGTCTTCTAAAGCAAAACAATCATCAATTCGTAAAACGACAAAGTTAACTCAAAATTCGCTACGAATCACACTAAATTGGATTCTAAGAAAAATGACGTCACGCTAAACTGGGTCCTGAATTCCAATTTTAGCTTGGATCCTACAAAATCTGTTATAATGATCTCCAGAAGGCGAGTTCAAAGGCAATTACCCAGGAAACACAGTGCACTCCTTCATCTTTAAGATTAATGAGACGGCCCAGCTTCTATTTAAAAACCAATTAAATCTCAATTACGTGAAAAATATCTTTTCGCGGGGCTGTTAATTTTAAGATAACCCTCTCTGAAGCTAATTCAAAGATTAGGGATTTTAATTTCAAATCCGCAGATATATGTTGTGATATATGCTGTTTCAGCGCATGCAGCATTTGAGAGACACAATTTCACAATACAATTTTCAGTTACCGTGGATTACATAGTCTCGTACAGCGGTCGTCACCCTTTTGGGCCTCTGGACTCACAATTTTGAATCCTGTGGACCACTGATACATACTATAATGTTTTTCATGGGTAAAAAGTGGTAAAAGCATGTAAAAATAATTATGTTATCATTGTTGTAGCACGATTGTTGTCACTCGCCTACCCTTTGTTGTCCCGAAGACGGTTCATAATATAATAAAGGAGTATGATTAACTTAAAAATTGAAAATAATGTCCAAATCTCCTCACGAATCACCAAAAGCTTCGATGGTCCGCATACTTCTTATGTTCATATACTTTTCCAACTGGAAATAATATATATAATCCTAAATAATGTTGCATAATTATGGAACGAAATCTCGTCTGAATATGAAAATCTGAAAATGTGTGAAACCAGTCCTACATTCAACATTCTATGAAATATATCACATGTGTATGTGATTCTAAAAGGTGATATTAGTCATCATCACAGTTAAAGTATAAATAAATGTAATAGCAATCATCATCATCATGTTACGCACCGAAACCATGGTCGCGTCAGAATAAAACATTTTGGGGACAGTATATTTAAATAGTTCTGTGTAACCTTGTACTTTTATTTTGGGATTCCACCAAGTGTAGGTCGCACCAACCATTTTAAATGTAATCGACTACCGCTTCGTAGGAAATAGCCATATTTAATCCATTATTTTTATCATTATTATAAATAAGACACTTTGAAATCGTTATAAATCATCCAAATATAACATTGTAACTAGAACTTCACGAACAAACACTAATTCCCAATTAAATCAACAATTATTTCTTCCGTTAAACTACTACCTCCCATTCCGCCCCAAAAAAACTCCTTCCCTCGCACTTCAGTTATCTAATTTTCTTCCCTTTTACCTTCGCCGATATTTCAAGGGTGTGTACGTGCGCTTTTTGTTTTCCAGACCTGATGATGAATCTTTCGTCTTCGAAACCGTTAAACTGTATGTGAATAAAAATTTGAGGAAACCGTATGTATACACCGGTATAGCAGTATATACCAATATATTGCTATACTAATGATCGCCGATAATAGCAAAAAATTACGCATCTTTTTATATCATCTTGATAATAATTGATGGAAAACTGGAGACATTTGAAAATAAAACAGTAAATAGAATGAAATGCATGATATCGTGTCCATAATTTTCGAGTGAGAATTTAATACAAAATCAAATAAAATATTTGATAACGCTATAGAAATTGTAGTACTAAACTAAAAAATAATAAGATAAGAATTTATGAAGAAAACTCATAATAAAGCTTTGAAAAATTAGTATTTGCGTTTCTTACGATACATATCTAAGACATTTCGAGAAGTTATTAAAACAGCAGTAAAAAGAATGAGTGGATCAAGTACCCAAGCATTTCGTGAACGCAATTCCATTCCGGACGAACAAATCTCCGTCCTAAGATCCCCTATAAATTCCGGAAATAAAGATTAAGAATAAATCCGAAGCTGCGAGTTCAATATGCGGAAGGATATATTGTTACGAATTCCTGCAGCGAGAGAATGAAGATTTGAGGAATATAAGAAAGGGGAAAAGGGTCCCGCATTGCTCCCTTTTCATGGAGAGACAATTCGCCTAATGGAAAATAAATGAGAATATCTCAATTTCGGTGAATTTTCTATCGCAGTTCCACGAAGCAGGAGGAAAATTAATTCCTCGACGTCTCGGAAAACTTCCCTCGTTCGCCTTCCCATTTGTTTCCCCGCTTGCCTTTCCCCATCTCCATCCCGTATACTTGGCGACCTACCCGTCAGACCTTCGGGCCACCCACAGCAAGTTCCTCCTAAACAGACGACCCCCGAAAGCGGCGAATGCCAAATGTTGGCCGAGAACACAAGAAGAATTCGGATTCGAGGGAATGAAAGATACACGCTCAGGATTGGAAGGGATACAAGGGTTTCTCGGAGATCGAACTAAACGGGAGACGGGGAAAGAATATGAAAAGAGAAAAATGAGAGCGAGGGACGCAAAACCAGAAAGGAGTGATATAGATTTTAAAAATAACACAAACGATGGCGGAGATAATGTAAAATACAGCGTAAGCGATGCTTCGACCAACGTGTATCTCAGCTGACCAGGAGAGGCTTTAGAAACTTGCTAAAGGAGGGGTAAGCACCCACACTTACAGACACTTCCTTACACACTCATCTTATAGTTACATTAGCTTTAGAGCTCTAATTATAAACCACAAATCGATAAAAATGCTACAATTAATGTGGTTCTTGTATGGTAATCGCAGAGGCTGTTCTCTATCAGTTTTTAATGAAAGACTCATGCCATAACCAGGGAAAATTGCTGGTCCTACAAAGATCTCAAGGGGCGGGGGTGGACGCCCCATCTCTTACTTCCGCATTCATCAAAGTTGCTAACGAATTTAACGATCTGCGAAGATCTTATTTTGCTACTTTTCAGTCTCGGCTTAGCATATACTAACGCCAGCGGCAAAACCACGATGAAAGCACCGGTTCTCTTTCTATCACCTAAGTTAAGAATCGTCGGGCCAGGATAGTACTTATATGGGTGAACACCCAGGAACGCCGGGTTCAGGTTTCTTTTGGGTTAAGCGGAAGAAGCTACTGGTTACTTTCAATTCCGCATAATAAACAACAACAACGAGTCTTGGATTTACAAAGGACGACCAAAAGAGAGTAAACCCTCTTTTTTCTTCCCCTTCAGTAATAAAATTGCTGATTGCCGTTTTACACAACATCAAATGCTGGTAATCAACGGAATTATATCCTTAAAATACGCATCTTTCGCGAATAAAGTAAACAGAAGTAAGATATAAGCAGGTATCAATACCAACTTCTTTCTTCAGTTCAGTCTGATTACAAAGCATTTAGCTCGAGTAGCAGATTGAATCTTAATATTACTATACCATTAAAAGCTATAAAAAGCCCTAAAGAAATAATGAGGATCACAAAGCTAGATGAGGGGCGAGGTAGTTTCCTTTACATTCCTTTTTGAGCCAGAATGATAAGAGTGGAACGAGAGTATCTCATTCATCAAGATATGGCTGCAGGGGGTTGTTCAATCTACCTATGTCAAAATCACTATAATATACTGACCAGATGTCCGAAAAAGGAGGACATGCCCCCACTTGGGTTCCAATGTCCTTCAAGCACATGAAAATTTTAGGATTTTGTTCGACTATTCCCCCACTGTGGTCTGTCAATCATGTCTATCATATTTATTCTTTAAGAATGAACATTACTTTTGAAAATGATAAACGGTGTAAGAAAATAATTATTACTTCCAATTCGTATTTTAAATAGAAATGGTTACACCTGCAGATTTGAATTTCCGTCCTTATTGATTTTCCAAAATAATGTAAATGTTACAAAATCTTAAATTGGCAATTTATAAAAGATAATCAATATAGAAAAAAGGCATTATTATCAATAAGAATATTTAATATAAGTATTTTTCATATCATTGCTTTTAAATGTCATGTTACGTTCAACGTTAAATCATATGCTAATCTAAAGGGAACAAAGATTTTTTTCGTATTCAGGAGATTAAGCAATGCAAAAAGTTACAAGATCTCGTCTCCAGTAACAAATTCTGTACCACAAAAAGGTCCGAATTGGCAACACGAGGATTTAACATAGCATTCTTCTTAGGCCGATTCCTCTTTTACGTGAAATTCTAGCCGAGTGCCTTCAATTATGCGACCCGCTGTAATTGTCCGGCATTTTTGCAATCAGTATCCCCCTTTCTCTCTATATTTAATTGTTCACCTTTCTATAATTTGATGTGTAGAGTTCCTACTTAGAGTCCATGTAATATTTTCCAATCCGAAAACTCTACCTCCACGTTAGTGTTAGCAATGATGCCCTCTTCTCTTGACGATTGACTAAAAAAGTAGTACTAATACGAAGTAAAAGAATAAGACTTGGTGATTTCCACAAAATATTAGAACATACTCTTAGAACTGTACATTATTTTGTGGAAATCACCAAGTCTTATTCTTTTACTTCAAAATGTCTTTCCACGAAGTACGGCCGGATAGAGTCGATTTTAGTACTAATACTGTTAACAGTGCTTCGACAGCTTAAGTCTTTTCGGCTTAAGGCTGGCTCCCACCGGAAATCGAACCCGGGATCGCTTTCACCGAAGTCGAACGCGTTGCTCATTTGGCTATCCTGGAGCCCGACTATAAAAAAATAACACTTATAGAATACAACTAATATAGTCTCTTAATGAAATGTGCAATAAATATATAGGGAGAATCTGAGGAATCCATGAGCATCCCTATGTATCACGACAAAGCTTTAAAGGGAGTAGACCAGGACTTGGGGAAGCACTGATTCCATTATTCCCCTTCGTATTGTATCGTCACTGTTCGGCGAACATGGTTAATGCATGAGGGCAGGGTTCTCCGATCTCCCTTTCAACCCCCAATTTAAGAACGAAACACGAAAAACTGCTCTGTAACACCTTAAGATGAAAGGACAACGATAAACAAAACCTACGACTAAATTTTTCACTAGAGACTTATTATCATTTTTTTTTTCAAATGAATTTCAAAGAGAATGATATTCAATAGCGTTATCATATGAATTTTACATTTTAACTTTTCTCCAAAGAATTGCAAAATTCAGACGTAAATACAGGGCCATTAAAAGAGCATGTGAGTATTAAGTGAATTTCTCTTAATGTAAATTGTATTGAGTTTCTGATACGGGAAGAAAGAATAAAGTCAATTTTATATCCTCATTCGGACCAATTAACCGTATGGTACATCGGTATTTAGGAATAGTATAAAATATCATGCACGCCTCATTTAATTTGACCACTCTTGTTTATATGCTGTACATTAGACAAATCCGCTTCATAGTGGTTTCCCTGTTTTTCTACCTTGATATACGTGTTTCTTCTACAGTTCCTCCCAGAGATAACTTGCAATTACTTGATACTGTGTGTCTAATTGCAAACAATCCTCTTTTAATGACAAACTATGATTCAATTTTTACATATAACCAGAGATCCTGGTACTGAAAAGTTGCGAGCAGTAGGGAGATATTGTATCAGTAAATAATAATCTCCTCATCAAAATTTAAATTGAAATATTCGTTCACAAGTTTTATAAAGGTAAAGAGAAAAATTCATGTAAAATTAAGCAATGGCGTATTTTCAGTCTACATTTGTAGATGAAGAAAAAGTTGAAAACTTAAAGCTTAGATAGCCTCTTTCCGCGATTATTATTTGTGTATGAACGAAAGGATCGAAGTTAAAAATAAGACCAGCAACCAATAAAACGCACAGAGGGAAATTTGTTAAACTTTATGAGTCGAGACGTAAAATAATTTTCTTAAAAATTAAACCTTAAAACAATGTGTGATCTATCCATTAGCTTTCCACAACTGTCACAAAAGGACTGATACACCTGAAGAAAATTATACTGAAAACTTTTGACGACATATTCTGAGCGCCGTAAGCCGAATCTGTTCTTAATGCACACGTTTTATAATTTATGACACTTCTGCTATGGAATTACGAAGATAACATATACATTTTCGCCTAAAACTAATCCACTGATGCTAAATATATTTTATTACAAAACTTGTACAAATCCACAAAATGTATAGCAAACGCCATATCAGAACTGAATTCAATTAATGGCGTAAACTCAGGACGAAAACGGTAAACGTTTGCTATAAAATTTGTGGATTTGTAAAAGTTTCGTAATTAAATACATTAAAATATTTTAATTATATCATCCCACCAAGTATCGCTTGATACCATTAATTTCACTGATGCTATTTTGTTGATGATAAACTTTCGTTATGACACATGCAGCTCTATTGTATTGAGACAACACTATAAAGCTTCATTTGAACATCTTCAATAATTTGAGCATCTATGAAAATTCGAACAACTATGACAATGAAATCTGGCGTCAGAGCAAATTTTCGCTTTATTTTTACTTCGATAAATGTTATCTTCCGCCGTTGCAGCTCCGGGTAGTTCAGCTGGAATACGATAAAAATTATCAAAAGTTATCCGTATAAGAAAAAAATTAGGACCTGTTTCAGAGACTAAGAGTAGAGAAGAAGAGATACGTGTAGCAGCACTTTCCCTTTCGTAAGTAACCAATTAAACGGAAAGGTAAAGCTTCAACTTGAGCCGGTTTTGACGAAAGACTAGCGTGATTGAGCACCAATAAAAGGCTTTGACGCCGCAGTCGCTCACGTAGAGATAGACAACACCGGCAAACCCGAGTAGTTAATTCGATGCCATTGAATTCGCGTGAGCGAGCCGAGGAACGGAATCTGAACGCAAGATGGATGAGGTGGTACCCGTCACCAAATGAGAGGAAAAATTCAATCGCCGGGAATCGCTATTCGGTTAAGTTTGAAAGGAAATGATGGAAGAGGGTGGTAAAGGGAACGAAGGAGGTGGAATTGATGTGAGTGGGAAGAGATTCCAATGAGAGAGCAAATCGAAGGGGAGAAGAAGTTAATTAAGGACCGGAATTCGTGAAACAACACTCAGCCTCCTCTGGATCTCTTTAGGGGGCCCTTGTAAATACACTGCCATCTCACTAATATTTGCGGTGTCTAGCGAAGAATAAGCAACGTAGCAGGAGATGGAAGCCCCGAACGACCGGAGCATGAAATGACACACGCGGAGGTAAAGTAATGAGCACAGAGAGGAGTGAGCTATCGCTAAATTAAAACGAGGAGTTAGAACGGCGGATACGGTGAAAATTAAGCTCATTCTCCGCTGATTAAGGATTTTACAAAAATATTTACAAAAGGTCGTACATGCCCTAGATATAATTGGATAAAATACATGGGATATACGTATATGAGCCTCAAAAAATAGAATTTTAGTTACGTTCATATTATCCAACACTATAAAATAATAGTGCTGGACTAGTGATAAAAGAAGGTTGCGTGATTATTGGAATTTACGACGGTTCTGACATAAAAGGCATGCATAGAGGCAAATGTTTCAGCTAGTGTATTAGGAAAATGTTACAGGAAATGTTAAGGGAAAAAGAAACAAAATATCTGGTTGAATGTGCTGAATGAGTCGCTGAAATAACACGTAAAGTATAGAAATGACGATATTCATGTGCATATGCACATTAGTAATGTATTCCCGGGATTGTATTGCCACTAGATAAAAGATTTAGTGGTACATCCGGTTAAGTAGCATTGAATAACATAAAACATTATAAACAATGATTGTCTTTATATCTACATCAAATTCGGATTATCGATGCAGAGCGAGGCAGTAGTTCAATGGCCGTCTTTATTTTCAGGAATTAAAACAGAAAATCTGTTTAATCGTTCACAAAATAATTTATTTAATGAAACTTCACAAAGTTTTCCTGTTTCAATTCTTGAAATAGTGCTTCACCAAGGCTTCGATAATTGATTAAATCTTACATTAGTCATTCCACACGACTAAAGTGCAACGTAGTTAATTAATATCAGGAATACTTAGGATTAAGTGAGCCATGAGCAAGAGTAATATATGGAACACATACTTTATATTACGTCGTTCTGTCTTGAATTAGAACTAAATTAGTAAAGTAAGTATTCCGTCATTTTATGTCCCATAGTAGTTGAACGTTTACAAGTTTTCCCATTTGAGGCACTCTCATATAAATTTCCTATTTGATTCAGTTACTTTCCCTTTTAATACTACACAATTGCCTCGCTCGTTTACTGTCCGAATCCGGCCCTGGTGGAACGGAATATGGAAATGTAGACTGGCATAACGAATGCCTAATCTAGCGAAATAGGATGAGGAGAATTCTCTGCGTGCAACACGCACCGTAGCACCTTTAGAAAAAAATAAAACGACAAGAACGGCTTACCTTACAAAAGACACGGATGAAATTGCAATTAAAAGCCAATCTAGTTCTTCTTACCTGAAACAAAAGAAAACAGAGTATTAATTTCCACTTCATCAAAATATTCCTTCAATATTTCAATTAATAAAGCTTTGCGAGATAAAAATAAAACTTTAAAGCTGTCTAGGGTATAAGGAGAGACAGTAATTAATTGGCAATCACTTTTTAAAAAATATCTACACCAAACCTGGAAGGGAAAGGATAAAATTTGCATACTTTAATTATCAATTAGGGATAAGCTTTCTCAAAGTCGGCGCACGGGAAAAAATTAGCCTCTGGCAACCGATAAATCGCAGTGCAAGATTAATATGCTCCAAGTGTAGGCTTAAGTTTCTGATGGCGATGAATGAGAAGTCGATGACGATGAAAATGTAAAGGTAAATTCCAAGATTAGAAAAAAGTGACTGCAAGGAGAAGCATTAGAGATTGTTGAAGTATAGATGTATCTTGGTACCAAATGAAGCAATGGTAAGGATGGTAGAAGAATGCAGAGTCGTCTCCAGAATACGCGGGGTTCCACATTGAAAGAATCAAATTTATCATTTAATTGCAATTATTCAAGTGTGTGTTTNATGAGAGAGGAAGGATAAGCGTTAAAAGATTGCGGAGAAGATAACTTCAACCATTTCAAAGGATGAAAAAGTAACATTTTCACGGCTGAAACTCCGTCGCAGGGCTAAAAGGAATCTCTTTGAGGCAGAGAAGCGAGGGTCGATCCTTGAAAACGTGACGCCCAACCTTGATGGAAGAATAGCGTGAAAGCAGCGTGAAGAAGGAATCCCATTCAATATTTGTAATTAATATTTGAATTATCAAATTTATCAACTCCTAACATTCCTTTGAAAGAAAGGGCCCTTGGAATTTTATCCCACGTTTGATATTCCTTTGAACCTTAGGACAATTCTCTCGTAAAAATCTATCATCGACATAGACTATTCCAATCGTAATTCCCAGTGGAAATTCTCAAAGGCTCCATCACCCATAAGCACGGGATCCACATAGGCATGAGGTTTGTAGCATTTGCCCTCATCTTCATACAGCATTCCTCAAAGAAAAATCTACCTAGCTTAAAACACTTAGCTAATCAGACATATTTTGAATTTTATAACCGAATTAAGGAAGGGTGTTGTTGTTTCAAAAAGAGCTTCTTAGGCGTAAATTTGGTAGAAATGATTGCAAGCCATGGTTCATTGTGAAAATACTTGATCAGATTCTAAAAAATAATAGACGAAATCCCATCTCACGCATTGGTGTTCTTATGTAACGCTATGAATCATTCAAAGGATCATCGAGCTGCAATTTCGTAGCTCTACGAAACGTATTTCCCACTCCAAGCATTCTGGCTGATTTATTTAGATTTAGATTTTTACCCTGCAAGCCGCCAGTGGCGTATGGCAGGGGTGTATTAATACCTCACCTAATCTATCCTATTATATTCTCTGATGCTATTCGGAAAGAACGACCAAAAATAACCAGAAGCAAAGGCTGCCCCTCATCCTTCAATATTGCCTGGTAAGACTCGTTCCTCCTTCAAAGGTTTTTGACGGTGAAGAGCTTGAAATTTAAACCTGCTCCCGTGCTAAATATTGTATATATCGTACATGCAAACTATGAAATCTGAGAACCGGAATTTACGAAAACGGCGTAAACTCATTCAGAAACATGTTTTGATAGAAGTTTCCGTGTTTTACGAATGAAACCAAATGCCTTTCTTATGTTGTAACTATCACCTCATTCTAGAATTTTTCAAAACCATTAAGAGTAGGTGTAATGACCTGAAATCGACGCCAACTTATGCGTCTCTCTTATCAAGATGTATTTTCGCATCAGAACTTTGGATTAGATAACCTCAATATCGTAAAATGTACGAAATTTGGCAAATCTCTTCCTGAAAAACTGCAACAGGGCCAAAAATATCTTCATAAAGAAGGCAAAACATCGTGTCCTTCTTGCGCGATATATTTCGACTGGCGATGCTCCATCAACTCTCGGAGGGACACCACTTCAGAATTTATTGTTTTTATGCATGTTAATATTCGCTATAGGACTCTATTCTTCCCGAGTTTGGCTAGGCTTGGTTCGGATGTGCTCGTACGAACGCACTTGAGCAGAATTTTATTTTCGCATAATACATATTATCATTTCACGAGGTTTAACCTTGAAATGCTTTCGTAGCCGGTAGATTTAGAAAGGAGACATCATAATACGTGCAAATTTTAACGGATGCGAAGTTACTGCTGGCAATCACCATCCATCTTGCTTCAGCTACGCACTTCTCTTACAACGACATAAAACCTGAATTTCAGTTTCTTTGGGGTTGATTTCCATTTAATGATTCCTTATGAA
>KZ308263.1:852740-868080 GCA_000376725.2 Ladona fulva
TTAAAAGTATATTTACTGTATTATAAAAGACATTGACCTTCAATATTTGGGAAAAGTGAGAGATGAAATGTATAGACTAAATAAACTGGGGCTGGATTCCATTTATATAAAGAGGAATCTGCAAAATTTGTTTCTTATAGAAGAATTCGAAAAAGTTATGCCGTCAACTATTTCCTCATCTCCAACATTCGAATGATACTAAAAGGAAATTCGGAGAATGTTACAGAGAAATATTCTTATTTACTTTCTTTTAGCAGTATACATCAATTTCTGTTCAACCTCCTGTAACGCACGGCGCATTGGTATAATTAATAAAAGCTTGCGACTTATTAAAGATTTCCTTCCTCCCATTGTACATTTACATATTAAAATATTTTCATTATTCACTAAAATTCAACCTCTAAATACCTCGCAAAATTTGCTAAATTCGAAGAATAGATTACTTTACGACATTTCTCGGCCATCCAGGAGTTTACTTTCGGAACAAAATTGTTCCTTTGCAGCCGATCGGGAAGTACTTGTAATATTGACCTATATTTAAACGCACGCAAATCTCCATAACAAGAATAAATACCTAAGAAAAAGCACTTCATTTACACTAAATTAAGTTCGTATCACAAAGAACCGATAGGAACCTGGAATGCTTGTAATTATAGGACGCAACGTGTAATGATGATTTCGGGATGAAAGGGAAAAGGAAGTAACCCGAAAAAAAGTTCCACGAGATATCTCCGGAATATGAGAGAGGAAGGATAAGCGTTAAAAGATTGCGGAGAAGATAACTTCAACCATTTCAAAGGATGAAAAAGTAACATTTTCACGGCTGAAACTCCGTCGCAGGGCTAAAAGGAATCTCTTTGAGGCAGAGAAGCGAGGGTCGATCCTTGAAAACGTGACGCCCAACCTTGATGGAAGAATAGCGTGAAAGCAGCGTGAAGAAGGAATCCCATTCAATATGCGGTCGTCTATCACAAAGTGATCCATCATCGGATTCAAAGCCTACCTCGAGATTTCAAAGTTGTCGATTTCCAATGAATCCAAATGTTTCTCCAATCTCTGCAACGCCCCCGAGAAGGTATGACAACGACTTTTGGGGAATAAAGATCGATAAGTTTTCTAGTAAAGTTATTTTCAGAACTTTAACCCAAGAAATTAATTGGTGAACATACTTTTAAGAGTCGAGTTTATGGGTGTTTATCGGCCGATGTTAAACGTATGAAAAATTGGTTGATTTGAATTGTTACTCCCTCAGATTTTCTGTGGACGCAATCGATTTTTGAGTGTTCAAGAGGACAAATGTTTCAATACATGCTGTCCAAATATATATTCAAGGTATAAAATAGACACTTGATGCATTACTTTATTTTGGTATTAGTGAAGTGTCGTATCGGAATATTGAGTATCACGCTGTTGTGCCCTTCAATTTGCATCGCAAAGTTTTCATTTTGATAATGTAGTTATTTTACGATCTATGTTACTGTAACTCTCGTTTGGATAACAGCAACTTAATCGGACAGTGTTCGTTAAGTTAAGAACTTATTTACTATCTCATTAATTTCTACCAGGTGGAACTCACTGCATGAGAGAAGATCTGATTACAGACGAAAGCTTTTCGGAAAATTCATCGGTCCAGAATTTTTAGGTGAAGTAAAGGATACGACGACCAAGCGTTACAAGAAAATAATCGCTAAAACAGATAGTTACTTCTGGTCGTTCTTTCCGAATAGCATCAGAGAATATAATAGGGTAGATTAGGTAAGGTGTTAATACACCTAAATCTACCTCTTAGGAGAGTAAAAATGGATGTTGATATGGATAGAATCATTAATGGTATAATGTTTATTGTTGTTGTTGGTTTTCTTGATACAATAAAAAGAATCACGTGATCTTTGATTAGATTATGCATGTTAATATTCGCTATAGGACTCTATTCTTCCCGAGTTTGGCTAGGCTTGGTTCGGATGTGCTCGTACGAACGCACTTGAGCAGAATTTTATTTTCGCATAATACATATTATCATTTCACGAGGTTTAACCTTGAAATGCTTTCGTAGCCGGTAGATTTAGAAAGGAGACATCATAATACGTGCAAATTTTAACGGATGCGAAGTTACTGCTGGCAATCACCATCCATCTTGCTTCAGCTACGCACTTCTCTTACAACGACATAAAACCTGAATTTCAGTTTCTTTGGGGTTGATTTCCATTTAATGATTCCTTATGAANGTAAATCCCCATTTTTTCTGATGGATAACGTGTAACTACCATTCATTGCACACATTTAACTACACATGCAGCAAATCTCCCTTTTCATATTTAAACTCTTCGTTAATGTATATGGAAATACGTTTTACATATATAATTAAATGACGAAATGAACCAAACTTTTCTGTTATATAGGATCCCATAATTTTGAAATTAAATTGTGCCACTCTAACTTAGCCTGTGATAAAAAATTACTATTGAACAAGAAGGTGGGAATAACATCCATTTCTCCCATTAAAATAAGATGGATAAACGGAGATTCTGATTGCACCATGATCAAGTTTAAGAAGGAAAGACAAAAAACGTAAATATAAATTCTAAAGAATGCTACAACGCTACATTTCTTTAATAACAAAAGTCGCTAATACCAGAAGATAGATAACAACTGACCTCAACTGAACTGACCCAACAACTAAGCCTACAAATGTATAGTAGTAATGAAACAAATATGTGATTATAAAAGTATGCTAGGGGACACGATGAACTCCATGACTTTCCACAAATGGAGACGGACTTCCCGAACTAATAAGTGATACATACACCACAATTTGAGCCTTTCCACAGACTTTTTTCACGACTTTTGGGGAAGGGAAGCGATAAAATGGAAAGAAATTCACCGAGAAATCAGAAGAACTTTTCACACAAAACGATATTGAATGGGACGTTTCCCGAAAATTACCATCTCTCTATCGAAACGACAGATAAAATATTGGAACCTATAAGGCAGAATTGGATGGGAATGCGACAACGAGTGAAGCTCCAGACTATCTTATCAAGTGAAGCGTGATTCTGGGAAAAGAGATACATAAAATTACCGAACGTAAAATCCCAAATGGACGATTATTAGATTGAAAAAGTTTCCTGTGTATAGCCTTCATAAAATACGCCCAGGAAAGGAAGGGCGTAAAAATGGGAAAATAAATAAATGAACAGTTCTGAAGGGGGGTCCTTTAGTTTATCACTCTCTCGAGAAAATCTAAAAAAAGCCTATTAAATCAGTATACTCATCAAAACTACGACCTATAATGGGAACGAAAATTTTATATTTTGCTTTCGACACTTCTTTAACCAAATTAACACCAAATTTTCATTTACGACGTGAAAGTAAAACTAAAATAATGGTTTCGCAGAATTTAGCGAGGCAACAAGAATTCTTGTTTTAAATGCTTTCTCTTAATGTTATACTAACAATATAAAACAATTTAAAAATCAAATAGCTAAAATTTAAAATTTTCAACGTTTCCTGACCGGAATGTTCACCCTCAAGCATTAATATGTCATTGCCCTTAGGCATTTATAGGTCAATGATAAAGTTTGCTTTAATTTATTCTCAAAGCAACAGTTGCTGATTCCTTCCTGCAGAAACGTTTTACAGAAAGAAAATGTTCTCAATCATTTTATTGACACAAAAAAGTCGCTACTAGGCATCAGAAAAGGTTTCATTCCAGTAATCTGGTAGTAGGTCGAACCTCTGTTATAAGTTGTGGTATCGAAAATATGGTTTGATGCGTTATTACTTATTTAAAGATCAGTGGAAGAAACCGAACTCACCATCGGCTCATTAATTTAATCCGGTCGCAATGAAATTTTGTTACATGTCCATTACGTATCAAAGGACAATCTTCTATGGATTTCAGGCGTAATGGTCTTACAGCACTGCCAAAACCTTCGTACCAACCTGAGTAGATCGAAACGAAAATTTTTACGGCATTTTCGGAGAAGTTTCAAGTGATACTCTTAAAAAAACTGGGTCCTAACTTCGGATAACCGTAAGTCGAAGATAGTCTGTGTTAAGATGGGCTCCTTATCATAAATAGTCTCTCATGTTGTATCTGAAGGGCGAAACACACGATCTAGGAGATAATCAAGGACAAAATCTAACTAACTCCACGGAAAAAACAAGCATGTGAATGCCTTCGATACACAGTTGCATTATCACGCATCCGGAGTAATTGCGAATTTTTCCCTTGAATAGTAAAAAATATCGATATGACTTGCGGTTAGTCTCAACCGCAAGCTTATTTCTGTTGAATTAGCCACACGTTATCCACGATTTTCCAATAAATTATGGATAAGTTACACCTATTAACACCTGGTACTATTTTCTTAGGAGGCATTCATTTGGTCAGTTTGTTCATTAGTGAAAACTAGATAATATCATAAATCTCGTCTTGCGGTTTCTGCTATACAGTACATGGCCCTAATGTTAGCCCCGTTTCGAGGCATTTGTTTTCTTTCCGCCACGGCCAAGTTAATATAAAAAACCGACGCAAAAAATTAACGTGGATGGATGGGTGAGGAAGTCATAGCACGGGCGTAAAAGGGCCCGAGATAAAAGAGACGGGGAGGAGACAGAGATGAATAAATAAACTCGCTAGACAGAGAAGGGGCGTGATTCCAAGTCGAAGAGCATAAGGAGGATAGAGAATGTTTGCGAGGGAGAGAGGGTGAATAATATGTTGTGTTTCCGTGGGAGGTATTCGAGAGCGGAAACCGGCTTCCCGACGTTTCCAAGGAGACGGATTTGGACCTCTCTTATGAATCCACGGGATTGGCGTGGTCGTTGCGAAGAGGTCTCGGCACGCCTCGGTTTATTCGAGTGGGAGATCAGGGTTCGGACTGAATCGAGAGTGAAGAAGCATCTGGTGTTATGGAAATATGCGGGTATCATCGGAGGTCATTCGGAGTCTTGGGTATCAGCCCTGCGAAAAAAATAAACCGTGCTAGTTACTCGGCTAAGTGCGTATTTTAGCCACAGAGCTCAGGGTTTTAAGTTCCATTGGGAGATAAATACTGATTCGAGTGTTTAAATGCCAGAAAGATGGTGGTTCTATTGTCAGCAGCGACATCGGGCGTACGGCAGTCCTCAGTAATTATAAGCACGCATATGAATATGATGTCGAGAGTTATACCTGGTGTGAACAACATGTTTTGTTATTATCTATACTTATAATAAACCTGTAATGGAGCCGTTTCTGCATATTAAATTAAATTAAAATAGCCGTTTCTGTACATTAAGTAATTAGAAGTGATACAGAGTCCAAAACACCTATTAAAAAATGTCTGTCTGACTGTCTGTTATTGCATCATGCAAAAACTATCCAACCGATTTTGATGAAATTTGACAGGGTTATAATATATGTCCTGAACTGACACATAGGGTACATTTATCTCGATAACTTACATATTTCGATGGTTAAATGGACAATTATGTTTCTAATGACGTCTTAGGCGGAGGTGAAAGAGAGACGGGTGGGGAAAATAGGGGAGGGGAATCTTATTTTTCCCCTAAACCTCTATAACTAAACGTTTTCCAACTTTCAACATTAGCACATTATTAGATCACTTCCCCGACAAGATTATAGACTACTTTTCTTGTGCCTTTTAGTCCTCGGTTCAATCCTAGATGAGGAAAATATTTACCGAAAGAAATAATGTAAAGTTCCTTTTTTCGCTTGCAGGATTCATTTCTTTTGGAAAATTAAATAAGAAAGAATAGCCGTAGGAAACCGAGACAAGCACCAAAAGAAGGGAAATAGAATGAAAATTCTTATTTTGGCCGAGGAACATTGCTTTTGAATCGAAACTGTAAGAAGTTTGATGAAATAGACGAACATTTTATGATATTTTGTGGTTGTAAACAACCGGTCCCCCTGACGACTAATTTCATTGTTGAATCCAAGATCATTCATTTTAGTTCACTTTTAGCGCTTGCAGGGTTTGTTTCTTTTGCAAAATTAATTAAGAAAGAATAGTCGCATGAAATCGAGACAAGTACCAAGAGAAGGGATATTGAATGAAGATTCTTACTTTGGTCGTCGAATATTGTTTTCTGTCCAAAATGACGAGAATTTTGAACAAATAAACGAAACTGTTCTAAAATTTTGAGGATGTAAACAAATCGTCCCCCGACGACTAATTCCATTGTTGAATTTGAACTTGTGTATTTTCCTACAAGAATACATTGAGAATTGAAGTCTATACAAAGTGCATGGTACCATGGTACTTGGAAGTGCAAGTATTAATGATAGACCACAGGTATGTAAAGAGAAAGAAATTTTATAAGATTTTAGCCTTTGCAGTGTCCAATGATTTGCATTGACGACTCGCAGGGACACACATTAGAGCAATTCGGAGAGTTTTATTATTCAGCTCACTTTTGTCAACGGCATTTCAGAATGGTGAAACGTCAAAATATTCTATTCGTTGAGTAAATCTACATCTACAATATAGATGTAGATTCTACATATCTACCCTGCAAGCCACCTTTTGGCTATTAGCAGGGAGAGCTTGAACCATGACTCTGCTTCGATCATTGTCACATTTCTTAGAAGAATGTAGAGTACATAATAACGAAATGTCATGTTTCATTTGCTACATTGGCTATCTATTTTATATTCTGAGAGTCGAGTGAGTCGCAAATAGTTTGGAATTATCAAGTTTTCCTCCCGTCGTTTCTTAATGGGCAGTTTAGCTATTCTTAGTGGGTGAATGTTCGCAAAAAACTAGAGAACCAGTTGTTATAAAGCATGCATACTTGCACATTTTTTTAAAACCGACCAAATACAGATTCCTTTTCATGTATTTATTGGTCTAAGATGCGATCCCATACGAGTCAATGCATTCCCATAAGATATTCACGTAAACTTCATATTAATTCTTTTCGGGCTCTGTTTCCATAGTAAAATGAAAAAAAAAGAATCATCATACAGATCTGGAGACAATTTTCATAAGAAAGAAATTTTATTCAATTATATTTTTATCGTCGATATAGGCTCCAGATTATGAGAACTGTGATTTGAAAATTTTCGTTTTTGATAACATGTCCCATTGAGCTATGCCAAGATATGAGATGTTACTTTCTCTTTAGTACATACAAATATGTCTTCTTATTTAATCCTATTTCTATATTCCCCGTTGAGAATCAACGGACACTTCAGCTAGTGATGTTTAAATTTAAAACCTTCGTCTTGCTGCTACGTAACCCCAGAATTTAATACATCATTAGAAATGCACAAAATTTTCAGTTTAAAATTAGTGACATAAAAACGTTATTATCTACTTTTCAGGATGCCTTTGTAAAAAAATACTTCGTTTCAATGAAATATATAGCATTACTGTAAATGTATTTAAAATGGAGAACTGTAGGTAAAAATAGAATTACTTTCTTGTTAAACGGTAAGTTAAAAGATAAAATATATTCAAATGTGAATAAAGGTCGCTTAAACCATTTTTAACTTACAAAGGACGTTCAAAGCAAGCCTCAATCGGTTGTTTTTGAATGTCAAATTTCCCGGAGCAATGAATTAGCCATAAGAAAATTTTTTAGCCATCAAAAATGTTTCTGTGTAAAATAACACGTCCGTGGTTTCGAAATACTGGAGAGGCATTTTATTTCTTTCAATAAAAGCTTAACCGAAGGAAATTTATTTTAAAATTTGTGAGATCAAATTATAAAGGAAATTGTGGGAAAAAAACAAAAGGAAGCTTTGTGATAGAAATCGTACCATCTGATAAAGGTGAATGAAAAGGAATACCACATTTTCGCAATAAAACCATAGAAATAAATATAGCACAATGTAAGATGAAATCATACGATCTAACTGAATTCGTTACAGAGATATTTGTTTTAGCTCTATCTTTGCTTCAGCATATTTTAGAGGTATTTATACAAAAACTATTTTCAGATAATACTGTTCTTTGTCCGAAAGACGAATTACCAATGAGCTAATGTCCCAAGTATTCTGTATAATATACGAGCTCTGATACTACAGAAGAGTTCCCCTAAAAACTCCGTGATTTTTAGTGTATAAAGAATAGTGTTTATAATACGAATATTTACCGTGCTGCTTGCCTTAGTCATTGCCGTATCTTAGCTGAGAAATTAATATGATGTTATAACAAACTATTGGATCCGCAGTCAAAACTAAATTACAATTTTCGAATAATAATATCATTATTACTCGTAGCGTACATTCTGCTCTAAACAATGTTTCCATTTTCTAATAGTAATATGAGTAATTTCCAGAATTTCCTCATTCACCACCTAAAAATAAGTGTGCATTCGTAGATAAGTATTCGGCGGGATTCCCAAGGTAACACTCGGTTGGAAATCATTCCCCTACTTAAAGCGCCCCTCAGTTTCGGCCGTATCTATGATTCTATATTCTGCCGATTTTTGGTTGCCATTTCTTCCTGTAAGTCCTATATCTTCGAACTTACATTAAGGAAGTTCGTCTGAAAGGCTTAATGGAAAGTTCATAAGTTAGAAGTTTTCACTTAAAACTTAACTTTACTGTTACATTCGAGTTAGAGATTCGTGTTAATCAGTTGGTTCATTTCTTATACCCGTGAGGATTCAGCGGAAATGTGAGACCCCTGAGAATTCTAGAAAATTAATTAATCGAGTCATATGAAAAATATAAACTTCTGTTTTAGGTTATGAAAATGGTATATGTATGATATAGCAAAGATTAATGAAGAAAAAATGTATAACTACGAACACTGTAATCATTGAAATGTTTAATCTATACAAATACGTCGTAAGCCGCCTTTCGGGGTATCACAGAGGTGTAATGGTAAAGAGCTCCATTTTAAGAACGGAATTTCTCTAAGAGATATATCTCTTTATTTTCAAATTCATAAATATAGTAGTTTCTCTCTTGATCTTCCAAATAAAAATCTATCATGATAGCTTTAAATATGAAGCGATACATTACAATCCAAAACTTACTTTTATTTTAAACCATAAAACCCACTCGTATCAATAAAACTTCTCGTACCCTTGCGTTTTAAAAAACCATCTAAGTCGCTATCATCTAAACAGTTTCTCAATGATGCGATTCAAGACTAGCAAAAGTAGTACTGTTCTAGTAGCGGACAATTATTCTCAAGAAAAAACCAACTGTCTTCGCTAAAAGAGAGCTAGAACGAATAATAGTATGTGCATATATTCTTCATTTGGTAATTTTCTACAAAATAATTATTATGTTTGAAATGAATCACTATTAAAAACAGCTCTACTTTTCAATTCAACAATTATTTTTATGCGTTAATTAGTGATTGAACATTAGAAGTTACATTCTAATTAACGTTACATCCACCACAATCCCTACATTCAAATATTCAAATTTTAATTATTTTCCTTATCGCTTCAAATATAAAAATTTTGACAGGACCGACTTACTTTAAAAATTGAAGCTTAACGTATTGAGTGGATAGTTTTACAATTGTTGTATTATGCAGAATCTTTTTACGCTTTTCAAACACCTAGATATCTCAATTAATATTTTATATCAAATATAATGGTATTAAATAGTGTAATTATGGAATGTATAAACATTAGCACAAAACTATATGCATTTAACGATAATTAAGTTTTTTTTGCGGAGGTGAAAAACTTTATTATCTACCTCAAAGAAAACTAATCTGTTTTTCTTAGGGAGAATATGCCATCATTAATTATTTAACTGATATTTTGCGCATCTCAGTGTTGGTTATTTTAAGTAAATAGGAGCTCCATTCAAATCGCGACGAAAGTACTTCTATTTGTTCCCCCGAACAAATCACAATGCCAAGCTAGACCGCTTTTGGAAAATGATTACCCTTTCCAAAACCAAAAGTTCCTCGCTGGCGAAGGCGCGATAAAATCACTCCCTCCTAAAAAACTGACTGGCTGCGAAGGGAGAATTTATTCAGATCGAGATGGGAGTAAACCGAGCGTGTAAATGGGATTCATCCAGATGCCTCGAAATCCTTAAAAACTGCTATTCATAGCACAGAAATTCGGCACAAATATTTTAAGCTGTCTAAATCTCGCGAATGAAATGCCGTAACGGAACGCAGAGAAAGCGAAGGAAGGGATTGCGATTAATCAGAAACTTCGGTAACTTTAATCGTGTTATGGCTCGACGAAAACCACATTCGCACGTTGGAAGAACCTGCAGGCTTTGGGCCGGTCAAGTGGGACTGCGGACCCTTGCCTTCAGGGACTCGATGGACATCACTAATCATAGGATCAAAATATACTACGATGAAAACAGGATGAGATGTGGCCATATTAACTCCCCATAATTCTGCTAGATTCGTTCTTCATTTTTCGATATAAAAGCAATTGAGGAAATGTGCAATAGGAGCTCTAATGTTGAAACCTTTCGTTTTACTTATTTCAAGCGAAAGATATCAGTTGAAAATTTCGGCAGGAAGTAACAACTTACTGAATGTAAAACCATTGTTATTCCATCATTTACCTCATCTCATTCCTCGATTCAACAGTGTAGCTACATTGCCGGGAGCTTTCCGCACCCAACTACATTCAACATCCTGCCTTAAAATGAAATACGTGGCATCGCCACAATCACACGGTTTCACAAGTTCTACAGTGGACTTACTACTTACTAGCAGTAGTCGCCATTAAATAGATTAGATAAATCGTTCGGGTAACATTTTTCTGAAGTAGAACCTTTTTAATTAGTTTTAAATCACGTTCATGAATATAAAAAGCTTCACTTTCAAAAATTATCTCGAAGAAAGATGAACTCTTCAATTTTTACCATAGTAATAATGACATTCTAATTTATTAATAGTTAATTTTACAATAAAATGAAATGTCACCTACGATGCAAAGGTGACAGTAATAGTTTCGAAAAAGGACTGATGTAAAAGATCTACTTCAAAATCTTGTCTGCCGCTTTTAATAATTATATTAACAGTGACAATACTCGATTAAATCATTAATGATGCATGCAAAGAATTGAAATCATAAGGGTATCGTTCGATATTTGAATTTCTCTTCACCATGGTTGGATTCATCGTCTTTAAGAAACTCGATGTAGTACATCAATTTCAGTAGATAAAATAAAATTTGATATCTTGATTTTATTATATTTCTTTTACAACCCCTTGTCACTCATGCATTAATATGCAAATTTTCGCGCCAAAATAATGTCACCACAAAAATGTACGTGTTTTTATGTTAATTTTAACGATTTGATAAACATTTCTTGCAGAATATCGATTTTGCTAACTGTAACACACAAAATATTCTATTCTGTTCAAAGACTAAGATAATACCAGAAGAATAAAGTAACACATCCATTATTTGGTACTCGTAGGTCTTGATCATGTTGCATTGTTATCCTCCCCAAACTAAATTTTTGTTTTTAAAGAAATCTGTAGACCCAACAAAATAAATACATTGTTTGATTCGTGAAACTATACTAAATTCGCATATAATATATCTAGAAAATATTTCTATACATTCCAAAACTAAAAATATCAAAATTTCATGACTGCATTTTTACTCATCCCCGAGAAACAAGAGGTATTTTATAATTAAACGAGTTGTTATGCATATAGCTTTCTCCTTCCGTCTAATTCATCACATTTCAATGCTGATACATTAATGAAGTCGATTTAAAGCGAGAGTTAAACACAGATAGTGCAATTGATTCAACTGTATCCAAAGTTAGTAGAGATAGAATCATCGTTACTGGAAAACGTAAGTAAGAAATCAGTACAGGAAGATCTCAATGAAAAATAGTCAAATGAAAATATTGAGGAACCTGAAAAGAACCTAACCGCAATAAAATTTTAACGCAGTAAAGCGTAAATCATATTCAAAACAAATCCTTAATTAGCTACATTATGAAGGAATAATGACTAAATCAAACGTAGGAATAAAGATGTTTCCTAAATTAATGACCGTCATAAATCCCAATCACAAACGACGACCCATCTTGAGTGTAATAGCGATTATTTACGAAATCACGAGTCAGGCATGCATGGCAAAGCCGATTAGGACCGTAAGAAATATTATGGTAACAGTTGAAAAAAAACAGCGACTTCAAAAAAACAGGAAATGAAGCAGTAATGAGAATGAGATAAGAGGCAGATGAAGGAAATAAAAGCCTAGAAATTATGAGAGCATTAGGAATTTAGAGGACACGGCCCTTTTCAGAAGAGATGGCGAGAGAGTGTCAGAGATCAGAGGGCGAAGCGTGACGAGGATGAGTCACGCAAGATGATGCTGGCGACGCCATAAAACTTGGCTCAATGGAGCTTCTTTGGGAAGCGGTAAATTTTCTCCGAGGAACTCATAGTGTGCGTATGAACGCATCGCAAAATTCCGCCTGAGGGAAGATTCTTCTTCTGTTAGCAGAATCGCGGATGATGTTTCGAGTAAAGTAACGCAAGATCGCTTGTGAAAACAAAGGGATACCCGTCAATGAAAACAGTGGCTACTTTAGAAGAGTTTAACGACCTTTATAAGATACGGAGAGCATAACAAATGGTGCGTTAGATGTTTCATATTCCCTGCTTGCGTTTGCTGTAATAATAAGACGCAAGTATGTTGCATAAACTAAAAGCTCATTTTATTTCAGGACGTTCACCTCTTGTATTCAACGGATTTCCTTTCCAACTTCAGTTTGCTTATAATTCTTGTTATCGACTTCCTGATTTTTGACGAGTTTAGTTGAGTTTTCTTAACTTTATCTCATGCATTAGGAGATTATGAAATTATTATTATCTATCACAGGTGAGACATTGATTTAAAAAATTAAATTTATAGCGAAAACTATACGATATATTAATGCTTTTAGGTCTTTACATGTTTCAAATTCAAACTCTTAATAAATTTCCCTCAGATGTATGTTCCAAAGACTATTTTGATTACGCAATGGCTGACATAAAATTCTCCTTCCGGTATACGCGAAAATGGAAATATCCACTCCGCGGAGTGGGTATTTTAATTAAATTACGTTTCCATTACAAGCGAAAATTAAACGTTGATAATAAGACTTATACACGTAGGAATTATCATATTTGAATCATGGTTTTGACACAAATTGATCTATTTATTAATATATTTAAAAACTTATATGTAATGGTATTTTCACGTTAATCACTAGATGAATAGAGGTAAATTACAATAGTGATTCAAAGAATTTTTATCAGTAACTAGAATTTGATAACTTGGAATGAAATGAGAAGACCACATATTTAAAGTATCTCTTTAAGACCTATTTTTGATTACTTCCTATCGATTACTACCTGCTTCGATTACTTAACTTCAGATTCATCAGCCATTTCTGTAAGTAAGTTTAAATTCTAAAATTCACCGCGGGACGTACTTTGTGTTGACCTGTTCTAAATGATTTGGACTTTTCGTTATTTCGTCACGTAACTTGATTTACATACTAAAATTGAGGGTTACTCAAAGTTCATTCTAAGTAGATAATCCCTTCGGAGCGATCTTACCAGAATTTCACATTGTACCAAACGACAAGAGCGACCATCGAATCTTGTGATCACAATCCAGTTTTTTTAACTCTCCCGGTTGCTTGAATACACCCCCAACTCTCATAACGGGGTTAAAAGGGGACGATCCCTTTTATCACCTCTTTGGGAGCAATTTTCATCAGTCGGTTTTATCATAGAATGAAATTAGAAACAAAGATTCTCCCGCGCCAGACCGGAACCATTCTCGGGCGCGCCATCCGAAGAAGACTAGATTAGAACGAGGGAAAAAATGAATTCTCTCTTTCACGCAGCTCGACTTTATTTGAGTGGAGAAAGGGAGGGGTCCCTTTATTCTTCCGAAAGCGTTACTTCACGGGAATTTTGGAGAATGCCGCTCGCAGACGGCGGTGAGATAGAGAGAAAATAAAAAGCGAGAGTGGAAAAAATCGCTCGGAGGGATCCCAACTATGGGCACGCCTTAGGAAAGAGATGAAAGAAGAGCGGAATACTGGATAAAAGGTTAAAGGTGAAAGAGGTTACTGGAGTGTATGTAAGTAGATGTGGACGCATAGACGGGTATACACAATATTACTATTGCAACATTTATATACATTCACACACTTCACTTAAGTATGTTCCCTAATTATAGGTATAGGTGACAGGTAGGTTTGAAGGAGGCGAAGATAATTAACATCACTATTTAGACCGCTGAGGCCCGACAAATACCTACTTATTAAAAGTGGAAATCGGGCCATTTCCCGAAAAAATTCTTCGATTGCTTGAAGCTTATTTTATCTTTCGGTAAACTCCGATTTAATCGATATGAAAGTAGTTGATTTTCCAATTTGTATTTGATCATTCACGTATTGACGTCCTAAACTCATATTGCAGATCACTATGTTCGGTTTTGCCCGAAAGATGGATTGAGAAAGCAGTCCAAAGAGACTGAATTCGTGAAATAGAATGGACTGGTGGTACTGGATCTAATTGGTCCACTAAATAGACTATTCTGGAGCTCCAAATCTTATGACTTGAAATAGGGGAATTGTGCTGTTTTGTATATTATAGACTGTAATCCATTTCGTCAAAATTCACATTCGAGATATTCCGTAGTTTTATTTTTTTATGTGTTACTTCGAGTAGAACCCTCGCCGAAAAGATTAAACGATAATTGGGAGAAGAATTTCAGATAAAATTCACTCCTGCTTTCTAGTGACTTTATGACGCTCGAAATTTGATATTTTTTGAGATATACTCGTCTTCCATGAAATTTGCGAATAATCAAAAAAGTTTTTAAGGAGAGAAGAACTATGAATGCCAAAAATTGTATCTCAAGAAATATCAAATAAAGCCCCAGAATTTTTAAAACTAGTTTTGTCAGTAATTTAGTATCTCCAGGAGCATTAAAATTTGTTTGTTTTAAAATTTGTTTACAAAAATATTTGTGAAAGAAAAAGGAAAGAGTCGAAAGGAGGGTTGTAAACGTCAAACTGACTGGTGATACTGGCTTATAGTGGAACTATTTATTAAATTAAAACTAAGCGAAAATTAGGCAGCCTTAACTAACTATGCCTTGAAAAGTCATACTTTTAAATTAAAAACAATCGAAATACCTATCAAGCTACAAGATATAATCTCTTAGGAAAATTGCTAATTACATATATAAATATTAATACTTTGTATGCAATCTCTAACCATTTATCCTATTATAAATATTTTTAATAATTACTCGTATATAAATGAAAAGCTAAGTTAATACTCCGAAAAAATTCCGATGCCTTTGCAAATAGACAATTCCCTTGACATATCCCTTGAAAGGACAATAATAGGCTCAA
>KZ308263.1:872953-886329 GCA_000376725.2 Ladona fulva
GAAATCACCTTAGCTGTCGAAGTACTTTTAACAATAATAATAATAACACTGAATCCGAATACACCCGTAATATACCTATTTTTTTTTAATTAATATAATATTATAACTAGAACTATCCGCAAAATTAATAAATAATATAATGGCTTCTATATATAGATATTTCCTATCGGAAAGTACACTTTTATAAAGCTGACTCTACATACTTAACTATCAGCAAATTATCTTAAAATAAGTGTATAAAACCATCAAAAGATAACTGAAACGCCATGTAAACATGCTTCATGCAGACTGATATATATTTAATTCACTAGAGGGTTAATTTAACTCTCGTCAAAGGAATATTGGCTTCATTCTTCGAGGTGAAAAAAATAAGTGAAAGGAATTTACCTCGCACACTGAATCGTGCGCCCAAAAACATTTCTTTTGCTATTCCAATCGTAAAGGTGAGAAGATAATTAGTCTTTTTGCAAATCTTACTCCGTAAGCTATGCATGAAAGTTGGCGCATTTCAAGCTAAGCACGAATGAAGACTTTAACAGCCAGCCTTTTCTTCCTCGCCCCACCATGGAATCCAATTACGTTATCTACGTGTATATTCAATCATTTTCAACATAACATAGTGGTTGACGTAAATATTAGAACAGGCTTCAGATTCCATTAGTCCTAACCACAGCTTATTCCAAAAATCGCTTGCGTTCGATAAAGACAGGCTTTAACACTTTCATACATCCAGTAACAAATTATCCACTTCCACCAATTTTCTAAAACTATTCTTTCCTACCCTAAATTACTGTCCACCTTTTGCCTCCTAATCCTGAAATCACTCACCTCGAAGCTACCCTCAACCCCACCCCATTTAAAATCCCCCTTATCTACCCAACTGCTGTAATTACCTACCGTTCCCCATTCTTACTCCCACTCCCGAACCGCAACCCTTTCCATAGAAAACCCTCAAAAAACGAGCCTAAAAAACCCTCTCAATCTAAGTCAGACAGCCCATCAAAATGAAACTAAGAAATAACATCACCCTGCGTCCTAAAGGTGGGGTATATCCTCACTCCAGAAAATAGAAACAAGCCAAAAACATACAATCTCCCCCTTTTTTCAGGAGAAACCCTCCCCACTCACCCTTTAAGCACCTCCCAGTCTCCCTCATGAGAGCCCCCTAGGAATTTCTTTAATCAGGAAGACAATTCGGGCAGATTATCCCAGCACCGAAGGCGTCTGCACGGTCAGGAGGAGGAAATGAAGTTTCAGATATTCAAGGGAAAGAAGAGTAGAGATTGAGTGGAGGACGGATGGAGGGAGGGACAGATATGCATTGGAATGAGGGAGGGGGATGATAGTACCTTTTCGGAGATGGAGGAGCGTAAGATAAAAGGAAGATGAGAAAGAATGAATACGACGGAGGAAGAAGAAGGATGATTAGCTGATGTATTACATTCAAACCTACATACATTAGTTTTTCACCTCTCGTTTGGTTCGTGTGCACTAAAATTCGATATATTGAATTGTGTCTTTATAGTGAAAGTTCCTCAATTCTTTACGCTCGCATTAAAAATGATACCTACTATCTTTTAATTTCTTTGGTAAATGTGCTGTGTTATTTGGTATGAAATCAGAATTCTATCTTTTTCCCATGAAAATGAAGCTAGAAAAGTGTTAGCAAACCTAGACCTAATGCTGTAGTCTTAATGCTGAAAAATTGCGATCAATTCCTCTACAACTCGACCGTTAATTTTTTTAAACCACCGAAAATTTAAATGCTGAATAAGTCGCAACACAACGATGCGCAATAATTAAGAAGAAATTCTTAAAATTTTAAAAATCACTGCATTCTTATACCCAATGGTAATCGGAAAATGTTCCAACATTGCCAGAACAAAAAGCCAAACTGCATCATACGTCTGAGCAACTACTTCTGCATATTTCAATCTGCCAAAACTTTCTGGCACATACTGATAGTGTGTACTATTAAAAAAAGATATTAAACTCACGTAACACCCGTTATTCGGCGAAAAGTGATGAGATTAAATTTTTAAAGAAATCGAGTGAAGTTTCACACGTCATATTTAGAAATAGAGCTAATTTTTAAAATTCAATAAACTAAATACGACGCTAAAATTTTTGAGATGTATTTGTAATAAGAATGAAATAATCCCATCAGAATTTCGACGAAACCTTGTCTCTCTTTTAAGTATAGTAGTAATGCTAAAAGTGCTTCGAATGCTGAGGTCATTTCGCACGATGGCTCCCACCGGGATTCGATTCGGAGCCTGTCCATCTTTTAAATAAAACGATTTGGACAACTGGTAAGACAGGAACCCTTTCTTTCTTTTTTCTGAGCTTTAACAAAATTCAGTGCTACGCTCCTGTAATGAATATACGTATATTTTTCTTGAATAGCATACGCAGCGCAAGCATGTTTTGGTAAAAAATGTGCGGGTAGATTTTATATATTACGTAATAACATTTTTCAATAAAATGATAAAATTAATATTCGATAAATGAACTTTGATAAATGATCTTTGTAGGCAGTATTACATAAGTGTAAATTTCCACAAGAAAGACAATATCAACGTTTTAACCTTATCTGAAGCCGATGGAGGACTACCGGATAGCCAAGTGGGCAGCAGGTTCGCCTCTGGTGAAAGTGGTCCAGGGTTCGATTCCCGAAAGGAGTTCCTATTTGCGAAATCACCTTAGCTGTCGAAGTACTTTTAACAATAATAATAATAACACTGAATCCGAATACACCCGTAATATACCTATTTTTTTTTAATTAATATAATATTATAACTAGAACTATCCGCAAAATTAATAAATAATATAATGGCTTCTATATATAGATATTTCCTATCGAAAAGTACACTTTTATAAAGCTGACTCTACATACTTAACTATCAGCAAATTATCTTAAAATAAGTGTATAAAACCATCAAAAGATAACAGATATGCCATGTAAACATACTTCATGCAGACTAATATATATTTAATTCACTAGAGGGTTAATTTAACTCTCGTCAAAGGAATATTGGCTTCATTCTTCGAGGTGAAAAAAATAAGTGAAAGGAATTTACCTCGCACACTGAATCGTGCGCCCAAAAACATTTCTTTTGCTATTCCAATCGTAAAGGTGAGAAGATAATTAGTCTTTTTGCAAATCTTACTCCGTAAGCTATGCATGAAAGTTGGCGCATTTCAAGCTAAGCACGAATGAAGACTTTAACAGCCAGCCTTTTCTTCCTCGCCCCACCATGGAATCCAATTACGTTATCTACGTGTATATTCAATCATTTTCAACATAACATAGTGGTTGACGTAAATATTAGAACAGGCTTCAGATTCCATTAGTCCTAACCACAGCTTATTCCAAAAATCGCTTGCGTTCGACAAAGACAGGCTTTAACACTTTCATACATCCAGTAACAAATTATCCACTTCCACCAATTTTCTAAAACTATTCTTTCCTACCCTAAATTACTGTCCACCTTTTGCCTCCTAATCCTGAAATCACTCACCTCGAAGCTACCCTCAACCCCACCCCATTTAAAATCCCCCTTATCTACCCAACTGCTGTAATTACCTACCGTTCCCCATTCTTACTCCCACTCCCGAACCGCAACCCTTTCCATAGAAAACCCTCAAAAAACGAGCCTAAAAAACCCTCTCAATCTAAGTCAGACAGCCCATCAAAATGAAACTAAGAAATAACATCACCCTGCGTCCTAAAGGTGGGGTATATCCTCACTCCAGAAAATAGAAACAAGCCAAAAACATACAATCTCCCCCTTTTTTCAGGAGAAACCCTCCCCACTCACCTTTTAAGCACCTCCCAGTCTCCCTCATGAGAGCCCCCTAGGAATTTCTTTAATCAGGAAGACAATTCGGGCAGATTATCCCAGCACCGAAGGCGTCTGCACGGTCAGGAGGAGGAAATGAAGTTTCAGATATTCAAGGGAAAGAAGAGTAGAGATTGAGTGGAGGACGGATGGAGGGAGGGACAGATATGCATTGGAATGAGGGAGGGGGATGATAGTACCTTTTCGGAGATGGAGGAGCGTAAGATAAAAGGAAGATGAGAAAGAATGAATACGACGGAGGAAGAAGAAGGATGATTAGCTGATGTATTACATTCAAACCTACATACATTAGTTTTTCACCTCTCGTTTGGTTCGTGTGCACTAAAATTCGATATATTGAATTGTGTCTTTATAGTGAAAGTTCCTCAATTCTTTACGCTCGCATTAAAAATGATACCTACTATCTTTTAATTTCTTTGGTAAATGTGCTGTGTTATTTGGTATGAAATCAGAATTCTATCTTTTTCCCATGAAAATGAAGCTAGAAAAGTGTTAGCAAACCTAGACCTAATGCTGTAGTCTTAATGCTGAAAAATTGCGATCAATTCCTCTACAACTCGACCGTTCATTTTTTTAAACCACCGAAAATTTAAATGCTGAATAAGTCGCAACACAACGATGCGCAATAATTAAGAAGAAATTCTTAAAATTTTAAAAATCACTGCATTCTTATACCCAATGGTAATCGGAAAATGTTCCAACATTGCCAGAACAAAAAGCCAAACTGCATCATACGTCTGAGCAACTACTTCTGCATATTTCAATCTGCCAAAACTTTCTGGCACATACTGATAGTGTGTACTATTAAAAAAAGATATTAAACTCACGTAACACCCGTTATTCGGCGAAAAGTGATGAGATTAAATTTTTAAAGAAATCGAGTGAAGTTTCACACGTCATATTTAGGAATAGAGCTAATTTTTAAAATTCAATAAACTAAATACGACGCTAAAATTTTTGAGATGTATTTGTAATAAGAATGAAATAATCCCATCAGAATTTCGACGAAACCTTGTCTCTCTTTTAAGTATAGTAGTAATGCTAAAAGTGCTTCGAATGCTGAGGTCATTTCGCACGATGGCTCCCACCGGGATTCGATTCGGAGCCTGTCCATCTTTTAAATAAAACGAATTGAATAAAGTAATAAATATATGTATATAAGGTAATAAAGTTCAGAAGACGGGAATATAAGATAGGAAAAGAAGAAAAAACGGATTCTTCGGGTGAAATACATTATAGTCGCGGGAGTAACTTAAGGGATTTTCGCAACCGCACTATCTTCGTGTAACAGGTTTTAATGGCGAGCAGAAATTGCGCATATGAAGAACGAGGTCGCCATTCAGAAGCATCGTTTTTTACTCCGTATGCTAATTTAACGAGAGCCTGAGATTTTTTCTCCGGATCTTTCCTTATCTAGGATTGTCTGGAGCGCAATTGGAGACCGCAAATGCTTTGCAGACGAAAGGGTGAGATTTACTGACGCAGATCTTAACCATCAGAATGCAAAATGGGAAAGCATGGTGCGAGAACTTCCACGAAAAGGTATAAATAAATAATAGCAGCACCAAAGATAATCTTCAAGGATTATTATCACCAAAGTTTATTGTCAAAGATAGGGTATTTGTAAGTGAAAGATCTCTTCTATGTGAGTTCTAAGGATATTATCATCTTTTTATAGCTAAAATGTTTTGATGGTGCTTTTTAAAGTTCTTTAGGTGGATTACATATTTGAAAATTACATTTACTGGAGCACGGCATTTTATGTACAAGGGTAACTAAACAAGGTAATAATACATATTCTGTGCTTGTCAGCTATATTGAAAAGATATATGATAATCGTAAATATTTTTCTAACTCCAATGAAGAGTCTCTCAAAACTATATTCGGTTTTTTTGCGCTATATTTTGATTTTGTAAAGACATTTATGTATTATCATCTCAATTAAACCGAAGCACGTATCCATAATATCCGCTTTGAATTTCAAATTATATTTTAACAAACATATTAAAAATGTATTAAAATATAATTAATATTATTGAAACTAACAACAATTATTAATTGAAATAGACATTTATTTTATCAATTAAATTATGAAAATTAATATATATTGTTCGTAGTTTATTTATACCATTAAGTTAAGCCATAATGAGAACTCGGTAATTATCATTATAAATAGGAGTACTAGTAAAAATGTAGCAATCTTTTCATAAATTTATCGAGAAAAACCTCAAGAAAGTAATTGTCTGTATGTACCTTAGGAGAAGTTAAAGCCTATCAATGTTCATGCTTTTCTACAAACTTAGTTAACGTTTACTAATAAACTTTAATGAATCCATGTTTTTTAGTTTTTGCAATACTCAACATTCTTTCGACAGAAATCAAACTAATCTTAAGTAAACTAAGTAAGGATATTATCAGAATTCCAACCTTTTTTTTAATCTTCTTCGTGTGAAACTGGCGATATAGATACTTTTGAAAAGCCTCATCTGACAATAAGAGGAGCAGAGGGTCGAAAATGTTTCTCTCGATCCAATGTTAAACCACGAGTACAGTTATCCAATTTACTCATAATCCGATTTTGAGCTTACCGAAAGGATATTTTCCTTCTTTCTTGTGCCCTAAAGATATACGCAAATGAAGATCACAAATAGAAGATTTGAACGTCCTTATTCATCAGAATAGAAGCCTCAAGCCGAGGAAAAGGGTTGTGACGAATGATAAAGTAAATAAAGTCTATTTATCCTCGCTTATTTATTGTGATAAAAAGCATCAAAATAGAGTAAACATTATGAAGTTAGTTTAATATTCATTACCTGCGATTGGTTTAATGTACGGGGAACTTTTAAAATCCTCTACAACCGATACTTTTTAAGATATTTTGGAGTAGCCGAAAAGCATGTAGTAATTTTTTTAATAATAAGATTCTAAAATCATTAAAGTCCCCTCTCGCTTGATTAAATCTAAATTTATTTCTCACTCTCTTTTTACTCATTCTCTTGTTTCCAAGGCGTAGACGTAATTTATTTCATATCCTTTTCATTTATATAATCACTCCAAATAATAGAATCGGTCACTCTCTTATCGCTTCATGAAATTGTTATTTATGAAAACTTCAAATACCTTAAGTTTTTTTATGCTTTTTAGTTTTATTTCTGCTTAATTTTCTCAAGATAGCACCTTGAAATAATTATTATTGTACTATTACTGTATTAAGAAGAATAATGTGTCAGATGGAAGACATTTTTGTTATAAGAAATAACATCACCCTGCGTCCTAAAGGTGGAAGCCAGCCTTTTCTTCCTCGCCCCACCATGGAATCCAATTACGTTATCTACGTGTATATTCAATCATTTTCAACATAACATAGTGGTTGACGTAACTCGTATATAAATGAAAAGCTAAGTTAATACTCCGAAAAAATTCCGATGCCTTTGCAAATAGACAATTCCCTTGACATATCCCTTGAAAGGACAATAATAGGCTCAAAGAATTTCAAACTATGTGCACTAGCTGAAAGACTAATCAGTGATTAATAGAAATTGAAGATAATCGGGAGCTCCATATAACAAATAAAGAACTCCTTCAAAGGGCAAATTTCAAGAGAAGTTGCTCAAAACATTGATAAAATAAGAAAAACATAATTTGGTATACACTAAGGTATGATAACCTCCTGAAGACAATATTGGAAAGAATGTATGGAGGGAGGAATTATAAACGGAGACCTAGATTAGATTATGGGAGGCAGGTAATTGTGAGCATCAAGGTTAGTAATAATTAGGGAATAAAGCTATCGGCCGGAGACACGATGGCTCGCAGATCTGCAGAGAAAACAATCATGGGATTGTTATCCCATTATTATGATGAAGATACATTGATTGTAAATTGTAATATATAACGCTTCTTTCAGACTTAGTGTTTCAGAAACGTAAAAGGATAAAGAGAGAAAGAGGAAGTCGGAGGAATGAGATAGCTCCATGGATAAAGAGACATGGATGGAGATGCAGGGCGAGACAGATAGGAGAGAGCGGATGGGTTAAGCTGAATGGAATGGGGGACGGCGTCTAGTTGTTAAATGGGTCCATTATTACACGGTAGCAGAAACGCCGTGATATCCCCATGGAAACCCCCTTTTCCCTACCTTCCAGACATTCCACGGTAAGTTCGATGAGATCTGGGTGGTGGTAGGGGAAGAAGACCTGGAGGCTGTTGTCGGTACGTGAGCTCTAGAAGGTCTTTCGGATGAAAGAAAGAAGGAAAATGGCTCATAGGTGAGGCGGGATGTAGCTGGGGGAGTTCCAGGTACGAGAGGGAAAGTTACGTTGGGTGAGGAAAAAGTGCACGAAGATCGGATGCGTAGGATAAACACACTATAATTAAGCGACAAATCTTTTGACCGCCGTCATGAAAAATTGATCCCCTCTAACTTTTTACGAAGGGAAACATCTCCGAAGCTGGGATGATTCATTTGCATTTTTATAAGGGAAGATTTGGTGTGGGGAATCTCGGCTTGCCTTTCCCAGGCTATCTCCCGCCAAGTGCATCATTCAAGCGACAGAGATTCGGCGACATCAATAGATTTTTTTCTGTCCGTTGGCAAAACAGAAAAAAAAAATAGAAAATTTTTATAGTTACCTAAAGTAACTAAGCGTGACTGAAAAACTAAAGCTAAGAAACATCACGTAAATGTTTTCATCGTACCATGATCGCAAATGGGCTGGAAATGTGATTCAGCCTAACACGTAAATGCAATCTCATGCAACGGTATCATACTTCTGTGATCTAGTGTCCGTGAACTAACATGCGCCGGGGACGATGGTGAGAAAGAAACACTACGGCGTTAACTCATTCTAGCAGGAAAGAGAACATAGACCAATTCACGTCTCTTCAAATGGAGAAGAATGCCGATTTGAAGCATTAAAAAAAAACCGGGATTTAAGATTCCTTTCTGGGTATTTTTAAACCAGTAGTCGTCTCAATTTGAGCGTATCATCAACAGTTCCATGTAATATTTTAATCGTTGAGAGGAAGAAAAAATAATACGGACGATTACATGACCATGCTGCCCGTACGGAAGAACTGAAACTGAAGTACTATTAATCATCAGTAACTTTCCTAATTTCCTCAAAATCTACATACATCTCCAGCAAACCTATAAAGGCCTGAAGTATGAAGTGTATGCACCATTCAGTCTACTTTTCTAGTCGCTTATATTCGCGTATCGTAGGCTGTAAAATGAAATTGGATAGTAATGCTACTTCTGGCATCTAATTCCCTACTTTTCTTACAGATCTGCTTTCTTCTGATCTATCCATATCTATATAAGGTGGACCAATAATATCTATTACATATTTCGAGAACATATTTCACCACATCTGAATTTATTAAGCAAATTTAATCAAAGTTTTGATTTTCTTTAATTTGCACCTTGTCACGAGGAAAGATCATTTAACTCTCCAAACAACATACAAGGGAATTGTATGGGAATACGAAATTATTATTATAACTATAGAAACCAATCGGCATAAAAATGCAGTCCATTCCATGTACTCGTATGGAGGAGTTACGAGCAGCTCCTCGTACTGAGGAGCTGCTGATAACGACATTTTGCTATAATATGTAAAATCCTATCGTTAAGGTGTAAAAATATTACCGTATGTATGGCAGAAATATGTCTGCGTACAAAATAAATAGAAAGGTAACAAAAATTACCGTGTTCGATGTACAGAAGAAATTTTACCTGTACGAGTGCTAAGAAAATGCTAATAAAACGCTAGTGATACCGCTGGTAAAATGCGTTTTTATTCTATGTTTTCTCGTTAAGATAGGTACGTACTATATCCTCAAGACATATTTTGCTGTTCGTTGTATAAAACCATCAAAGATTTTTTCCTAAGAGTACTTATTGAGATTATTATCACCGTTTTCGTAATGCGCGTTATCTAGTACGTGCGCGTGTATATAATATGGTGATTGTACACCCTACAGCAAAAGTTCTAAACAATTTAAATCCGTAATACATCCCCACTTTACAGCTTTATAGTCTAAACACATTTTTCTAAGAAAAATAATTTAGCGAAGCAATTAGGAATTCCTAAATTTCGCTATAAAACCGAGCCCTAGGGCTATATGTTAGGAAACTAAATCGCACAGAACTCAATTGTTCAATCCAAGAACGAGTATCAACTCTTTTTAGTTATCTAAGTTAGAATTTTAAATATTAAGACCTCGGTTTCAACAGACCATCCACTCGATTACCAAACACTTCTTAGATATCTACATTACTCTATTTTTCATTTACGTCAAAAAATTCCCTCCCTCTATAAAGGCAGTCCAAAATAAAAAACCTCGATCATCCCGACAATTTCTTCCTCTTTCGAATTCTTGGTTTCGCCCCCTCATTGATATACAATGAGCCTTGCCCTTATCGCGTAAAAAACACGTCACCTCCACCATTATACCCAACGAAAACAAAAAAGCATCGCCCAATATACCCTCTCGAAAACTCCATTTCTACGCTCGGAGGAGACAAACACGTGAGCTACTTTGCCCGTTCGTGCGGATCTTCCAATAGCGAAGGGGTCTCAGAGGAATAAGGGTGATCCTTCACGTCTGGGTGTTTGAAACACCCCAGGGTGCGAATCCCACCGACATCTCTATCTATACGTCTATCCAAAAATAACGACTCTGCAATTAGAAGGGAACCTTTTCCGCCAGGTCCACGAATCTTCTTTTTCTCTCGGCATAGATTTCACTAATCCAATACCCTAGTTCCAAAATTACATCACTTTGATGCTCGCTTGTCTTTCAGAATGAATGGTAGCGCAGAGTAACCGTATATAATAGGTGACATTGAAAACCATTCGATATAAATACATACACGCTCTAAGTACAAGATTCAATATATATATATTTCATATAATGGAAGGAACATGAGCTTAAAAGTGTTCCTTTTTAAAGAGAATATCTTCGAAAATAGCAGTGTTGACTGACTAACTTAGTTTAAAAGAAGGTAGGAAATGAGGGAGCAGTAGATGAGCAAAGTTTAGGGCTAGTACATTTAAGGCAAAAAAAGCTATGTTGTATTTAACTTAAATTACCAACAGCTTATCCCATCATCAAACAAGGTATTAGCGGAAGATCAAATTTTCGTTAAATTCACCAAAAGGCAGATGCATGAAAATTTAGTATTTAGGGTGATTTTCATCAATTTTTCATAAACGTGAATAGCTGAAAATACAATTTTCAGACAAAAATGCCTTCAATCCTTCAGTTAATACATTAATAACTAGAAATTAACTATTTCAGTTACAAGGATGGTTTTCCGTGAAGCGATATAAAATGTATCGATTATTAAACCCACAGATGTCATTAACCTGCATATTAACTTCGTAAATTAATTTTGAAATTTCAGAAACTAATTTCGATAAACCATCAAGGTTATATTCTAAGTAAGAAATTATTGTTACTTTGATAAAAGACAAATAAGTGAACGAATTTCATGTATAATACGTAATTGATACTTATATAAAAGGAATTATAGTCTCGCTTAAGGATATTTACTAAGTGTCATAATCTTAGTTAACTCATATTATACAAGATGTTTTATATTTTGCTCTATTAAACCTTTAAAGCAAGATCAACTCCTCCGAATAACGGATTTAGATGCATCAAAATAACAAAAAGGACGAATAGATGAAACATTTAAATTCATTTCAAATAAATAAATTCTTTAGTCGAGATACATTGAGATTGAAATTTCTCCTCTTCCGTCGCTTAAAATAGTGAATTTAGAGAAAGAAATTTATATGAAAGATAAAACAAAAGAAAAATGCAAATTTGCGAAGATAAATAGAAGATACCTCGGGATATGAAAGAAATTGTGGATAATATAGACATCCAATGATAAGCAAAAGAATAAAATTCTAAGCAGTGAAACGCCAAGGAATAAGTGAAATCTCGCTCAAAAAACTACGCATGGCAAAAGTTGAAAGAAGCAATATTAGATTTTTTCAGCGATAAAAGCAATAATACGTACAAATATATCTCATGATACAAAAATGAATGTTTAAAAGAGGGAAAGTAAGGGTTCTCCATACAGAAAGCATAGATCCTATTCGGCATGTCATATAATAGCCGCTGCCTCTTTTTGTCTCTCTCTCTCTCTCTCTCTCTCTCTCTCAACCCCCAGCCACCGCCTCTTCCTCCCTCGTCCAAACATGGCCTTCCTTTCCATTTCCGACACCTTCAGCTAGTACTTTTCCCTCTTCTCTTAGACTTGAATAATTCAATACTCTTTTGTGCGTCAGAAGTGGCCTCTGCTTGCATACCCTCCCTTTTTCGCTATCTGCTACCCGACGCTCCCACTCTATTTCTATTCGTTGTCCCCTCTTCACTGAGTCACAAACGAAATCCTGGAGCTACGTTTATGCCTGCATTTTGCCTTCACAGGAAACTCCTAGCATCAACTGCTCACTCGAGTTTAACTGGACTCTCCAGACTTGCAAAAGAGCCCGTTCCTCTGTCACACATTCCATTTGCATCTAAGCGATGGAATGCAAGCACAAGGAATCATATGAGACTGCTCGATTTTGCCTCGACGCTAACGGGAAATCTGGGCGTTTCTCGAATGCATTTCACCTTCCCATTCGAAGGTAAACGATGAAGAGAAAAAGCTCCGCTGAGCATAAAATCCTAAGACAAAAGGATTATATCATCAAGGACTGTACAGACTTGAATTTAAAGGCGAAGTTTCTACCACGTGAGATAAATGACAGAACTGACCAACCTAAGACAAAAGGACTACATCATCAAGGAGCGTGAATACGTGAATATCAGAGCCGAAGTTTCTACCATTTAAGATACAGAGCTGACCAGCCTTTTTTTCGCACACGGGATTCTTTAATGCAAGAGCGACCACGAGGTCTCCCCATGAACGGGAAATAGGAAATGAGAGGATGATTTTGATTCATGTTAAAAATAATAAGAAAGACAAAATAAGTAATAAAACATAAGAAAATTCATGAGATCCTTATGGGTATCAAAACTGAATATATTTTAAGCATAAAAAGTAAGCATCAATATTCGAGACAGAAATCTGAAAATCTAAAAGCGCTCGCAGCTATAATCACTTGCGTTAGAAATTTTTATGTTCTTGGTTCATCTGTTGTTTGCTATCGCAATCCGAAAACACCGGAATGCGTTCTTTGTTTGCGTTTTGTGGCATAAAAGTAAAATGAAATTAACATTAACCATAATGGTTAATTTGTTGAAAAATATTAAAATAATCAAAAACTACGTAAGTGGGTGCTATAATGTGAAAAACATAAGAAATAAATCCACAAAAATTAAAATAAATGTGCAAATAGTGAATCTCGATTGTTGGTTTCCCTACGCTACCCTTGACCAAATCAAGCTTCTCTGAAGCCTAGCCCAGCTGACAGCTCCATTCTTTCTGTTTCTCTCCTATATATAGAAAGATAAATTTTCATATAGTAACCACATTTGTAAAATATC
>KZ308263.1:890504-943190 GCA_000376725.2 Ladona fulva
AAGTACATAAAGCTTAATGTACGTGCGAAATTCATCATTAACTCCCTTTCGGGATCTCAATTCGTGATCATTACAACGCTCTATTAAATCCCTTACCCCCGTTTCGCGTGACAACGATATGTTCACGAAGAAACCAACAAGGACTCCCGCAGCGACGGAGACTAAAAGGGCCAATATCCTCCCCAATTAGATACGTGTGGAGATAAATCACGGAACCGAGTCCCTAACCAGATAGGCCTCCTCCGATCCCTAACGAATACTTTTCTCGCCTGGATTCATGCGTCAATCCGAGCATTCGTCACGGAAAAGATGCGCACGGCCACAAGGGACAGGGGGACATTGAGACAAAGCGCCTCCCCATCCCTAAAGACAGAAAGCCAACCCTTCATCCTCATACAGGGATGGTCGCTTTATAAATGGATAGGTGCATCACTGCCCAACCTTACCCGACCCCTCGCCCGGGCTTCAAACATCGGAAACAATAAATCATCCCCTACGGTTAATTCACCGACCCCTACTTCCCCTAATATGACCCTGGAAATCCCTTTTAAGTTGCGCCCTTCCCCGATGACCGATTCGCACGCGCGTTGGTTATGGTGCCGATGGGGGATGGAAAATTTTTGCGGTGAGGCTTGGAGGGGGTTGAAGGGCCAGTGGGGATGGTTGATTCAGGGTAAGGAGAATGTGACAGACTGAATCAGGGGTGGACATGCCTGGCGACCGCCTGTGCGCTATCTACGTACATGCGGTTGTTTTTATACGCTCAGTGACATCTGATATGGGTCTCTGTATTTTTACGTAGTACAGGAAAAAAATTCCTTAAATTAGTTCAGAGAATACGAGTCATCATTGGTTAGCTTAGCGACAAGCGTTAAATCCTATCTGTTGAATTTTCACGTTAGAGAATTCAATAATTTACTTATATTCACACCCAGCAAAAACTGTCTTAACACAATCATTCTGTTCTGCGATATAAGTCTTATCCACTTAGTAAAATACGTGCGTATCAGTTGAAGATGGAATTATATACCATTTACAGAGACTCGACTTAAAAACCGCTCCATGCAAAAACTTTCCGACCAAGGAACTTTATCTCACTCTATTTTGATACGAACTTAATTTCGAGAACTAAATAAACGAAAAAGATGCAATGGAAAAATGGGTTTTGAGATACTAACTTTTCGAATTATAGACTGGAACGAATTACTTAAGTTCGCAAGTCGAGATACCACAGCATCATGGTTCAAACCATATTAATACTCTCTACAAAAATAATACTCTGTTATAAACCATGGGGAGTGTGATTAAAAAAAAGAAAGTACAGAGTCAGTGGGTAATCAATGAATGTGGGCTGTAAGTAACAAGTAAAAGGGTGTTTTACGGTGATTACAGAAAATGGGTGAAGAAGAAGGGAATACATGAAAAGATGTACTATAGTAATGAGACTGAAGCAACATATATATGCAAGAATTAGAAACCTTGATTAATTCTGTCAATAACAAGGAAAATAACTTACACCTATAGGGAATAGCGTAAGTGATATGTATGTTCTAATGCAGGGTTTTCAAATCTGGGGTTAGCGATGCACTTGGGATACGAAAGGCTGGTCTAGGGGGTACGGTAATATATACTAGGTGAATCAGGATGTCATGCCTTAAAGTATTCCAGAAGTAGTTGTTTCAGTAATACTTCTTTACTATTTCATGCCGAAAAGTGAAAAAAATGATCAAGTAATAATTAAAAACCAATCAATCGATGAAACATGTAAAAATCGATTATCAGTCGTTAAACAAACGACTGTTTGATATTGCCATTTCCTAGGGTAAGGACAATCATTTATAAAAATCAAAGCAGAAACATATGGTACTACGCCTTCGTGAGGAAGATCATCTACCCAACATATCTAAACAGTAATTTCGTACATTATGAACACTGAGAAAAGATTGTTTGATGAAAGTTGATGCGAGAAACTAGAGCCTGGAAAAGCATACATCTGTAAAGAAAAAAGACCCTCTGGGATATCTTTCCCTCGATGTGATATGACGTCATGATACATGGAAGCGCTGAAGTGAGAGAGAATCTATCATTCGCTGGATTATTTCCAAGGAACCTCTCTCCCCTCATATCACGTTGAGCAAACGCTATATTTCCCCAACGATTGCGTCTTCTTCCGCTTTCTTTATTTCGACTGGATGACTTTCGATTAGAACGGATTTCCATTCGCTTTTCCGCAAGAAGGAGGACTTAGCCGATTTGTATTCGTTGCATCATAAGCAGAGTCGTATTTTTTCTGACAGTCACAGTAGAAAAGGAAAATACAACCCAGAGCACACGTGCCGTAAACGGCCTTTTATCCGATTCTGTGCGGCCCCATAGATAACTTCTTGAATCTTTTCTAAAAAGTTCTATCATAAACGTTGGTACAGTACATACACTCTACAATATGAAGCTCTGCATTAAAGATAAATTTTATTATAGTAATGATTTACACTAACTATATAGATGAATATCTAACAGAGAATCACAATATCCGCAGTCCGTAATATATCTCCATATCTCAATCGATTAGTAACATAAAAGTCAATGTAGAAAACTGGAAGTAAAACTTTCGTCACCCCTGTCATCTAAGACAGAGATGTCGAAACATCTATGATTCTCATTTGTTGAATCCCACTGATTTTAATATAAAAACTATTCAACTCATTATGATTTTTTCATATTTTTATGATTTTCTTCGAACAAGTCAAATGAGATCTTTAGTTACTCGTAACCCAAACCGTCAAAATGTCTTTGCTGGAAATTATCATAAAAAGGTTAATACTAGAAAACTTAAGCTTCTGCTTCCAAAAGCAGCCGTAATTTTTAAAGCGTAGCGTATCTTCGAAAGCTCTCCTCGTCTTTGCCATTAAATCCACTCTCGAAAACAATATTGAAAAATGTTACAAAAGAAACAACCATTGTATTTCCACAAAGAATTTTTAAATTCCGACTAGTTTCGTGACTAGTTATATCATACCAAGATGGAAATAACGGACATAAAATTACGATGAAATGAACAACAAATGAAATGCAAACTCAATTAACCAATAAAATCGAATTGCAACGCTTCATAGCTTTTAATAAGGAAATTAATGCGCAATTAGTTTCGGAATGTTTGATGGGAGAATCTTCCGCAACACCGATTACCTTCATCGAGCTAGTCGTAACTTCGGAAAACTTCCGTGGGAGAGAATATCTGACAAGGATACAGACGGATATGTGAACGAACTCTAATGGAAAGGAAGAACGGATGGAAATCGGCGTGGTCGGAGGGTGTGGCGAGTTGAAGAGGAGGAAGACGGCGATAAAAGAGGAAGGAAATGGAAGAAGCCAAATGCGAAAAGAAAGAGAAAAAACTCGAAAGAGATTGGAAGGATGCAAGTAGGCGGAAGCTGAATATAAATGAGAGACATGTGGCGGGAAGGGGCGGAATAGGAAAGGAACGATGAGGATAAAATGAGAAAATACGGCGGTGAAAGAAATACGGTAAGAATGATGGAAACTAACTCTTATCATGCTAACTGATGAAAGAAGAATTTAAGCATTTGGACTTTAATGGGTGGTAAGGTAACCATTATAGTTTGTAATCCCATTTACAATATTCCACACATTAATTGCTGCTCAACACAAATTTTATATAAAAGATAAAGAGTCGAACAAAAACAATAGTTAATTATGTAAGTGTATGGATCGTAGAGGTCAGCCTGTAAAGCATTTAGCCCAAAGGCCGATTAGAGCCTCACTCACTCAACATTAAGAGTCAATAGCTTTGTAGTGGGAATGAGGAGTACCAGGAAACCTAAGAAAGGAAGTAGTTTGCCATTGCTATCCTCACCGAGTCAGAGTGACCTAGAGGGAAGAAGTCCTCGTAACTGTTGCATGATTACCCCATTAATAACACTTTCGATAGCATTCGTCAGGAGTGCCCAAGAAGAAAATATTCTTAAAGTGTAGACTGAATCCTTTTCTGATTGATCCAGCCCTTGTATATATCAACAGTCAATTCAAGAACGATCAACAAGGAAAACCAAGTACATAAAGCTTAATGTACGTGCGAAATTCATCATTAACTCCCTTTCGGGATCTCAATTCGTGATCATTACAACGCTCTATTAAATCCCTTACCCCCGTTTCGCGTGACAACGATATGTTCACGAAGAAACCAACAAGGACTCCCGCAGCGACGGAGACTAAAAGGGCCAATATCCTCCCCAATTAGATACGTGTGGAGATAAATCACGGAACCGAGTCCCTAACCAGATAGGCCTCCTCCGATCCCTAACGAATACTTTTCTCGCCTGGATTCATGCGTCAATCCGAGCATTCGTCACGGAAAAGATGCGCACGGCCACAAGGGACAGGGGGACATTGAGACAAAGCGCCTCCCCATCCCTAAAGACAGAAAGCCAACCCTTCATCCTCATACAGGGATGGTCGCTTTATAAATGGATAGGTGCATCACTGCCCAACCTTACCCGACCCCTCGCCCGGGCTTCAAACATCGGAAACAATAAATCATCCCCTACGGTTAATTCACCGACCCCTACTTCCCCTAATATGACCCTGGAAATCCCTTTTAAGTTGCGCCCTTCCCCGATGACCGATTCGCACGCGCGTTGGTTATGGTGCCGATGGGGGATGGAAAATTTTTGCGGTGAGGCTTGGAGGGGGTTGAAGGGCCAGTGGGGATGGTTGATTCAGGGTAAGGAGAATGTGACAGACTGAATCAGGGGTGGACATGCCTGGCGACCGCCTGTGCGCTATCTACGTACATGCGGTTGTTTTTATACGCTCAGTGACATCTGATATGGGTCTCTGTATTTTTACGTAGTACAGGAAAAAAATTCCTTAAATTAGTTCAGAGAATACGAGTCATCATTGGTTAGCTTAGCGACAAGCGTTAAATCCTATCTGTTGAATTTTCACGTTAGAGAATTCAATAATTTACTTATATTCACACCCAGCAAAAACTGTCTTAACACAATCATTCTGTTCTGCGATATAAGTCTTATCCACTTAGTAAAATACGTGCGTATCAGTTGAAGATGGAATTATATACCATTTACAGAGACTCGACTTACAAACCGCTCCATGCAAAAACTTTCCGACCAAGGAACTTTATCTCTCTCTATTTTGATACGAACTTAATTTCGAGAACTAAATAAACGAAAAAGATGCAATGGAAAAATGGGTTTTGAGATACTAACTTTTCGAATTATAGACTGGAACGAATTACTTAAGTTCGCAAGTCGAGATACCACAGCATCATGGTTCAAACCATATTAATACTCTCTACAAAAATAATACTCTGTTATAAACCATGGGGAGTGTGATTAAAAAAAAGAAAGTACAGAGTCAGTGGGTAATCAATGAATGTGGGCTGTAAGTAACAAGTAAAAGGGTGTTTTACGGTGATTACAGAAAATGGGTGAAGAAGAAGGGAATACATGAAAAGATGTACTATAGTAATGAGACTGAAGCAACATATATATGCAAGAATTAGAAACCTTGATTAATTCTGTCAATAACAAGGAAAATAACTTACACCTATAGGGAATAGCGTAAGTGATATGTATGTTCTAATGCAGGGTTTTCAAATCTGGGGTTAGCGATGCACTTGGGATACGAAAGGCTGGTCTAGGGGGTACGGTAATATATACTAGGTGAATCAGGATGTCATGCCTTAAAGTATTCCAGAAGTAGTTGTTTCAGTAATACTTCTTTACTATTTCATGCCGAAAAGTGAAAAAAATGATCAAGTAATAATTAAAAACCAATCAATCGATGAAACATGTAAAAATCGATTATCAGTCGTTAAACAAACGACTGTTTGATATTGCCATTTCCTAGGGTAAGGACAATCATTTATAAAAATCAAAGCAGAAACATATGGCACTATGCCTTCGTGAGGAAGATCATCTACCCAACATATCTAAACAGTAATTTCGTACATTATGAACACTGAGAAAAGATTGTTTGATGAAAGTTGATGCGAGAAACTAGAGCCTGGAAAAGCATACATCTGTAAAGAAAAAAGACCCTCTGGGATATCTTTCCCTCGATGTGATATGACGTCATGATACATGGAAGCGCTGAAGTGAGAGAGAATCTATCATACACTGGATTATTTCCAAGGAACCTCTCTCCCCTCATATCACGTTGAGCAAACGCTATATTTCCCCAACGATTGCGTCTTCTTCCGCTTTCTTTATTTCGACTGGATGACTTTCGATTAGAACGGATTTCCATTCGCTTTTCCGCAAGAAGGAGGACTTAGCCGATTTGTATTCGTTGCATCATAAGCAGAGTCGTATTTTTTCTGACAGTCACAGTAGAAAAGGAAAATACAACCCAGAGCACACGTGCCGTAAACGGCCTTTTATCCGATTCTGTGCGGCCCCATAGATAACTTCTTGAATCTTTTCTAAAAAGTTCTATCATAAACGTTGGTACAGTACACACACTCTACAATATGAAGCTTTGCATTAAAGATAAATTTTATTATAGTAATGATTTACACTAACTATATAGATGAATATCTAACAGAGAATCACAATATCCGCAGTCCGTAATATATCTCCATATCTCAATCGATTAGTAACATAAAAGTCAATGTAGAAAACTGGAAGTAAAACTTTCGTCACCCCTGTCATCTAAGACAGAGATGTCGAAACATCTATGATTCTCATTTGTTGAATCCCACTGATTTTAATATAAAAACTATTCAACTCATTATGATTTTTTCATATTTTTATGATTTTCTTCGAACAAGTCAAATGAGATCTTTAGTTACTCGTAACCCAAACCGTCAAAATGTCTTTGCTAGAAATTATCATAAAAAGGTTAATACTAGAAAACTTAAGCTTCTGCTTCCAAAAGCAGCCGTAATTTTTAAAGCGTAGCGTATCTTCGAAAGCTCTCCTCGTCTTTGCCATTAAATCCACTCTCGAAAACAATATTGAAAAATGTTACAAAAGAAACAACCATTGTATTTCCACAAAGAATTTTTAAATTCCGACTAGTTTCGTGACTAGTTATATCATACCAAGATGGAAATAACGGACATAAAATTACGATGAAATGAACAACAAATGAAATGCAAACTCAATTAACCAATAAAATCGAATTGCAACGCTTCATAGCTTTTAATAAGGAAATTAATGCGCAATTAGTTTCGGAATGTTTGATGGGAGAATCTTCCGCAACACCGATTACCTTCATCGAGCTAGTCGTAACTTCGGAAAACTTCCGTGGGAGAGAATATCTGACAAGGATACAGACGGATATGTGAACGAACTCTAATGGAAAGGAAGAACGGATGGAAATCGGCGTGGTCGGAGGGTGTGGCGAGTTGAAGAGGAGGAAGACGGCGATAAAAGAGGAAGGAAATGGAAGAAGCCAAATGCGAAAAGAAAGAGAAAAAACTCGAAAGAGATTGGAAGGATGCAAGTAGGCGGAAGCTGAATATAAATGAGAGACATGTGGCGGGAAGGGGCGGAATAGGAAAGGAACGATGAGGATAAAATGAGAAAATACGGCGGTGAAAGGAATACGGTAAGAATGATGGAAACTAACTCTTATCATGCTAACTGATGAAAGAAGAATTTAAGCATTTGGACTTTAATGGGTGGTAAGGTAACCATTATAGTTTGTAATCCCATTTACAATATTCCACACATTAATTGCTGCTCAACACAAATGTTATATAAAAGATAAAGAGTCGAACAAAAACAATAGTTAATTACGTAAGTGTATGGATCGTAGAGGTCAGCCTGTAAAGCATTTAGCCCAAAGGTCGATTAGAGCCTCACTCACTCAACATTAAGAGTCAATAGCTTTGTAGTGGGAATGAGGAGTACCAGGAAACCTAAGAAAGGAAGTAGTTTGCCATTGCTATCCTCACCGAGTCAGAGTGACCTAGAGGGAAGAAGTCCTCGTAACTGTTGCATGATTACCCCATTAATAACACTTTCGATAGCATTCGACAAGGAGTGGCCAAGAAGAACCCAATAATGAAGTAATATTATGACCATAGCTTTTGTAACATCACAGCCATGAACGAGGCTGTGATAAAAGTCAACGAAAGATACATTTTGTCTCTCCTCTACCGTAAGACAAATTATATCCAAGTTATTTATGCAAAACTTAAAATTATTGACTAATGGTTTTAGGATACCCAGAGATAGAATCTAGCGAACTGTTGTAAATACTGTATTTTGATAGCAGTAGTACGTGTTAGTGAAACGTGGAATAAGTGACGTATCGAGTATTGTGGGAGTAAGTGAGTTTTTCTTTGCTATTTTACTTTTAATTACTATAATTATCAGTGTGATCAATAACATTGACCATAATCTTTGTATTAAGCAAAACACTGGCATCTACCTGTAGTGTTAAATGTATAAAAAAATTCAATTATAAAATAAAGTGATTTCCATCTATACTCTCGTGCCTACGTGGAGGCCTTCGTGTTCCATCGAGCTATTACTACTAAAGTTATTTCTCTAACACTAAGTCGGGCCTGTACACTGCTAAATCCTTCCCGCTATCGAAAGTTGACCTTTCATAATTAAACCTCATAACTTACATTCTGCTTGATAAAGTTTAAAGTAAATATATAAAATCCATTAAAAATATCAAGGTAAATGCCATGTAAATATGTTTCGTAAAAATTATTTTCCATAAAAGTAAATTTAAAAAAAACATTTTTTCAATCCTACGCTAAACGAGATAAAAATCATTTTTCTCCGTTAAGATATGGAAACAGAAACATGTACTTAATATATCTAATAAACAATACACATCAAAGATGATAATTGGAGTAGGTATGTAATGAACATAATGTTAGAAGAACATAAAAATAAACAAAGAATCATGCAACAAGCAAGGTTTCTCGCTAAGCATCTAAAGGAAAGCAGAAATAGAAAATAATCAAGGTTCACATCAGCTGCTTCAGTGAAAAAATTCGTAGATCGTGCATTTATTTCAGCGAGTTCGAATTAAAGCCATATCTACGCTCTCCACACGAGCTAGAGCAAATCTGAAAGCAGGACAGACGGAGATGATTCCATTTCACAGATAAAAACCAAGCGGGACCGAAAGGAAAACAAACGCTCGCGACGAGATGAGGTTCGAGGGGAAAGAGAGAAATAGGGGGAAGTGTGAAAGAGAGAAAAGTAATGCGGGGAAAAAGCGCGGATACGGGGTTTGAGAGAGAATGAATATATTTTCGGAGAAGGCCTAAGGGGCGAATGCACGAACAGGTGTGGGTGTGCAGATACGATTGTACAATACGGGGAATGGGTGGCGGGAAATGGGAATGGCGACTAGGGGGGGGGGCTTCCTTTTTATTCCTCTGGATGGATTGGGCGGCCGTCTGCGGGCAGGCGGTCAGCGCCGAGCTGACGCAGCTCTCGCCTAGAATACGCCTCTCAATCACGCGCACGGAATGGCCCGTGGCACCTCTCTCCCACGCCATCGCGTATAATTCTCAGTTAGCAATTTTCCCTTTTCAAACCCCGGAAAAAGAGGGATGCTCCTTTTCCCGACTCTCGCTATTCAATACGGCCCGAATAACGACGCTTAGTCATCAATCTTCGCGTAAGATTGAAAACGAATATTGGGAGGAGATTACTTTAGCCGAGCGGGAAGACAAAGGATCTTTCCGGACGCGATATTTTCAGAGGGGATGCCGAGTTTTAAGTTTCCGTCGAATCCCCGTAATGATGTGTCCGATTTGACGATCATTCGATTCGAAATTGGAAGTATTTCGGAAGCGTTTGGACGCGTTCAAATCGGGACGATCTGGAATGTTGAAATGATATGCAAAGCATGTTAATCCCGCTGGCATTCTATCACAATTCTGGATATGACGAAGGACGATGAAGATTTATGGGAGCAATACGGAATGGAAATTTCTATCGCGGGAGCTCGATTCGAGGCCCAACTTTTCGTTCCACTTTCAATATCAGCGAAAGATAAGTAAGTAAATACTTACACAGAGCTATAAAGTCATGGACAGGAGTAGTAATTCAGCCGGAAGGAAATTTACGGAAAATACGTAATCACGACCAAGTTATAACTCCAACCCCTCTAAAAAGTATGATTGGAACACTAACCTAATTTAAAAGATTTTTTTGAAAGTGATATGACAAGGTTGTCTTCTTCGACTTGAGATAGCCTACTCATCTATGAAGTCACCATTCAATGTTTTCTAGCCATAATAATTCATATACATCTGCATCAACATTAATATCTTGCAAGCTGTCTGTGTACATGTGAGAGGAGTGTTTCTCCATATCATACAAAATCCGCTGATTGAATTAACTATAAGCACAAAGTTATTTTATAAATGGGTACTTCAATTATTTTCCACAGAATTATAACAAAAAATAATGTCCTATTCATCCACATGCCTTGTATAAATTAATAAGTTTCTCGCCAGATACTTAGATAAACAAACTTATAAACTTCGAAATAGAATAAATACACTTATAAGGTGAATACGTAACTAAATTTTAAAGCAAAAATATCGCAACTAAAACAAGACTCAGGAGAAAAGCACTCCCATCGCAGTAACAACAAAAATAAATCCAATATGAAAACATTTCTGTTCGTCTAGATCTCCAAAATTAAGATAAGGCAACAGGGGTAATGTGAGTTTAATAATTAGTTTCCAATTTCAAGAGAACGACCTAGAAACCAAGTTCTTCGGTTCAACAAGTATCTAGCTCGAGCATATACTTTTATACGCTATGTTCGATAAGGAAAATATTCCCGGAAAAGGATAATAAAAGCAAGCCCAAGGAAATGTTTGATTTTTTATATCGAAATAATATTTTCCTTCTACTTCACCAAATATTTTTCTACTCTTTTACAGATCGCAGATGTAGATAAACAATAACAAGTAAAACCAAATATCATCTGGGTTATCAGCTTGAATAAAATCTTTTTAATCAAAAAATTAAAACGCATTCCTCAAAATTCCTATGATTCATAATCTGTATTGACAGAAAATATATAGAATAAATACCAAATTACATTCAAAATTGATTCCTTCAACGGCCTTGAGGGCCAAAATTTAGGCAGGACTTCGATATACTTTTATATATAGAATAAATACCAGATTACATTCAAAATTGTTTCCTTCAACGTCCTTGAGGGCCAAAATTTAGGCAGGACTTTGATATACTACAGTGGAAACCCACGGCGTAACTCACTCCAGGCAGGCAAATAATAATTTCCGCAATACGAGTGATTGGGTAACGAGGGTCATCAATCCAGTACCTTCCAATATCACCACCATTGCCGGTGTCATTCACTCTCTACAGTCCACGTCTGCTGCGGCAGGAAGGTATATTTCAATTGATGGGCGATACGTTTCTCTTTTGGACATGTCTACCACACCATCAGAGACGGCGCCGTCACTATGACAATGCGGACTCCATGGCCAAATGGCGGCTTCGCAGAGAGGAATGAATTGCGAACACGGTCAGGGGTAAGGACGCTGATGTAAAGACGGAGATAAAATGGAATAGAGAGAGAGTAACGATAAAAGATTGGACGGACGAATATAAAAGAAGAAAGAGAGGAAAGGGAAATAAAGAGTTCGGTCAAAAGGAAAAAAAAGCTGATGGTGCCCCATGATGATTCGCCAAGAGTAGCTCGCCATTAAAAATTTGTATACATAAATTGGTATCCGTAATTAGTACTTATTAATTACTTAAAATTTAGTTAACGTAAGCTGTAATAGTTTCTGGTACCGTTTCTTACTTAATGGAATGTTTTTCTTTTGTCTTTCGGTGCAATATAAAGAACGTATACTTGTCATTTATGTCTCAGTCTCGTTCATGGCAGTAATAGTATAAAAATTACTGAGGTATGAATTATACTAATCGCATTCAGTCCGGTTAGTTCTTCTTTAATGCTATAAAAATGTTATTGATAGGGTTATTGAACTGCAATCGCGTTAACCTTTTCGACTGTAAGCAAACTGACTCGGTGTCGAAAGAGAGGGCTAAATATCTCACTCCTCATCTTGCCTACCTAGTAAGCCTCATTTCCTCTCCAAAGCTAATTGCAGCTAGTGGTAGAAGAATTGAAGATACAACCAACACTCGGAATGGTAACTGCACAAACGATCAAATCAAAACCACATGCGTAATAAAATCTACTACTTCGGCCTTGACTTTGTGGTAGTTCTCCATAATCAAACTTGAGAAAAAGAAGAACACTTATACCTTTACCACAGTTATATTTATTAACTCACGACCATGGTTTCGATCTATAAGATCATCCTCAGGAGATCTTATAGATCGAAACCATGGTCGTGAGTTAATAAATATTACTGTGGTAAAGGTATAAGTGTTCTTCTTTTNTAATGGAAAGATGTTAAAGCATTCCTCTGAAAGATATAAATAATTTCTGGCTTCTTCTGAGCAGCAATGGTCGACTTCTCGCGCCACGATGGCCATCTGGGTATTTCCCTTAGATTAATAAATCTTTGTCTAAGAAATGGCGATACATAATTTCCAAGATATAGCAAACGGATATTGATATTTCATAGTAAAAATTAAATTAAAAACAGGAGTGATTCCAATAAATTTTATTAATAAACCCTTTTGTTTATAAGGCTACTTTACTTAAGAACAGGATAGAGAATTTAGGAACTATTTTTATTGAAATATACCGAAAAGTGTGAATATCTGAAATGTCCAAATCAACAACAAACGACCGAGCAGCCAGAACCGAGTGTGATCGACGAATGGCTGTAAATACTTTATTCACGTATGATTCAGATGCTACGGTTGGCTATTTGAAGCCCCAGAGACATAAATCCAGATACATTTCGGGCCATATCCTTTTTATTTTTTCGTGAACCGGCAAAAAGCAATCATGCTCGTCCACGATCCAATTTGCTATCTTTCAGGCGCTGCTGCAGGAAAGCTCTCCATTAGTTAAATTTGTAACGGTGAGTTCGGCTCGTAATATATTGCGAGTCCTGAGCGTTATTGTGATGTATAATAATTGCATCGTATTTTTTCGGGATGTTCTTCAGCGAGCGCGCAAGGCATTAGCAGTCGAAGTGGGGTGTCTACAGGGTGATAAGCTCCGTGAATATCAAAGGGGTTCGAGTGCCCTTTTAATTCCTCAAGCCAGCGTCACGTGTAGCATCGTAAAACAGACATTTATCGTCTCATTTGCATCCGATAAATTCGGCCGCAATCTGGTTTGCTGGGAAGAGGTTGCTCTTCTCCGAAGGTGTCGTTCACTTCTTGTTCCTAGGAAATTATGCTAGGGATGCGAAACCTTCCAGGAATTATCCGTCGGGACTTAAATCACGCAATTTTTCATTGAATAACATCAATGTTTCAAATGAACGAAGGCATACGGGTGATTCAGAGAACAACTCCCTATGACTAGGATAGATAAATCATTTTTATCGATACAATCTAGAACTTTCACATCATACATCGTGGCATTCGCTGATCTTAAGCGATTGATCATGAAAGAAATACTATATTAATTAGAGAATAAAAGGATTTTATAATTGACACATTCCCAGGTATGCGAATTAGTTCCCCAGTGGTTTTACATAAGAAAATTCTGAAACACTTGGTCATTTGCTGATCTTCTGCGGAGTAAAAAATTGTAGTGATGGCGCAGAATGGGATGGATGTTAATTGACCATCTACTTTTTTTTACGTGAAAATATGTTGACGATATTTCTAGGTAAATTTTCATAAAAATTTTCTGAGAGTGAGAACTTTCTAAACGTCTGTACTTCAGAAGTTACTAAACTTCTGAGAATGCTGTCAATAGAACGAACTCACGTAAAAACAGCACATCGATCCTATTGACTGATATATTGAGAATCACATCTTCTACAACATTCAATAAGGAGCGATGATATGAATACCATTATTTGGCATCAATCGTAACTCAGTAGCTTCCATATCCTCACAGGCATGAACTAGAATGAGACAATAGAAGATAGTAATGAAATATACGTTTCCTTCTATCCTGTACTAAGAGACAAATGAAAAATATTCCATTCTTCATCATATAGTTTTGGAAACTTTTTCAAGTAATGGCCGAAATCGAAATATTTCAGATAAATAATTTTCAAGAAACGATCGCCAAGTAGGAAAGCAGTACAATGAGTGAATCGGACGATGATACTTACCAATTTGACAACGAAATCAAGACAAATACACACTAGATGGTTCACATAATTCAAGGTCGGCAAGACGCCCACCTTACAGTTCCGTCTTCCTACATATCGAGACATCGCACTTTTCAAGGACATAACAATAATCATAAATTGAACGGGAAGTGATAACTTTCCCCCGTCTTTCGGTATGCTCAAACTACGGTAAACAATGCTCCTCCTCCAAAAGGATTCGCAAAACTCAATAACACGAGAAAATCCTCCAAGAGGAAAGGAAATAGGAAACACGGAACTAATTTCCCAGCTTTCCTTCTAGCAAAGACAAAGAAAAAACGGCTTAGAAAATCGAAGAGAGTTTTCCAAGTCCTTTTTATGCATTAAATACGTTTTGACCTCTAGTTCAAAACATCTTCTTAGTTAAAGAAATTCTGAGTGAAAATAATTTTTTTAATATCCTTGGTGTATTCTAAATAGGTAAATATAGGTTCATAAACATTTCTGTTGAAAGTGATTCCAAACTCTCGAAGAGAGAACAAATTTGATGAGTTGAAATTGATGAATGCTTATGAGGAGAGGAGAAAATTAATCACAACTCCGAATGACATGAGTAAACAACCTCACCACCGTGTAGGAGGTAGATCATACGCCTTCTCGCAAATGAAAACAAGATGTCGAAAATGAAAGCCATGCTTCGACAAAGGTATCCTCAAAGAGCTTCCTATAAATTACCTCGAGCACTCTCAAATGAAAACAATCACCTAGAGATGTTGTTTGTTAATGAAGAAGAAATGTTAATGAAGGAGAGGAAAAGTTGCAAATAAAGAGATACGTAATTGTTTCAGTAAAATAGTACATAACGCGAAATAACATAGAGTGATTTAATTATGCTGTTATTATCTATCTATTTATTTCTAAAGGCTATTTCTCTTCACCGCAGACAGGTGTTTCTATTTTATGCTGCCCTTTCTATTTCCGCATAACTTCGGAATCCCATTTGAGTCATTATATCTTCTACGTTTCTTCCTCTTTCCTCATTCCATAAAATGTTTCCTTTATAATAATTATCAAATATGGATTTTCTCTTATAACATGACCCACGTGTGCAATCTTACTTCTTTCAAACGTTTCCACTAAGTTACTCTGTTCATCGACATAATCTTTTGACACTTTTTACGCAAGATAAATTTCTCAGCGTGCGATGACAGGTAGTAACATCTTATTGAAATGAGACGAACGGTGGCTGCATCCCCTGCCACGTACCGAAAAGCGGCTAGCGCGATTTCTATGCAGAAAGGGCGGGATAAGTTATCAAGAAATAAAGAAGGCATTCTTGTATGGACGAAGTTAAAAGGTACATGAATGGTACATGAACCTACCGAGGATGAATAATAATGATATAGACATTCGAAATAACTAATTATGTACTAACCCAATAAAAGTTCGTGCCTTGTTGCATACAGCTTTAAACACAGTATTTACGAGGAAAGGAAACAAGAATGCGGAACAAATTTCCCAGTTTCCCATAACTACAACTTGAGGAAAAGGCTAGAAAATCGAAGACAGTTTCTATGAAGGATAGGTGAAAACGCTAGACATAGGGCTTTCCCATAGGCTATAACGGGCCAGACTGCCTACAGAAGTGAGGAAACTCCCACATGATTTACGTGTGGTGATTTGTCCACCGCTCCCTCCCCATTTGTCTCCTCCTACCTTTAGATTTCCGTGCGCCATAACACGAGGCCCTTCACCTTCACCCCACCTCCACAACTGATTTCAATACCCCCGGCCGCCAATAGCATCGGTGCAGTTGTTTTCCCCACATCCTTCTTCCAAGTCCTTATAATTAATTTAATCCAAATATTGGACCTTGAATTACACACGGTGGACGTGGGCGAGACGTGGGAAAGACTCTCTTGAACATGTTTTTCTACAACACACGTGGTATTGGTGTGATGGCCATTCACCAGCTACAGAGAGAAACCACAATGAATCATACGAGTTTTGAGATCCTCCATAAAATGGATAACACTTTCTTCAAGTGTGCGAATTCTGTTCCGCATAAGTAATTCCCTGCAGGGTTTACATTTTTTCTGTACTAAACTACCACAGCTTTTCTAATCCACTCAATTTTTTTCTCTTCTTATGTCTTATATAGCTGTGCTGCTTCAAAAAAGCACAATCTTTAAGGCTTTTAATTTCTTTTGGCACGAACCCCTATAAATGGAAATTATTGCTTAAAATTAAATTTTATTAGAAGAAAAGGGTGATAAAGATGATAATAATAATATCTTTACGAAGGCGAATTTTAGTGTAATAAGAACACACTTACAATTAACCTTGTGAACGAACACAAACAACTATGCCCATACCAGGATTCGAACCCGGGACCTCCTCGTTGCTAATCTAGTGCGCTTACCACTACACCACCGATTCCGATGATAGCTAGATAAGAATAAATGAATAAATATAAATAAGAATAAATAAATAAGAATAAGTCGTTCGAGTCATGTAACATCGACAACTTTGGTAAAAGTAACAAGGACGTTCGGTGGTACATATTTCTTGCCTTTCCTGGCCCGCTAAATTTATTATCGCTGTCATGACGGAAAACGAATCGAATTAATTATAAAATAGTGCTAAAATGCATTTTACAGGAAAACTGATCTACTTCTGATACTTCAGAGGTAGTAGACAGGGCCCTTTCATATTTGCTGCGTTATCATAGCTTTGCCTTACCTTTGTCCCAATTTAACATCCAAAGATGACTCTTGCCCTTTATGAAATATCTAATCATAGGTAGAAATTTTATTAATAATAATTACTAGCCACTCTAGCAGATTACAACTAGGGATAATTCTAACAAAATGACAATTTGTAACATTTCCAAAATACCAAAAGTTAGATCATCGCCATACTTATGTGGATCTCACAAAATTCAGATCTTAGCTCACCGAATAACGAGAGAGACAAAGTCAACCCTTTAGTTCTTAGTCGCCGCCATTTTCCACCGTCTAAAAAAAATCTTCGAACGATTTCCAAAAAAAAACGTTTAATTCGCTCGTTATTTTAACAGTCCTATCTTGCACTTTCATTTGTCACTCCGGCCTGGGAGAGAGCTTGATTTTTCCTCCTTTTTCCTTCCCATTCGTCTCTTCCGCTCCGTCACCCTCTCCTCCTACACAAGCGCCCTCTGTTTAGCCTTTATCTCCGATCTGATGCGCTCCGGACCGCGCGATGCAAGCGCCGCTGCGTGCGCCTCCGCCGAACCAAAATTTTCGCAAGCGGAGCGCTTTTCCGAAAAAAAAACAAACGTCCACTCCGAATGTAGATGGAGAGGGAAAAAAGGAAAATTGCTTTGAGTTTTCGAATACGCTTTAAACCAATGGGATGGAAACTGTCGGAATTCATACAATCCATGGAAAATCCTCCAGCCGACGGAAGGAGTTATACGGGGCCGTCTGTGATTTTCTTTTCGGAAATAAACGATTATTTCGGCGAGATTTCAAAGCGTAGGGTCGTGGAAAATAAAAGGGTTGTAATCGCACATAAGCTTCTATCAATAACAATAGTAAGAACTAGAACAATTAATGAAAGGTGCGTTGTTTTAGGGAAATTTGTACATATCGTACAGCAAAACACAACAACACTGCAAGAATTAAACGTTAAGGTGTTGCGTTTTTCTATTTTATTCAGTATTATAAGTATGAGCCGAAATCAAAACCTGAAAATCAGACATTCAAATTAAGATAAAGATATACAAACGGACACGTCGGGAGAATCAATAGATTTGATAGTTTTACATAAATTATTATTCATTTTTATTCCATACATCTAACCATAGAGTAATAAATGATAAATGTTGCAGTCACTCGCACCCGTAAATGAAAAATATACTGTTGACCCTAATTAATTGCTACACAACAAGGCAATGGATATTGCTACAAGCTTTGTAAGATATGGACAGTTAGAATTATGCCAACAGTAATCTCAACAACCGATATGATTATGAAATCACTTCGCATAAGTCGGTCAAAATTAATTTTAAAACTTTGTTTGACGATATGTATGGCACTTATATAACATTCAGAAATCATAGATCCGAACAGAATTCCTGAAAAATTCTATAACATCAACCACTACACACAACAGGAGAAGAACTTTACCGTGGTTCTCCCAATTTCTTTGTAACAACAACTTTGTACAACCTTTCGTATGAATCGAAAAAGTATTAATACTAATATAACGTATTTAGAGCGAGACGACTTACTTGCATCCTCTTAAATCTAATACTCCTTTATTTAAGATTGAAAATAAAGAGAAGGCATTTGGGAGACAAAAAAAGCATCAAAAAGAGGAACTTATATTGCGGATTAAAATAACCTGTCTGTTTCTAGGAAAATATAAAACCCTGCAGGCAAAACCCATTGAAATTAAATTTTAAATGAAGAAGAATAGGAGAAGATAAGAAAAAAAGGATAGTGTATGCAACAAACCTGAATATGAACTATGTATAATATGGACTAAAAAATATTGACAATATAAATGCAAATCCAGCCAACAAACAAAAATATGAACGGCTTTGAATTTGAATCACAAGAAATTGGCAGCTAAATAGACAAATAGGATTATATAACAAACAAAAAGTATAGTTAAGAATAACGAAAGCAATTGCGCCCAAATAAAACTACACACATAGATATTTGAAAATAATACCAGTGGAAACCACTGGTATTATTTTTTTCAGAATAAGGAAAACCGATGGGGATATTAAAATACGATACGACCGTCACGGATAATCGAATGCGACCTTACAATTTTCTTTAAGATTTAAGTTAGGAAAAAGAATTTCTATTTACAAGGACAAATAAAGCACCTAGTAAGGGGTTGAAAAGAAGGGTCATAAAAAAATTAAAAGAAATTATTATGACGCTGAGGACAATTTCTCACTACCTATGAAAGTATTCAGATAGTAAAGAGAGAGAGAACCAGAATAGAACCCGAGGAAGTCAGTTATCATCATATTATTTATAGAGAAGGATATATGCAAAAGGAACACCACGGGTTACGTTGGATGTAAATTTAAATGCCTTTCGCAGCCGTGAAAAGAATAAAAATAAAAGCTCGAGCAAAGGTTATGTTTCTGCCCTCGACTTTCCTCGAAACGAATTACAGCGCACAATGAATACCGTTTTCGGCCGGAATTACCTTTTTCCGCATACACAGAAGAACGCGCCTCATCAATAGGAATATGAATGGATTACTTAGCTGTCTAGCGAATCTCGGAATCGTGCGAAATTTCCGAGCAAGAAATTGAGGCATACTTTCGCATGGCTGAAGAAACGCTCTGCATTTCACCGACAATTTTCGCTTCAAATTGCCAAGAGGAAAAGAAATGTACGATCACGTGCGTCCAAAAACGATTAATTTTTTTAGTGTGTGAATTTTCTAGAAGTTAGAATGATTTGAAAATACAAACATGCACACACTAAGTCTACCCTCTTGGAAACTTGGTTAAATCTTTCTTAATGCATGAAACATTTCTATGAAATAAACCATTTCTCACTTAAAATGGATTCCCATAATTGCAAATTCACGTAAACCTGCAAGCCGCCATTGGCGTGAGAATGATAAGTAGTAGTAAAAGGCAGTTAGGTACTAATTATATGAATGTTTAAGCTTTAGCTAGAAATATTGCGAAATACAAAGACTTTCCACCCAATGAGAAATACAAGATATTGAATAGAATGCCACAATAGACCCGATACCCTGCATTGAATAGACCTTGAGGAGCATTGAAACATCCATTTTGAAGAAATAATGCCAAGGATACGGCTACAGAAAACCCCAAGGATTTACTATCGGCAGAGTTGACAAAACTTTATTGACAGTAATTTTGACCCCACCTTACCCACCTTTAGCTTCTGAGACCTTTGGTAGGAGATACTACCTTATAGACAGGGTGAGGACTGAGGTACTTTACTTTCATCACTGAGCCAGAGATATATGAATGGAAATATTTCACGTAATTGCAGAACTATGATCCTATTGTTAACACTTCACAGAATTCAATAGGGATTTCTCACTAATATTGACATCGTCACTTATATCGCAGTAGCTCTCATTTTATCTTAACCATGAACAGGACCATAGTAAACTATAGTAAATGAATATTTACCATAGTAAATGAAATATATATTAAACTCTATCCTGTCAATAAACAAATGAAAAATATTTCATTCTCCAAGATATGTTAACAAGAAAAAGGACAAAACTTTCTCAATATGAAAAAGGAATCTTGATACCCCGAATACCGAGAATAAATGGAAAACTATAATTTGTTTATATTGTTATATTTTCCGATTTAATTACTTGCGTTAGAGGTAATACGAATCTCTTTACACGAAAAAAAGAGGAAAAACCTTGATTTTCATAATGGAAAGATGTTAAAGCATTCCTCTGAAAGATATAAATAATTTCTGGCTTCTTCTGAGCAGCAATGGTCGACTTCTCGCGCCACGATGGCCATCTGGGTATTTCCCTTAGATTAATAAATCTTTGTCTAAGAAATGGCGATACATAATTTTGCAAAACCGCAAGGTATCATTTCTTCTAGTATATAGTAGTGTTTCGCAAAGTATATTTTCTTACGCTGGCTTTAATGTGTTTTTAACATGTCCGCAGGTTCTCATTTGAATTGCTAATTTCCCTTAACGGCACGTATTACAACTCTGGACGTTTTTGTTTTGTAATTTTAAGCGCGGAATCGGTGAGCCAAGGCAAAAGTACTCAGTTTTTCGTAATGCCAGTTAAGAATAGAAGCACAAACATGGGCTTTATACGGGTCCGCAAAATGTTCGAACATCTTTAATGCCAGCAAAAAAATAGGAATGATTTAGGCTCCTATAAACTCACCCTTAACGTTAATTATAGCTTTCATTTGAAGTTCTTTATAAAAGCTTCTTTTCATTTAACAGAAAAATAATAAATGAAAAACATCAGTCATTTTGCGCGAAAACCCCCTTTTTCTACAAATAATACTAATTACTTTCATCTAAGCAGTATGATTGTTTGAAAATTAAGTAGTAACTTTTTGAAAGCGTATACAAGATTCACAATTAAGAACTTATTAGTCTGTCTAATATCTTAAAAGCTTTGGAAAGCTTGAAACCTCAAACTGATAGTAATATATAAGTCACCTTACCTCGAGAAATTGATTAAATTATCTAAGCTCTTTCCAATAAGACACCATAGTAAAAGGGTACCCACATCACTAAATTCCAGCAAAATTCCCCGAGAAATTTCTCTTCGCGTAACGATCTTGCTAATTGCGGGGAAAACGAAAAACCCTGTCTTTGAGGTTTTTACCTTTCGGCATATGATTTTATGAATTTACAACCATGGACTACCGCTTGACTTCCGATTCTTTCGGATCACATTAATTTAACCACTTTCACCATTTCTTACCTTTTCCACCAAAATACCAACATTTGCCCCATTTTCTTTACTATACAAAAGTAACCGATTCAGTTGAATATCTCGGGATCACGTTCGCGGGTATTAAAAGCTGGAGCATTCACAGCCAAAAACCTTGCGGTGATGTAATTGAAAAACTAGACTTCATTTTCGACCGGTGCAATTAAAAGGTAATATAGCAATACCTTTCGCTTTAATCGGGCCTCATCTAGAATACACGGCAAGTATATGCGAATGAAACATGCAGGAGGTGAAGTGAACCTGAGAAGAAGGCAAGGCGATGCGTTTTATTTTATTATAATTAAAAATTTCTATCATAGATCAGCAAGTGTCGCAAAGAATACTCTTTGACGCAGGTTGGAATGAAAGAAGATTAGAATCGAGGAAGTTCATAATGTTAACCCACATCGTCAAGCTTCCGGGTTCGAGTCCTGGCTAACAGGGTTTTTCTTGGTAAAGGCGTGGCTGTATATGGTCTTAAATTGCGCTTACGCTTTTCGTCCTTCACTTCAATTTTCCGGAAATTGAAATTTTCTGGGCAATTGAGATCAAAACAATAGTAAAAAAAACGTGAAAATTATATTTAATGCTTGGCTAAGTGAGGCTTAAGATAACATTTCTTAACAGAAACCTCAAAACTAATTTATTTGGATTTAGCTGATGAAGATGCAGAAATTTAACTAAACGGGCGTACACGAAAAATACTTTGGACTTCATCGAGGATGGAATAAAAAATTCCTAATGATAGGATTAAAAAATATTGTCCTAAACCATAGCATCTTTAGGAAACAGCATTTACTACTAAATCGATTTCTGGGTCACAGTTCGTTACTTCTGTCAAGAAAATGAGAGGCGGAAGGGCCGAGAAAAAATAATAACAGTCCAACGATGAACCGCTTGCTCTGTTTGCGCTGCAACTTTAATCAAAAGATGCCTCTTCCCCAAGTTTACCCACAATTGGTTGCGATTCCTTGAGAAAGGCCTCCTCTCGTTCGCTGGAACTTTTTTCACATACATGGTCTCGGCATGACCGTTTTAAAAATGGAGAAGCGGACCTAGTAGAGAGGAGTCCGTCTAATTTTTTCCGTAAGAAGCGCATCTCTCGGAGGGCCGTTGCCCCAATAACGTTGCTCCCCGTAATTGGCATGACGTGCTTGTAAAATTCCGAGGAAGCGTCGCCGCGGAGTTTTAATTAAAACTTTTCCCAGTTCCAGACTTTCCGCGCGACCTGATAAATACAGGCACATTTCCTCATCCCCGGAGCTATTTTTAGAGACAATTCCTGTTTTTCTTCTAGAAATATTTCCTTCCATACCGTTAAAAGACATCCTGTCAATTTATTAGCGACGATACATGTTTTGCGAAGCGAAGAGGAAATATCTTGGGTAAAAGTTCAGGAGATCTGCGGCCAAAAATCAGGACGTCTGTTTGTAAAGCAAACGTAGGCCCGCAAAGGTAATCATTTCCCCAATTAAAAATCCATTCAGAGAATTTTTTATTCGTGCTTAGGTCCCGACCATCCGAAGATACATATGGAAGTATAGGAGAGGAAGCTTTCTAGGACATTTTCTCGATTTGGTATAATACGAGAGGGATGTAGGACGGTCCTATAGAACAGAATGGAGATTTTTCCGAACTGAAATGGCCGAGATCCTATTAATGCGGCATCTCCTAACAAGTAGAAATAGTACGGGCAGAAATGGACCAAATGGACCTGAAGAAGGAATGAGTTTTAGTAATACGAAAAATGGCAGTGCAGAACACGGAGTTTAACGAAATGCACGAACTCCCGTAAAATGTCTGCGGGCTATTATGAGAAGGTGTATAGAAATAGGAAGCTGAACTCTAAAATTAGTATTGGATTCAATAAAATAAAATCTTAAATTAATTTCTATTACGTATGAAGAAAATTGAATTCAGGAATTACTTCATAAAGATGAAAAGTGTGGATAGATCTTTGGAGCGTATATTAATCGATGTAAATTTAGCTACTACTTTAACACTAAGCTAACAATTTTACTTGAAGTGTTACCTATGGAAAAATGTTGGTATCCTTCTTAGAACAATTTTTTGATGAAATACAAACATATCGATGGAATTATTATATTTAATAATAATTAAAATCGACTGTACTATACGTCATTGACTAACACCGAAGAACTTACGCAGATAAAGAAAATGTAAATTTCCAACGTTAACCAAGTGAACTGGAAATTCTCTTTATATTTTCACTGATTTAAAAAGTCAGTAGCTGGAATTTGATTACCTGACGCTTTGGTCCCATGATTGTATGGAAAATAGAATAGAACTGGGATAAGCTTACGCTTCGAATATTCCAGCAAAGAATCACATTTTAGCTCTAGTCAATCATTTTAGTTCCGCGAAAATGCTTCATTTCAGAATTTCAGATGGAAATACATGTGAGCGTACACTAGAAAGAGAGATACGGGATAGTGCTCCATTAAAAATATTAGAGTTTTCTGAAAATTAGGAGAACCATTCCAAGCCCTGGGACCTATATTAATGAAGAATTACGATAATCATAAACGCGCGAACTTTCCCATCAGAATCATTCTACTCGTCCTGGTTTCGATGTGTAAGAAGCATATGTAATTCGTTCTTTCTTTTCTTATAATCGAATATATTTTTATTTATGCAATTCCATGTGCTAAAACATGTGTAACAACAGACGAGATGGTCTCGGCCCTGACTTGGTGGTAAATCATTGTAAGCTATGAGAAAGAAACTTTAATATTTACAAACCACAATGTTACAAAAAACACGACCGGTTTCGGTGCATGGCTGGTTTCAGACTAAAATGCCGTAAAAAATGTAACCCACTTTAATATTTGTTGTTTATGGCTAGGAGTGGCTATCGGGAGCAAAATATGCAAAAGAATCGGTACCTTTATTTTCAAGTTTTATCAAACCAAATCAAGCGAATAACGTGGTAATAACAAACGATTTTTATTTGCCAGATAATACAGAGCCATATGCAGACATCATTGATCCGCATACCCCGGTCATCACCATGATGTGACGTAACTCATTTTTTTTTGAGGTTGTGACCCACTACGCTGCGTTTCACTAGAGGCAAGCATCACATCGAAATTTCAAAATTTTATGGAATTATCATTTAACAAACCATCAACCCGTATTGCAAAATATTTATATCAAGTGAATAATAATTACCCCAGATTAGTTGAAATATTATTTAGAGAGAAATGAAGAAACTGAAAAGAAGTGCGTTGAAGTTGCAATCAAGTTATTAAATTACAATCCGAAATAGTAAATTATGAAATAGTAAATTATGAAAATTATAACGTGTCTGTCCAAACCTGTCCAATGCTACAAATTATTTTCATATTTAATACTTTCTTTACAATTTTAAAAATAGTGAGCCTAACAATACTTGTGACATATGTTGTGACTTATTTGTGGCAATTTATTTATTTGTTAGAATATTTTATTTATTTGTTACAGTTGTGACTTAAGTGTACTGAATTTGGTATTCCTGAAAAGTTGAAATTTGTTTTTTATCTCGTTTTCGCGCGTTTTTTCAACCCCCATTTCATTCAGATGTTTTCTGGTAACGAGGATTTTTCCTGAAGGAAAGAATAAGAAAACACACACGTTTATTTTCATCGTGAATAGCTATCACAAAGTCGAGGCCGAAGTAGTGGATTTTTTTTGAGGATTTTTCCTCTTTCGACGTTCGCTTGTAGAAACTTTTTTGCAAAACCAAATCTTTGTTTTCTATTCCATTCTTTTCTCTTACTGAAAATATTGCAATTTGTTAAAATGCCACACGAGGTTTTGTGGAAGAAAGCTCTTACATTGGCCATAAAGAATCAATTAATAACATTATACAACAAAACTAAAGTAAACAAAAAAAGTTTAGCTTTACCGGGATGTCATCATTTCTACATCTACATAAATACTCTGTAAGCCGTCTTTCGGCGTTCGGTATTTCTGAGTACATTGTTTGTGTAATTAAACATTCAACTGAATACTCATAACAGTGTCAAAAGTCTGTTTTCCAAGATTTGTTACATATTTAAAGGAAAGATGCATCCTCTCTGCATTTACAAAGACCAGTATCTTCTGACTATATCCTCATGATACAAGTAATCAAAAAGTATTCCAAGAAGGACATCTCAATGAAAAGAATAGAAGGATATGACTTCATATTACGAAGGTCTATTCGATTGTAACCCGCCCCTTCCTGTTTTCTGTGTATCGCTATCATTTTCTTAACAAGAGTAGGTATCATTTCAAGACCTCTCGTGTCGAGATAACGAAACCTAAAGCAAGTTGAGTCTTACATCCTACGTTTCTATACATCCATTATACATATCTCCAGCACAATGAAAGTAATTTATGGTTTTTAGCAGAAAACTGGCGCCTAGGCGAATGATATATCAACATCAACGGGAATTTATATCTTCAGGTTTAGCGATGTAATTATAAAGTAGTATAATTCGATGCTTTCAGCTCTTCTTTGACGCTAAAGATTATATAAAGTTCTTTTTTAGTGAGGAGTTCCTTGTTTTGTTCCTGTACGCAAGAATTCGATATCTTTTCTATGATGGCATTCCACTCCTTATTTAGTGTCTCCATAATATACTTTAAAAGCAAAAATCATTATTGCATGGGTTGTCAGTTACATCTTTACTAACAAATCTTTGCACATGCTATGTAAATTATCAATAATTAAGTAATAAAAATGTTGCAATCCTTAGAAATTTACGGCATTGCAAAAGTTATCTAGTAGTCATCCTTAAAACATTAAGTAATATATCATAATAGAATTCTCTAGCAAGATTTGGTGGAATTCCATTATAAATTAAATAATAAATATAACTTCTACTTTTTGTGGAAATACATAAATTACATTAATTATTTCATTTATTTTAAGCAGGAAAAGTGCATTCATCTCCATCTATTTACCATGCTGGTNCTTTCCAATCGACATTGATATTTTTGAATAAATTAATTAAAAATTTAAGTAAAGTCAACGGAGGTGGATTTGTGAAAAGTTAATTTAAAATTGAATATTTTAACCAATTAACGCCTAGCACGAGCATATGATCACGGATATTGTATCCGATGCAACGAAATAAAAATTCTCGTCCCTTAGCAGCCGATCGATATTTTAAATGCATTCTCACGCGAGAGTCTTCAATAAAAGATGTCTACATTTCTTCGATAAGTATAATAGTTTATATAAATTTATCAGTTTAATCTTATATATGTGTCGCAAAAGAAAAAAATATTCGGCGTTGACTGGATAATGAAGGAGTAATTATAAAGGTTACTTCACGTGTGTTCATTTTCACATTTCAATTTGCTACAGGAAGCAGGAGTCATTTCATAACGTAAGGCCAACCAGCAGCAGAAGATAAGAATGAATAGGGGCGCACTGCGGTCAGACTATCTTCTCCCCCCAACCTTACTCTATGCTCTTCCCAGAAGACGCGAGTCCGGACGCTTACGGTGTGGTCTCCCTGACATCTTTTCCCCCCACTGCAGCAATTAGCACCCTCTGAGAGACTTGGAGAATCAAACGGAACCCCCAAGCTTTTCCTCCGCTCCTTACGGCGCATGGACATCTGTTTGCCCTCGAATTTAATTCAATTCCTGGTCTTAACGCTCTCATGTTTTCCTTACGAGTTAGTCCTACGCCTGTTTGTCTAATACTCCTTCGTCGCTACCGTTCAGAGACTGTTGAGGAAAGGGTACAAAAAGAATTGCGACCAGCTAATGGATTGATGATTCGAAAGAATTCTACCGGAAAAAAATATTTACTGGGCACTTTCTTAAATTCCCCTTTTCTGGTTCCGAACGTTTCTGTTTCGAAAACTGAAAAAGGATTTGGAGAGTAAATTAGATAAGTCTATATCTAACGCAAACATGAAGAATCTCCGAGGAGATGGGACCGACGCCTTAGGGGTATTGGACGAACGGAATAGAACTTAAATACTAGGAACTTATAAGGAAACGATCGAATTGTAAGGAATAATATTAACTGATATTAATGCTTATATTTATGTTAACAGTGCAATTATATACCATACGTAATATGTTATTCAGATGTATGTTCCCTTAAAACTCGAGAAATAGAAATAGAAAAACTTTTAAATTTTTTTCAAATAATTACATTCCGACGCCCTACAGATGGCTAATNTTTGGCACAAAAATATCGCTCGGTGTTCTCTTAGCCTGAACCCTTCCCAGAAGCCCAATTCAAAATTTGATTCCAGATACTCTGAACGCCCATCTAATTGGTCTTCCTTGACTTCCGTTAAAATATCGCAAATGCAACTAATAAAGTAATTGGAAGCTCTAAACTTGCCTTCCTTTTTACCTGATGATGGCATGATCTATGCCGAAACTGGGTCGTCTGCAGAGTGATTTTATTTTGTGGAAACCTGTACAAAATATAACAGGGTATTAACTATCGTCTATTATGGTAAATACCGCGGGTCGAAAACGAAAATATACAATTTACAGTGCGTGATACAAACTGAATTTTAGATGCACGAGCAACAGAAAAATTAATGGAAAGTCTAAAATGCCTCTCGTGAAATATTTTTGATTCCTATTTCAGTTTTTTCAAAGAAGTCTTGTATTTTCAAGTGAATTATGCTGCACACTATATAAAACAAGAAGGAATTTTTTAAAAGCTCTTACCATGAAATGATAAAGAATGATTCTTAAATCGCTGATAGCACGGTAAGTGAGATTTTTCTACGCATTCATCACAGTTATGGAATTTTTTAAATGCGCGTCGTCTACGTGTTTTTCAATAGAAAATACGAAAACTGCTATACTTTTCTATGACGTAATATTTTCAACAATGGCTCTTATATCTTGTAAGAAGCCGTCAATTATCGACCGAAAAACATCATTGATGATGACCAACAAAGTTATCACCACTGAAAGTCAACAACTGTCAATGAATAAATTTACATCACTCTCAATTGGAAAATGAAAATGTAGCATACTCCCCCATTTTTCTCCCTTTCAGGCTTAAGCTACCTTTTTTAACCTCTGTTCAAATAAACACGTAATAATATTTATTTAGACAGTTACCTGAATTCCATATAAAGAAGAATTAATAAAACATTTTTGTTAAGATAAATCTTCCCTAATCTAATTTCAGGATATATATCTTCTGAAACGAATTCCTCACCCCTCTAAATTCTAACTGCTGTTCGATAAATTAGAGAATCTTGATAAAGGTTGGAATCATAGAAAGACCTTAACGACGAAACAAAACGAAGATGTCCATTATGCATGCAAATCACTAATGTAAAAGCATGAAGTCTAAATGCAATCAAATGAAAATAACTGACTTTATAAAGATTAATTAGGTACAAAACTTCTGCGTAAAAGTAGCATCGTTTACCTTAAAAAAGAGAAAAATATATTAGTTCTGCATGCAAGGAGATGAACTGGAAAGGAGACAGGTGGAGAGGATGGACGAGGTTGAAAAATTATAAATTATGTTGAAATAAGTGCGCCATGTGGAGCTGACCTTGTGGCTCATCAAGACAGTAGTAATTCTTTTTAGGTCGCTCACATAGATGTTCACGCGAAGTTTCAACGCAATTAATCAGACGTTTAATTCACAGTAAATTTTATATGAAGTATTCTAGTGAAGTACCCAGTCAGAGGATCGGTTTGAATTTCATCCCCACCACCACGAGTTATCAGGAAGGAATGAGGCTTACAATGCAAGAAGAAGATTGAGATAGTTTGCTCTTGCTTGATATGGGGTATACCAATTCTAAAATTCAGCAGTTCAAACTCATAGACGAATAACTTGACCTTTTATTCCTATTGGCAACATTCATGAACTCCGTAAGAAATTGAAAAAACGCTCAATGGAAATCTCCTGAATGATTACAGGTCGTGTTTCCCGCAAAAGATTAGAGATTCCGACATATCTTTGAGAGAGATATCGTCGTTTTCCTTAGTCTATCCCGGCGGCGGATTGGTTTAATACTTGCTTTCAAACCGAGAGGTCCCAGCCTACAGCTCCGACCGGGTTTTATCGTGTGCAGATGTACATGTATACATCATCTGTCTTATTTTTCGTTACGAATTATTAAAACGATTGTAATCACAGCCTCAACCAGAAGACGCTGGCGGCCTGCAGAGTGTGGATACAAATGTAAAAATATGTTACTCTATTCGTTCAACATTCTCTACTGGCAATCTCCCACAACAAAAAATTTAATTCATTTTATATTCTACACAAAATTAATTCTTAAACAGCGATTTCGCGTTTGATTGAATTAACGTTCAACTTTCCCAATAATGTTTAAAAATTAAAAACTAGTTCCGGATCACGAATTCTTCCGATAAGTGGTAAAGCATTGAAAGTAGAAACAAGATGATGCGCCAACAAAACTTTCCGCTAACAAATAAGACTTGCTTCTTCTTTTGATTCACTGAAGTACGGATACAACACGATGATAAAAAAACTGCGACAATCACCGCCTACTTCAGTGTACCCGTTACTACTTCTTTCCGGATCACAAAACTTTCTTTGTGGGCTTTGGGGACGTATAATGGAATCATCTCTGTCACGAGAGACAAGAGAAATGCATTTAAGCGAACGAAAAAAATCCTTCGAATAAAAGGGAAAGGTTAATACCCTTTCCATCACTTCATTTCNAAAAAACTGAATATACAAAAGTTTGACATAGAGTATGGCAAAAGGTATTTCCATTAGGGCTTCATACGAAACTTTCAATCTTTTGTTTGCATTAACTCAAATTAATTTGGAGGGATAACTAAGTTATTTCACTAGAAAATTCATCTTGAATAAATTAGCAATTTCTCCCCTCCAAAACGTCTTAGCCAAACATAAGATTTTCTACCAGGATAATTGAGAATATGTAAACTTAAGCACCAATTAAGCGTTAATAGCGGAGCCTCATTCAAGTAACTCGGTCGAAAGTTTTTCCAAGGAAATTGAGATGGTGAAATTATCCAAGGAAACTATTTTGCAGCATGCCAGTTTCTTATGAGGCGTCTCCATTTTTAGGACAAGACCGAGAAAATTTTAAAGAAAGGAATTTTTTTGACTCTTATTATTTTCTTTGGGAGGACATGAGCGGTGAAAAGCATAGTAAGAAGGATACCCAGGCCCTTGGAAGAGTGTCTCTTCTAATTTGGCACCACTCCATGTCCGCAACAAAACACTCAGACCGAGTGACCTTCCCCTTCTCAATTTCGCCACCCCGAACAGCACTTCCAACGCCCACGATACCGCCCTCTTACTCCCTTTCTTATTAATCTTACTCGCTTCTTCGAGTCAATAAGTCCAGAACAGTTTTTCAGCACGTTCTTCAACACGAAGGAATTAGATGGCTATGCATACAGTTACGGACTTTCGCACGGAGCTCAAAAAGTTTCCGGAAGACGCTCATTGTAGTTCATCAAAGAACTGTCTCGAACATCTCGTTGTTGCACGCAAGAAGTTGAGGTGAGACTTTTCATCATTAATTACTTGCAACAATTTGGCACAAAAATATCGCTCGGTGTTCTCTTAGCCTGAACCCTTCCCAGAAGCCCAATTCAAAATTTGATTCCAGATACTCTGAACGCCCATCTTTTCTTAATAAAAATAAATCATAAATTATTTCTTTAATAAAAATAAATTGCATATAACAGCCGTGTCAGATTCTCAATTACATCGTTAAAAATGTTTAAAGGTTTAAATCGCGAAATATTTCATCGAAAACTTTTTCTCAAACAAGCGTAGACGTATTCCCTATGGAAAAAGCCATACCTGAAGTATAGCTCTTGAATCCTTCTTGTCGTTTGCATTTGATGACATGAAGGCCAGTAGGGATTTTATGATGGGTGACTTTTTGATACGAATAGTTTGTCTCCAAACGATAAATATAGATATGCTAACAGCTATCAACAACAAAGTATCTGAATTATCTCTAGGTGTGTTCATTTAATTAAGTTTGACAAATTCGTGAATTCAATTACTGAATAACAATTATTTTTTTAAACTGGCCATTGCATAATCACATCATTGTCAGATCTGAAGCTATCACAAAAGTCTGAAATCGGTTAATATTGAAATTAGTTTCTTTCGGTAAATAAATTACGAATTATCCGATAAATTACGAACTATCTAGAAGATAAAAGGATAAGATTTTAGGTGCCTTAACTACCCTACTTTATGAAGTATCTTCACCATTACCTCGATTCTTATATGGTCTCAAATCTGCATTCTGTATTTTCCTCTAGCAGCTCTATTGAATAATAACTCTCTTGAATAACCGAAATCTACACGCAGCATGTTTCTTGAGATGGAGGAGATTTTCCCATACTACTGAAAGTGAGGAAATTAACGTCGAGAAGAACTTCTGCCGCTTCTCAGGGAAACCCCACACCACTCACGATATCTCCCTGGGTGATAAACAATTTCCGTAGCACGTCTCTTCCAGGAAATGGAATGTTAAGAAGCTGATCTCCAATCGATTTCGTTTCTAAGGGTTGTTTGGAAGGGAATACATAAACATCTCCCATCACTTCCAAATCGCAGGAACGATTTCATAGCTATGTCTCAGATTCACTATTTTACTTAAAATTTTTGTTGGATCAGGGGTGCTTAATTAAACATTAGTGCCTCGGATAGTAAGTTACTCTGCCAGGGAGCATTTGCCATACGAAATATTCCTTTCAGTTAAAGACTACTGATTCGGCTAAAAAATTATTTGGAGGATCCGTACACAAGCACAAATCAATTAGCTTATGAAAACAGATTGAATGATTCCCATTCTTGATTACTTACTCACGAATTTGATGGTTTTTCGGAATTTTTAATGTCTATATTAGGATTGGAGCACTACAGAATATCAAATTCCGGCCAACGAAGATTTCGGCTAGTGGGAACGATTCTGGAACGAATTATCTTAGTTGGCCGCTGTAAAATTGTGCTAAGCATACAGATTCTGAGAGCCTATAGATGAGGAAACTATTCAGGCAGGTTGGGAAACGAATTTTCTCATGATCAACTACATAACCCTCTTTTTTGCTATTCTTTATATAAAAATTTTTCAATGAGACTAGCTGTTCTAAAACTACCTGGAAATAGCTTCTCTTACCAACTTTTGAGACTAATCTCTAAAATTATAATTATTGATGGGTGCAAAAATATTAACACACTAAAATAACACAAGAATGAATCTTCATCGTGTATTTCAAACGTAATACTCTGATGAAAAAATTACTAAATAACTAAAAATCGATAAATTATTATTCTACACGCTCATAGAGTATTAGATATCATACGTACATGACTTGAGGTGGGAAATACAAGAATGTGACTATTTTGTGAATGGAATAAACTTCGATATAAATAGTTGAAGTTATAAAAAATCAACAACCCGACAACTACATTCATGCTCTACCAATATCAAAGTAATTCAACTGTAATTGTAATTGTTAAACTTAATCCTCTTTCCATAACTTCAACTTCACGTTCTATTGCTGAATTTTATTTTGATATCTGTGAAAAATGAAAAGCAAAATTATATTATTCCTGATAATATGGGCACAGCTTTTGCCTATAATATTAATCGGTTGATTGGGTGAGTTTACATGTAAAGTTAACTTTTACCAAATAAAAAAGGGGTTATTCTTATGTGTTTTTGATTAAGAAATCCTAAAGACAAGCTAAACAGATTTCACTATCAGCCACTTACGTAAAGATGATCATAAATCCTGGCTGAAGTCCATCCATAGATTAAATGGAAATTTTACATCAAATTTACTAAAACAGAACACAATAGGACGAAATTAGATACCATATAGTGATAAACTATGAAAATAATTAACGTTCCCAAATAGCTGTTAAATCATTGTTCTCTAGTCGTATTCCCAAGAATAACTTCAGAAGATTAAACCTCAAAACCTTCGTGTTTAATTACGAGATAGAATATCCTCATCCTTCTAGACGTTAACAAAGTGAGTACATGACGCCTCCACAGGCTCCGATGTTCAACCTCTATCAACTATTTGCGTTGTGTCCAACTGGAATTCTGTCAAAGATTTTCCTGCGATCTGCCCGGGAAAACAAACCCTTGAATTTAGCCCTCCCAGGATGTGGAAGAAACAAGATATTACGAATACCAAATAGCAATTCATGACCATACCAAGCAATTCATGAATACAGTAATTCAAAATGAAGGAATTTCCTAATAAATATGTATGAACATACAGAAGATAGTAATGAGAAATAGAAGTCCATATTTAACGAAGTTGCGTTTACCGATGTTTTCACGAAAAACTCGTACCAAATAATAAATAAAACGGTATTAGTATGGGCCTTGCTTAATTAGTAGCCTAACGAGCTGCGGCTTCAAAACTTAGTTACTGAAGTAGCTAATTTTGATAATAAGATAACAAGATCGACAAATACGAGTTACATTCTCGTTGAATGAATTTTGCTAGCTTCTAATAGAAGCAATTAATTACACAAGTATGGTTATCAGTAATAAAACTCAACTGAAAATACAAAAACTGAATATAAATATATAAAAAAACTGAATATACAAAAGTTTGACATAGAGTATGGCAAAAGGTATTTCCATTAGGGCTTCATACGAAACTTTCAATCTTTTGTTTGCATTAACTCAAATTAATTTGGAGGGATAACTAAGTTATTTCACTAGAAAATTCATCTTGAATAAATTAGCAATTTCTCCCCTCCAAAACGTCTTAGCCAAACATAAGATTTTCTACCAGGATAATTGAGAATATGTAAACTTAAGCACCAATTAAGCGTTAATAGCGGAGCCTCATTCAAGTAACTCGGTCGAAAGTTTTTCCAAGGAAATTGAGATGGTGAAATTATCCAAGGAAACTATTTTGCAGCATGCCAGTTTCTTATGAGGCGTCTCCATTTTTAGGACAAGACCGAGAAAATTTTAAAGAAAGGAATTTTTTTGACTCTTATTATTTTCTTTGGGAGGACATGAGCGGTGAAAAGCATAGTAAGAAGGATACCCAGGCCCTTGGAAGAGTGTCTCTTCTAATTTGGCACCACTCCATGTCCGCAACAAAACACTCAGACCGAGTGACCTTCCCCTTCTCAATTTCGCCACCCCGAACAGCACTTCCAACGCCCACGATACCGCCCTCTTACTCCCTTTCTTATTAATCTTACTCGCTTCTTCGAGTCAATAAGTCCAGAACAGTTTTTCAGCACGTTCTTCAACACGAAGGAATTAGATGGCTATGCATACAGTTACGGACTTTCGCACGGAGCTCAAAAAGTTTCCGGAAGACGCTCATTGTAGTTCATCAAAGAACTGTCTCGAACATCTCGTTGTTGCACGCAAGAAGTTGAGGTGAGACTTTTCATCATTAATTACTTGCAACAATTTGGCACAAAAATATCGCTCGGTGTTCTCTTAGCCTGAACCCTTCCCAGAAGCCCAATTCAAAATTTGATTCCAGATACTCTGAACGCCCATCTAATTGGTCTTCCTTGACTTCCGTTAAAATATCGCAAATGCAACTAATAAAGTAATTGGAAGCTCTAAACTTGCCTTCCTTTTTACCTGATGATCCTGGCATGATCTATGCCGAAACTGGGTCGTCTGCAGAGTGATTTTATTTTGTGGAAACCTGTACAAAATATAACAGGGTATTAACTATCGTCTATTATGGTAAATACCGCGGGTCGAAAACGAAAATATACAATTTACAGTGCGTGATACAAACTGAATTTTAGATGCACGAGCAACAGAAAAATTAATGGAAAGTCTAAAATGCCTCTCGTGAAATATTTTTGATTCCTATTTCAGTTTTTTCAAAGAAGTCTTGTATTTTCAAGTGAATTATGCTGCACACTATATAAAACAAGAAGGAATTTTTTAAAAGCTCTTACCATGAAATGATAAAGAATGATTCTTAAATCGCTGATAGCACGGTAAGTGAGATTTTTCTACGCATTCATCACAGTTATGGAATTTTTTAAATGCGCGTCGTCTACGTGTTTTTCAATAGAAAATACGAAAACTGCTATACTTTTCTATGACGTAATATTTTCAACAATGGCTCTTATATCTTGTAAGAAGCCGTCAATTATCGACCGAAAAACATCATTGATGATGACCAACAAAGTTATCACCACTGAAAGTCAACAACTGTCAATGAATAAATTTACATCACTCTCAATTGGAAAATGAAAATGTAGCATACTCCCCCATTTTTCTCCCTTTCAGGCTTAAGCTACCTTTTTTAACCTCTGTTCAAATAAACACGTAATAATATTTATTTAGACAGTTACCTGAATTCCATATAAAGAAGAATTAATAAAACATTTTTGTTAAGATAAATCTTCCCTAATCTAATTTCAGGATATATATCTTCTGAAACGAATTCCTCACCCCTCTAAATTCTAACTGCTGTTCGATAAATTAGAGAATCTTGATAAAGGTTGGAATCATAGAAAGACCTTAACGACGAAACAAAACGAAGATGTCCATTATGCATGCAAATCACTAATGTAAAAGCATGAAGTCTAAATGCAATCAAATGAAAATAACTGACTTTATAAAGATTAATTAGGTACAAAACTTCTGCGTAAAAGTAGCATCGTTTACCTTAAAAAAGAGAAAAATATATTAGTTCTGCATGCAAGGAGATGAACTGGAAAGGAGACAGGTGGAGAGGATGGACGAGGTTGAAAAATTATAAATTATGTTGAAATAAGTGCGCCATGTGGAGCTGACCTTGTGGCTCATCAAGACAGTAGTAATTCTTTTTAGGTCGCTCACATAGATGTTCACGCGAAGTTTCAACGCAATTAATCAGACGTTTAATTCACAGTAAATTTTATATGAAGTATTCTAGTGAAGTACCCAGTCAGAGGATCGGTTTGAATTTCATCCCCACCACCACGAGTTATCAGGAAGGAATGAGGCTTACAATGCAAGAAGAAGATTGAGATAGTTTGCTCTTGCTTGATATGGGGTATACCAATTCTAAAATTCAGCAGTTCAAACTCATAGACGAATAACTTGACCTTTTATTCCTATTGGCAACATTCATGAACTCCGTAAGAAATTGAAAAAACGCTCAATGGAAATCTCCTGAATGATTACAGGTCGTGTTTCCCGCAAAAGATTAGAGATTCCGACATATCTTTGAGAGAGATATCGTCGTTTTCCTTAGTCTATCCCGGCGGCGGATTGGTTTAATACTTGCTTTCAAACCGAGAGGTCCCAGCCTACAGCTCCGACCGGGTTTTATCGTGTGCATATGTACATGTATACATCATCTGTCTTATTTTTCGTTACGAATTATTAAAACGATTGTAATCACAACCTCAACCAGAAGACGCTGGCGGCCTGCAGAGTGTGGATACAAATGTAAAAATATGTTACTCTATTCGTTCAACATTCTCTACTGGCAATCTCCCACAACAAAAAATTTAATTCATTTTATATTCTACACAAAATTAATTCTTAAACAGCGATTTCGCGTTTGATTGAATTAACGTTCAACTTTCCCAATAATGTTTAAAAATTAAAAACTAGTTCCGGATCACGAATTCTTCCGATAAGTGGTAAAGCATTGAAAGTAGAAACAAGATGATGCGCCAACAAAACTTTCCGCTAACAAATAAGACTTGCTTCTTCTTTTGATTCACTGAAGTACGGATACAACACGATGATAAAAAAACTGCGACAATCACCGCCTACTTCAGTGTACCCGTTACTACTTCTTTCCGGATCACAAAACTTTCTTTGTGGGCTTTGGGGACGTATAATGGAATCATCTCTGTCACGAGAGACAAGAGAAATGCATTTAAGCGAACGAAAAAAATCCTTCGAATAAAAGGGAAAGGTTAATACCCTTTCCATCACTTCATTTCAACGCTCGAACTTCTTGGACCATTTTCAAGATCCTTTAACTTCTGAGCTCTATAAGAATTCTTGGCACCCTTAAACGAGGTCTTAGAAAGGGAAATTTCTCTCATTTCTTTTTTAACGTCTACATGAAGACTTCACCGGGGAGGATCAGCAACATCTACCGCGACCTTGTAGGCGTATCTGAGACATTTCGCGGGAGGAAGCAGCTTCAGGTATTCTTTGGTCCTATTGAGATACTGTCCTCTTATGAGAGGTGTTGAAATCAGCTTAAAACTGGCCCTTAAAGCAACTTGAAGCAGAATAGTCGTTTAGCATAACGATATCATTTCGATAAATACTAATCGGAGCCTTTATACTTTAAGGCTTAAGCGTAAGTAAAGACTGGAGAATTTACGTTCGATACGCAAAGGAATGCTAAGACAAATCAGTATGCATTCTCAAGATGCTCCTATACGTAAGATGCTCCTATCGTATGGGAATAATTAGAAGAAGGGAGAATAAATTTTAGTTTAAATTTGTTCCATAAATTTAGAGATCATATGTTCTCGAAATACGTAGCATATATTATGCTCTGTTACATAGGAACATTAGATACTGTTACAAACTTTGCAAGAACTAGTTTAATTTTTTCAAATATGCCATGAGAAATAGACCTTTGGTCATGCGCCCCAAACTATATGCCGAAAGACAGTTAAAAGGATACAAGTGTAGATGCATATTTCTATCTCCCGTACTTATGCAATCTAATAAAAAGGAAATGCAGATGATATGGTTATGGTGGCCGCAAAAAGAGAATGATATCTTGAATGGTTGTCAAATACGCTCCAAAAATATTGAAAATCTTTTACGTGAAAATATCCGTGGAGAAGACAGGGACCATTATAGTAAGGAGATGTCGATCAACAGAAAACATAGAAGGCGAAGTTTAATAAAGATGACAGAGTCATAAAAAAGGAATGGAGTTTGAGTATTTAGGAATAAAATAAATGAGTAATGATAATAAGCAAAGATAGGTAGAAGACCAAAAGCAGAGCAAGTGAGTAAAGGAAAATATAAATCAAAATTATTATTAAAACAACTTCAGTTTAAAGTGCTCACAATTCAAAAAAAGGCTTACGTAGAGTATTGTTAAAAAAAATGGGGTTTATTTTCACAGAAAAAGACGACAAATTATTCCCTCGCAATATGAGGCAACTACAGTCTTCGTATTTTTTTCTCGTTTCCTTCTCTAGCCGAAAGAAGTTTTCATTCTTTCACTATGGACTACATTCCACTTTTCTAGTTAAGAATCGATATCAGAAAATAATCAATCACTTCTTATAACCACCAATTACGCAAGCACCGATGCGCGCGCCAATATTAAAATTTATGACCCTAGCGCGGATAGGCGATTAACCTATCAGCATAATTCTACGGGTCATTAACGCAAACGACGATAAAATGGTCTATTCTAACCTAAATTCATCTAATCAACTTAAATCAAAGGTAAATCAATAAAATTATAAAAAGTTAATTCATTCATTGATTTATAACCTCTATCAATTCCACAGGAAGGATCAAGATTGGTAGAATTAACTAAACAAGGCAGAAATACGTATATGCATATCAACCACGCTTAATGTTGCCAAGAACGGATATATTACATTATCTCAGCGATTGTTTGGTAATTGGTGTAGAGGAGAGGTAGATAAAACACGGAGGGACTTTTCGGGCGTTCTATACCTTCTTTCTGTGCTTTTCTGAAAACACATGCACGCATATAATTAAATATATTTTTCCCAGTCTCTTTCATTATTTCAACAGAAAATATACTTGAACATACTACAACTAATTATACTTAACAGTTCCATTCGTCTACATTCGAAAAATTTCAAAATAAAACTAAAGAAGCAAAACCATCGTAACGTAACTTATTACTTACATACATAAATTACATACTTAATAACTTATATGAATCCAAATGGTTTGTTACGAAGTGGAATGTTCCATGCAGGCTTTTGATGAAGAAAAAGATTCCCCACACCTGGTTTAGACCATCCATTCCGAAAGTGAAATATCTAGGTTCGTGTCTCGGTCATTTAACGGTCTTTCTACTTCCGCTTATACCTTGAATTATGTTTGCGTCTACTACAGCGAGACATCAACCGTAATAAAATACGTTTTAAATATCGCCAGAAAGATTAAAAGAGGTAAGAAGCTTACTTCGGTAAGAAATTTTCTACGGAGCAATAAATTAAGGTCAGGAAAATATTAACGATGCCAACGAACAGGAGGACAAGAAAATCCATTAGTTTCTACCGACCGAAGTTTATTAGAAATGACTCTTATGCATGCGATCGCATAATTCGTGCGAAAAGCAAATATCAATATTTTAAAATATTAAAAAAGTTTCAAATGCTTGCAGGAGGGCTAACTAGAGCAGGAAAAAGGATCTCACTAGCGAATTTTAAAGGAAATGAGAGAAAATATCTCGTGGTGGCTGTCGTTGTTGCAATCAGTCGAAATAAAAGAGTTCAGCCTGAGTAAAACGGATAAAGTAAGCGACGGTTGACGGACACACTTGCCTATTGCATTATCAATTACATTATAAATGGAAATCTGTATCTACATAAAATGAGAACTGTTTCCTTTCTCGTACTTTATCGATAGGAACGTCGATTAAAAATGTCTATAAATACCTTTAAACGGATAAATGGTTTGTTATAAATACTCTAAAACTCATTTTTGAGCTTCTATAAGTATAGAATAACAGCCTTTTAAATTATCTGGATCTGTAATATTTGCTTAATTCTCTTGTAAAATATCATCATTAATGCCTTTTCCAAATGCATAATGAGACCACCTTTTATATCATTGGAATGATTGACACGCTTAAACACCCTCAGGTGGTCGTATAGGGAAACTAAAATACGTGATCGAAAACAAATTGATATACGTGAGCGCTTACGTACATATATTTTTAGTAACAGTTGAACGATTAATTACAACAAACGCAGCCAATTGGGGTCAATAACGGCAATATTGTAATTAAAAATTTTGGTGTAAAAAAGTCTTTCCGTTTTTAATTTTCCGAAAAAAATGCTACGACGAATGGTAACTGTATCACATTTAATTGCTTCAAACTGGACTGTGATTTTTTCCGGCGACGGAAAATTATGTTCCTCGGATTCTGTAAAACATCATAACCAACCGTAAAAAAATGTGAAAAATCTCAAGACCTCATTGTCCAATGTACCTAAGCCATTTGTTGTTTACTACAAGTACATAACATTCACCTCTTCATGACTAAGTAAGTACGATTAAGCACCTATTCTCGACTCCTAAAGTGATCAAAAGGGTTGAGCCGTGGCCAAGAATTCCTTTCGGGAGTCTCGAATTCTTAAGTTCCCAAATCCATACTTTCTGCATAGTCAACACATATTTGCACACAATTGAAACTAAATTCCGGGGGAGGTGTGAACTTGTTTACCTCCCTTGTCTACGGCCTTGAAAACAAGAATGAGTCATGTTGCATACTATTTAGAATAAATTCAAACTCATAATGAGTTATGTGTTTATTATGTGGAAGGAAAAAGAATAGCAGAGAAAGTTAAAATTTGAAAGAAACCTTATGTGGTGCTGATATTTTAAATTTGAACAATACTTGACAGGCGTAACTGGTGACTTTTATTCAAAGAGTATTATTTCACTCATTAACAGACTTAAAATACGTCCCTATTTAAAAAGAATGCTTTCAATTAGGATTCGATATCTTCCGAAAATCAAATTGAACAAGGAGATTCACATGTAAATCGACTTCTGGAAGTACTTGAAAATTCACAATTGTGTCTAATAAAAGAAATTTTAGAGTTCTCCGGTACTAGCGCTGATTTCTTCCTACTTGAGTAAGTAAATGATGGAAAGTTTGGTCTTAAAATTTCACATTACTCGTAAATGCATAATTAATTATTTTTGGACTATGAAATATCGAAGAAAATTGCGAGAAAATCCCTTACAATATTTTTAGAAAAGTCAAAGATATAGTATAAGTTATTGATCCAAGTCGTCCTGTAATATACGGAACTGCCATTCTTGTAATGACCTTGTCCGGAAAGGCGTTTGGTGATATATGATTATTTCTATCTAAATGCGTTTACGTCATACTTATATAATGAAATTTGGAATTATTTTTCCGTTTATCTTTTGACATTTTTGTTGTTTATCCTTATAGTTAAGACTCAGCTATTGCAGCTCTAGTTCACTCCTGAGAATTTAGGGGGAAAAAAGAAAAAAATGAGGAGATTCCATATTTGAGTGGTTACAATTATTAGAAAAAAATGAGGAGATTCCTTATTTGAATGGTTACGATTATTCATTCGTATATAATATGCATACTAATCAGTATATATTGAGGAATAAGAGAAAATTTAAAAGATTCGCTGCAGATCTGTAAAAGGAAGTAGCTGAGATCTGGCTTTTTTGTGGGGTGAAACTTTCGAAATAGCCGGAGAAACATTTTTAACATTCCTTAGAACCAGTTTCAAGATTATGCCCTTCTCATACAGGCTTTAGATACAAACATTTACCACCTCCTTAAATCGTTTATACATCGATTTTCTAAAAAAATTTTTTTAATGTTGAAATTACCTCCTAAATATGCCGCGTTAAAATAAAAACTCGGATGAAGCTTACGAATGAACCGATCATTAGTAACAATTTATGGAGGAAACTGGGAGGTTAGGAATATTTAGAAACTAGGAGAAACAACACACAACCTGATTATGCACGCATTAACTACGTCTTCTTTCAAAAATCTGATACAGTTATCTGCTCGCCTTAGATAATGGGATGGTTAAATTTCAATTTATAATTCAACCCAAGTTACCTCGGGAAAGTTTTCAAAAAGTATGCCTTAAACATCTTATGCTACGTCTGCCATCATAGGTCAGGCTCCGTAATAAATCTCAATGTTTGAATGTGCGTCCCAGTGTTTTAAGTGGTATTAAAGTCTTTAGTGGTACACGTTAAAATAGAATGGATTACCAAAGTGTTGTTTCTCTAGGTTTGCTTCTACAGAATTATGCTTCCGGAAGAACAAAGTAATTCATCTAAAAATATGGAGCATAGAGAAATTATCATATACAGTGATCGCTAGGGAAAGTATATCTGACGATAATGACGTAATTAAGAGAATATACACGTCGAAATGCGTGATTCAAGACCGCATTATTGTCAACCATCAACCAACAGCTCATATGATAAAAATGCCCATAAAAATTATTTGGCCAACCCAATTAGCTAATTTTGCAGTAGAAAACCCCTGCGATTATTTTCGAGACTGAAGTTAGATACATAGGAAAAATTATTAAAATAAGTAATTAGTCGTATCTGCATCGAAGACTTTAACACTCTCTAAGTTCTATACTTTAAGCAGTTGCTATTAGAAATGCACAATACAGCATTTTAAAAATATTCTCAGATTAATGCGACAGGGAAGAAGTTTATCCTAAATACATCCCCGACAATACTCTCAGCAATGAAAGTATACTTTCATAAAATCCTCCCCGGAACAGATTGAATTAGGGAAACCTCAAGGGGGAACACAGTGATACACATCCGTACTCCACTGACCCAACTCGGTCATCCTTCTACCGTCAAGTCGCAGACCCATTAAAAAAAAGAAAGTGATCGAGAGGTGAAGGGAGTCACATACACACATCTATTTAGGTGTTTTCTTTACGGTCCCCTTGGCTAAATATACACGCATCCTCCGACGCGGTGCAGCTCCTCTTGCTCCCTCATCTCCCCAACCCACCTCTTCATCCTTTAGGAGTTCGGCGGTGACACGGACGTGGTCTTTTGTGTCCACGGCGCCGGTCCCGGTCGCCAGATCTTGTAAAGAGGTGCTCAGGAGAAGAGTGGACGAGGGGGATACGCACTACAGCAAACACAAACTCTGGCACCGCTGCAATTCACCTGTCTCACGTACATCACTTTGCCTTGTCTTAGTACTCGAACGAAGGCCGTATTTTAAGCCGTGCAAGGGATCACAGAGAGAAGAGGTAATGCATCACGAGGTCTTTGAGCCCCTCTAAAACACTTATGATTTAGTTGATTCTTTAATTTTTTTAGGAAGCTCCATCTTTTATTTAGTTACATTAACATATAACATAGTTAATTTCAAAAATACTTCAAAATAATATCGCTCTGTTTAATCTTATTTATATATTATGTAGATATTAAACGAATATTATATCATATCATAAAAATATAGATTAGATGAGAATCGTTAACCGGGATTAAGAATGCTCTCTTTTTATCGCACAAGGAAGTATAATTTGAATACATTATTATATCATTATATCCAATGGGCATATTATATATTAATCATATACTCTTCTATAAATACATATGCCACAATCCACTGCATACGGGTTCACTGCGAGGAACCTTAAAATATTTAAAATTATTAAACCTACCTTTTTGATTAATGAATGGATATCCATTTATAGAAAGGTGGAATAAAGTATCAGGCAGAGAAGGAAAGCGAATATTAGGGTTCTGATATTTTATGGTGAAATGTCACCCCTACCTACATGACGTTGACATTGCTGCTAATTATTGGTCCATTCTGCTTTATTAGGGCAACATTCCTGTGTCATATCGCACCTTAATCATGGGTACTGTTCTTGAGAGTTATTTCTAAAAGTTTTTTCGTTTCTGACATCGAACTTTGGTTTTCCCACTAATATTGTATAGAAGCAGGACAAGACCATCAAACAGGGTTGATCAATGGAAAGTCAGAACAGCACAATTGTCATTTATAATAATAGTCGATGGACGTTTGAGCAGAAAATAAGGAAAAAATGAATTTATGCAAATCTACATCTACATCTACATCAATACCCTACAAGCCGCCTTTCGGCGTGTGGCAGGGGATGAATTGGATGAAACGTGGAACTTTAGAAAGGGATTTCAAATACGTCAAGGACTATCAACCTAATAAGATGGAGAACAGAACATTTGTAAAAAAATTCAGTATTTAAATTAAATTAAATTAATTTTTAAAAATTCAGTATTTGCGACTCAACAAATATCTTGCGAATCTTGAAATGAAATCCATTAAATATAGCATTCATGAAATAATAAGGTTGCAAATATTCAGAGTGAATTTCATGAACGTTTGATTTCGTCATTCAGTTACGAAAAATGCCGTATATACTCAAATGGCACCAGCAAAGATTCCAGATTCGATTCAGTTTCGAATAAGGTCAAGGGCTCGTACTCGATTCGGTTTGAAGAAGAGCGACACATGGATTCTGAAACGGTTGTTTGTAGGTCGCGTTTCTACTCTATACAGTCGACAAATGAATTTTGAAGCAACGTGTCCTTCGAAGATACTCGTGAACTCGACTTGCATCAGTTATATAAATATTATACGAGAGAATTGCGCATGCATCTGTAAATACGTGATCGTTGATTTATGTAAATGAATCGGTGTTTTCAGTTCACGAATTCGATTCGAATTTGGATTGAAATTTTAAAAAATCGAGTTCATTGATCGAGTTCGAGATTCCCCTGAAAGAAATTTGGCAATCCGTAGGTATTTAATTGTAATATCTATCAATCGAAACTCATTATCGACATCTTCAGACATCCCAAAGATGAAATATAACTATCACCCAGTTTCATGGTTTAAATACCTTTCTAATTTTCTTAAAAAAACTCAACACACAAGTAGTGTAAAGTAGTGATATGTGTACTTAATTGCGTCTTTATTTCCAATAAGAGCATGAAATCTGCGATGAACTATCGCTGACAGAGGCTGAACCGAGTATATACTCGTAAATACATCAAAGCGCCTAAAAACAGCGGGAGTTATGATTGATGTCGCAGTGATGTTAAGAACCGTAACTCTGCCATCGAGATTCTCAAAGATACAGAGTAGCTACTCAGCTATATAACTGGATTCGGAAGTAGTAAAGTAGAAGTTCCAAAGGGAAGACTGAGAAGGTTAAAGGACCTCATATTCCACAGCACACTTAGATTCCATAAAAGAAAAATAAGACTTCCTCGTCAAACACGGAAGAAACTAAGGGTAAATCGTAATATTGGATGGAAAATATTTACCCAACTCATAAATTCCATCATAATTAGGAATTATAGTTTATATTAGGTTTTTCTGGCCAGGATACACTGAAAATTAAAACCAATTGAAGACTCGACCGATATAATAAATTCGAATAACTCCGTTATGGTTAAAATAATTCGTGCAATAGTTGGAATTGAATTAATAATGATATAGAGTTACAATCATCAAGATTTCAAAAAATCAAACCGATAGGAATCGATCGTACCTCGTGTCATGCCATTAATTATTAAAAACAAAACCTTTTAATTTCAGCAATTTTTTTAAGGTTTAGAACTCATCAGTTGATGGCAGTTCTGCGCTCCGAAACCAGCCGTAAAACATATGAACAATAAAAAAGATTCAGGTTTTACCATTCAAACTAGCCTATGATCCTTTGTTCTCTAATCCTACGAATAATCCTCGTTTGAATCCTCTAGTTTCCATTATTGGGCTGGAGATCTTAAACGAAAACAAAAGAAATTGATGATAAGATGATGATGATGATTTATTGAGTAAATCATATTGATGAATAAAAGAATCAGAGATATAAACGGTTGTTAATTATGCTCCAAACGGACCGAAATAATTAACTGGTTATTAAAATGGTATTCAATAATGTTCCAACGAGAATCTGCTTCCTGAAACTAAAGTAATAGTTAACGCATGAAGTCCTTCCTCTATAAATAACACAAAATTTCCACTGCCCACATACATGGATTTCAAAATGCGTCGATAAGACTATCTTTCGTTCCTTTCTTTTCCAATGGCCATGCAGAAGACCTAAAATGCACCTCTCCCTTTAAACCTAGTGATTCACCCTGGATCACTGCCAAATTGGAGACGGAGGAAACGTTCGCGGTTTCTATTATTGCTATGGGCGACGTTAAACCTACGTAAATTAGAACGCTTCAAAAGGGAAAAAAGAATTTTTTTAGAAAAGTGTTTTTATTAACTAACTGCTACCCATTGAATTGAAATCAGACTCTAGTAAAAGGCTAATGGAGATGTTTCCTCCGTGCCAATAAAAAAAGATGAGTTTCCTCCGGGCGCAACCTCTGCTCATTAAGAAATAGAGATGGGTCTTGTTTTCCACACTGCAGAGCCCTCTTGTTTTACGACCTCTGGTTTATGCAGCTGAGCATAAAATAGACTGGAGAGGAATGGTTTATAGCTATAAGAGTGTACATAAAAGGCCAGAGATGGGAACAGAATCATCCAGAGACTAGTGAAAAATCCCAAATGGAAATGGCTTTAAAAACGGAAGAACGAGAGCATTTGTAGAGGTACGAGTTTAGCAGAGCCTATCCACAAACACTGTTTTATCTCCAAGGACATCTCTTGGGAAAAGTACTATTTTAACTTTCGCGAATCTAAGATTTACGAAATCTCGTTTTTCGTGAATGGAATCAATTTATCTCAGGATGAATTAATGGAGAAAGCTCGAAACCACCTATTTAACTTTAATCTATTAATGTAATTCTCTAAAAAATTTAATTATAAAGTATCTAAACATACTTCAGATTTTAACAGAGAGATTGTAACATTTTCTACTAATATAGGCGATCGATTTCGATAAAGGATTTAGCACCGTCAGACTAAATCATCATTTGTGAAACCGGTCGCAAAATAAAAAAACGAGTGGAAAAATTACCAAGTTTTCTATCTCTTCTATGATATGGCTTTCCACGAATTTACGCCTATGCGTATTGATTTTATTCGAAATTCTTCTTTATTCAAAAAACATTTGATCCAGAGAATGAAATTTATAGAATAGGGAGAAACACACTAATAATAACTTTTAAGCAGGATACAAAAACTTTAAGGCATACGTTTACGCATATTAGCGCCTCGGGAAATTGTAACAATAATATACGTATGTTTTTGTTTAAGTGGCTCACAAGAGAAATTTCGTTGAAACACCCACGAAAATATTTTCGTGTATTCTCGGTTAAAATATCCTCAGTAGAATTAGTATTTCATCTTTACATTTACGCTTTGCGAAACGCAACATTTTTCAGACATTTCCGAAAATGAGGCAAACGAAATTTTACGATACGAAACTCAAAGGTTTCAATTAAGAGAATATTTACTAACAAACTACCGTACATACCCGCAAACTTTTCTATATAAGTCAATCCTAACAAGGTGTGACGTTTATTCACTTACCTACAACAGTAGAACGATGAAAGATCTAAAGAAATTCTTTGGACATATTGGAATATATTGGAAATAGCTTTGGACGAAAAGATAATATCGAAATTTAACTTTCACAGAAAACTGAAATCTGAAGAAGGTTATAGAGGAAATATCAGGTAATTAAGAAATTGAAAAAATTAACATTAATGATATGTTAAGACCCCAATGATAAACGAAGGTGGAAAAGTGTAGCGAAAGCAGGAATTGAATCCCGGGACCACTCTCCGAGCGGATGCTTGGTGCACACCTCGAAAACCTTCATCATAAGTTACTCATAGTAAATAAGCTAAAAATGTATTTCCTTCCCCTTACAATACACTAAATGTTTATTTGAAACCATTATCTTCCACGTTTATAAACATGAACCGTAACTTATCGAAAATGATTCTTGAGGTTGACAACAGGCCGCTGAGCAATATGAAACTCAATTTGGCCGATTCGAAAAGGATGGTCGTTAGCTCCGAAAATATCAACAATGTGTCCAGGAATACATGCGGAACTGCAAGGCCGTTCTCGGAAACACAAAAGAAGAAAAGAGCCAGCGTTGATGAGCGATGGAGTCTCAGAAGATATTACTCCCGCACATTTCCTTTCTTTCGTTACTCCTTTATCCCGGCATCCGTTCTTCCCCGAGACCAATCAATGAACCTCTTTCGTCTCCTGGAACCAATCGGAACTGACTTCCGCCTGCTGAGAAGTGTTTCGCGAGCTGAACGATTCCGCAGACTTTTACGAGTTTCCCCGCCTTTAATGCGCACCGCGGTTGGATTTAGAATGCGCCTGCAATCGCGGATGGAAAGACGTTCTCAAGTGTCTGCGGCGAAAATGAAGATGATGGTTATGAGGACTCACCTGATTGCAGTCCCGGAAACCCAAGGGATCCAAAAGGGGTGGTAGATGAGCGCGCTGGCAGCGGGGAAGTCGCCAGGAGCGTGGCAGACACCAAGATGAGTAATCTGAAGGTAAAATAAGAGACAAAATGAGAAGATAAATGGGCACCAATTGGGAAAATAATCAGCGTTTCTCGAGAATGTTTCTGGGAGAGTAACCTCTTGTGGACGGTCACCACCCTATGCTCCTCTATCTTTAACCAAGAAAGAGGTGAATGACCGTCACTTGGTACTTAATGATTACAGAGTTTATGTGAGGGAGGCAAAACGTTAATGGCCTGTGAGTTTCTAAACCTGCATGATGCGGCGATTTTAGGTCAATTGCGCAGGGAAATAGGAACCGCAGCTGTCGGAGTAAGTATAGTCTGTTTTATGACGCTAGAACTTCAGTCTTTTAACTTAACGGGAAGGTTAAATTACTCTGAAAAAATCACTAAAATCCGTGTTAAAAAACTAATCTATAGCACATCCTCTGATATCAATCTAACGCAACACGGTGTAGAGAGATCATAATTTGTAAAAAAAATCAGCTTTTCAAACAAGTTATTTAAATGAGATAACCCTCTTAAGATATCAAATTTTGAAAGTTTTTATATATATCTTGATTGATATAATTATAACTAGATCCAAATATTTTGAATTGATTCTATTAGCTATGAATATATTTAGATAGAGTTAAGAATATTATATTGCTCGTAAATCGCATATTACGTTGAGTGAAAAGACTTCATTAGAATGACAGCTGAGTAATAAATTGTCGATTAGTGTACATTTCTTCAACCTAAACTGCGTTTCTTAATTTTTGTTTTGCTTCATTTTAGTTGAAGTTCAAGATAGCATAAGAATAAGAATTTTTAGATACCACAGGCATAGGAATTTCCCGTAAAAATTTGCAGAAATGCAGTTGAAGGATGCCAATGGTCAGCATACAGCATGTCTGAATCCGTAGGGTCCGTAGAGTGTCGGTTAAGTGTAAATTTACATGGTTATAGCCTAAGCATTAACACGCCTCTTCTTTTTTATGTTCACCTTTTTTGTAAACCGCATGGGCACAACTTTATTTTCCTAGAAAGCTTGTTTTAAAAGAAAGCATCGAAAATGCATCAGAAAAATGTTATCGGTAACGTCTAAGAGAGGATAGCTCAGAGACTCCGCTTGGTGTCTGTCGTAGAGCAACTCGAAGATGCCGTAGCTTGATCTACAAGTAGTTTCTTGGAATAAATTCATACGTTTTTTTCTGAGTGCTCCATCCGCATAAGGATCCAAAAAGTTATGATAAAGAGCCTTCATTTGAAAGAAAGAACGACACGACTAATTAAATCGCGCCACCTCACTATTTCGAAAGTTGGGCGATAGAAAAAAGACCGAGATAGTTTTTTCTAGAATAAGGAAGAAATAACTTCCATAGAGAGGCCGAAATAAATACGTCGACTTTTAAAATAACGCTAAAGTATATACCAGTTCATAAAGTATACATTATATATTTGAGATGTAGGTACCTAGAAAGCGTTCTCCATGTCTAAGCAGCAGAAAAATACTACCATAGAGCATCGTTATTTACCGTACACGTTTCATCATTATACACCTTTAGTCACTATCAAATTTAACAGCTTAGATGATCAGAACCCACACCCACAGTGAGGAAATTGACCTCGTTGAACCGTTAACCTTTCCAGACATATACTATTCCGAAAAATAAACAGACTTTAGTGATCCTTTTAATTAAAAAGGTGTTACTTTGGAATCGCCTTCATAACTGGCTCATCACTAAGTTTTCCATCACCTTCCTTAGCCCGAAAACCCTAATTACTAAACAGGACATCAGCCTTAACGAATCTAGAGCATAGTAGTCATCGAATACTTTTAAGGGACGAGTTTGCGAGATCACCTACGAAGGAATCAAAACGAAATTCTCTTTGATAAATTATGTGAGATGCACGCGTCGTTAAATTTCCGGAGAGAATCCCTAAATTCTATCAGTGAAGGCGCTTAATGAATGCAACGATCATTAAAGTTCGCCACGTCTCATAAAGCGCTGTGCTTCATTACCCGCATTAAGAGGAGTTGATTTGAGAACCTTGGTGAAAAGAAACTGCTGAACGTCGCAGTCTCATTGTGTCGACATTGCTTCAAGCGTGCTCGCGATTTTGATTTCAATTCTAAACCGGAATCCAACCGGAATTAATTTTTTCAGCATAACTCGCCTTTATGGGTGTGTATTGATATCGTAACACCAACTTTCAGCACTTCACGAATAATGCTATTTTTAAAATTGTCAAATATGAAAAGTAATTATCATATAAAGTTAAAATAAGTAAGTAATATGTATACATTTTAATTATAGTGTAATATAAAAGTTATATAATTGATGGCATAATATTCCTACAGTGAATGAAATTTCCGCAACTCTTTTGGTAATCACCTTCTACGATTACACAAAATAAGGCTTTTAATCAAGCAAAGATTTTTAAGGAAAATTATCTAATAAGCGTATTTTTCTCAAGTGTTTATTTTGTTCACTTTGGATAGTAATAATAATAACTTCTCTAATGGAAACAGGTTAACCCCAATTACATCCATTGTAATAGTTATTACTATTCACAAACACACAGAATAGCGTTTGACGCTAGGTCAGTAGGTAAAGCTTTATCATAATTTTGATTTTAACACATCAATCATAAACAGTTAATGAGCAATTGAACGAAAATGGAATCTATTGGTATAAGAAGACCGGATTCAAAACTGCTATTTCATTCCATGAAGGTTATTTTTAGAAAACTGCTGACTAATGCTCTTAAATTTGCTGCTACCATTAGCGTTGTACCGTAAGTTCATGGGTCACGACGAGGTAAACTTATAACCTTAATACCTCTCCTTATATGCGGCATAATACATACTGCGTCCGTCAATTTCTCAGCCCGATATAGAGATAAAAGAATCGCAGATGTACCGAGCCTTTTTTGATTAGCGCTTGTAGCGCGCGATTCAATGATTCAGCGGCATTGTTGTGTATCTGTCATCGACGCTAAAGGGTGGATAACTTTGGCAGCATTCCAGCTGAGGTCTATCCATTGCGAGCCATTTCATTCATATTCAACGCCGACTTGGTCTGCTATGCTAGGACTCGAAAAGTAGAATGAAGTGAAAGGGATGTTTGATTAATGCATCATATTTGCCAGTCAGAGCTGAGAAGATAACGTTGAGCCGCTTTGGATCCCTGGTGGATATCCTCCCAGAAACCTTATTGAATACAGATATGGACCAAATGCCATGATTTTTCTCGACGAAATACCCCATCCGAGTATTATAGACAAATCTCTCTTCTTAAACAATTTCCTTTCTTAAACATGAAAAATTTCATTTTTTTCTTTATCTCAGATCATAAATAATGAATATATCCAACCAAGTTGGATTCATCCATCGTTGAATCTCAGACATCCAAAAACATGTCTTTTGGAAAAATAAAGAAACCATTACTCAAATTATGCAATCTTGTAAGAGTCAAAATGATGAAAAAGTATTTTACACGATTAAAGAACCTTTGCAATCGATATTTAAAATAGTTCATAGAGAATAAATGTACTAAGCATTAATGAAAAATGAAACATATTTTTGAAACGCTTTCTTAAACGCTGGCAATATTATGTTAATTGGATTCAAAGAAAACTTGAAAAGATACTTAATTTCCATTTCCTTTTTTACTTCCATAACTAGAAACTGATAAACAATATTATTTAGCTCTCAATAAAATAAGCTGTCAATGATCGACATGCTGTTCATATCATAAACACATTTCAGAATGATAAATGTAATAAAATGATTTATTATTCATTAGCTTCGTCTGTAGACATCGTAAAATTTATTATTCTTAAATAGATATTATAAAAAATAGAT